>OZ012730.1:14061628-14589803 GCA_963942605.1 Poecilus cupreus
TCAATCTCGTATCTTTAATATTTTTCGAGTTATCGCAATTCAAAATTTTGAAAAAAAATTCAAAAAATTTTAAAATTTTGAAAATTTGCTATTTTGTAATACTATGCGTGGGAATCACAAAACTTGAAATAATATTTCGATATCTTGCATAGTTTTTGAGTTGCAGCTCCCCAAAGTTGCAATTTCAAAAACCTTAAAAATCGGCATATTTCAAAAAATATTAGAGATATGATGATGCGCTCAATTGCAATGAATTTCTTACAGACTAATATATATAGAAACGTAATAAAAAAGTACCTCAAATTTTAAGCGATATTTGGTGAAATGGGCAACAAATTCAAAAGTCAAATACGAAATTAACGATTGAAATATTTTCGATCACGTACCATGTGTCAAGAAAACAGTCATTATTTATTAGATATAAATAATCATTATGTATGTAGAATTTATGTAAGGTCAATCTATAAATACGATATATATTGTATACTTTTGATTTATTTCATGCACACTAAGAATGCATCAAAAAAATTCCTTCATAATTTCAAGCACGCAAGAGTTTAAATTGATTTCTACATTACCTCACAGCTCGACTTTAAGAGAGTATTATTATAAATATTAAAAACATAAAACAGTTACTAAGTTATGCGAAAATCTATTATATGACTGATTATAATTATCATTAAAAGTCTTTCATTAATACCATGATTTTTTCTTTTGTCAGTAAAACAAACTGGTATTCCATATTTAATCAATTTCCTCTAATAAAATATTCCCCATTATACTTGAAGTTTCGATGCGATTTTGTCACCATTAGCAAGTAAATGAGTAACAACTTCGAATATAACAATATTTTGCTCTGCATGGGAGTTGCGACTTTCTTCTTATAATCCAATACATTTTTAAAATTATTGGATAAAACTGTTTCATTTTCGTGGACCGATGTTTTTATCATATCAGACCTTTGTCCAGGTATTTGTATTCCTAGGTATTTTACTTATATGTAATTGGTAACGTTTGGTTATTCATTGATACCTCCGGACAAGTGGTACGTTTTTCAGTAATTATTATTATACGTTACAGTTTTGATTTCGTTGATTTTATTCCTTTTTTTTTTTTCTCCATGTTTCTGTATTGATGAGGGATTATTGTAATAGTCTTGAAGCTTGTACCAGGTCTGTATGTGATGCGAGATATGCAGAATTGTCTGCATAGGTATTCGTCGTTACTTATCTGTTGGTAAAGTACTGGACCCAAGACGATTCCTTGTGAAACTCCAGTATTCATGCTGTAAATGAAGTAGCTACCATCGAAGTTTACTTGATATTATCTATCTAGCAAGTATGTTTATTTATTTATTTATTAAAAATGTGTTCTGATTAGATTTCCTATTACTCCTGTTGTGTATCAAAGATCTGGAATTCCACCGGTTTCATTCAGTCACCAGACAACTACAAGCAAACCGATGGGGGTTTATAGTGATCTCCGAAACAATCTGTAGCTATTAGTCACAACTACGAATTATAATTATATTTTATAATACATGTTACTTTAAGTTTAAATTCCAGTGCTTACACCAAGACGTGTATCTCGTCCATCATTAGCATTAGTAGCCACAGCCTCCATTACAACAGTACCCCGACCCACTTAATCGTTGTAAGCCTCATGTTGGGACCCAACCCAATAAATCAATCACCATTAATTCACATTTTACCAGCGCCATTGTCCGCTGTGATTCAGCACAGCTTCAAATATCCAAATCTTCTGCGGCAGCAGAGGCGGTGTTGGTGCATTTAGTGTCCGTTGTTCGATCGGTCGGCGGTGGTGTTGGAGGCGGCAAACGCGAATATCCGTGGGAACCGTGCGCGCCCAACCAATGTCGAATTGGTTAACCCGTCGCCGAAACAGAGACGGTCTCAGGTTCGACATTTTGAACTGCAGGTTTTTATTCATTTAGACAACGTATTGTTTTATGCCAGTCTATTGATAAACTATCTAGTGCTACTGTATTAAAGGGTTAAAAAAGGTTGTTGTAAATGGGACTGTTTGAACTATATAAGAAAAACACTCGGTTAAACTTCCCAAATTTTTATTTTATCAGAGATCGACCAGTCCAATTAATCGGTAATCGGTTTTGTTTTGAGGTTTGCTCAATTGTACATCGTCGCACTTTTCTGTATTTTTTCTGTTGTGTTTGAAAGTTTACTAATAGTACGTTCAAGCACGAGTTTGCTTCAGGGTGACGAATTGTCATCAAGACTACTTGTTTGTATTTCAGAGCACGTGCGTTTTCTTGGCGTTGAACTAAAATCCGATAGATGGTGCGTGCATAAGCATCGAATGTATAAAACAGAATTGTTATTGGTGTTCTAATTTGAAGGATATTATGTCGGTTGTCGAACGTACGCTGTTGTGAAATCAGGGCAGATTAATTTTTCGCTGTGTAATACCCGCAGCCACACGTGAACTGAGAATGAAATGAACACTACCGCTGTGCTGAGAATTAGTCCAGGAGTAGATTAGATTATTGTTGAACGAGAAATGAATGAGAATTTATGATGTAGTTAGGCTATTATTGAGTTAAAGGAACTGCGCGTGAAGGAAGGACTCGTGGCTATTAGAATCTATTTGGAAAATTACACCGAGTGTAATGTAATCGGTTTCTAGTAATAACTTACTTATTAGATTTGTTAATAATTGCGTAGGGTAATGAGAAAATGATTCACGATTTTTAATGTGTAATAATATCATAATTAGTAAACTATGATAGGTGAAATGGGTTACTGACATGGATAACATGTCTATTTGGTTACCAAATTAATTATATCCTGTTATATACCTGCTAACTGCTTATGAGAAATGTTACGGCTTATTTATTTGGAACAAATAATTAATTTACTAAATAGGAGCAATTAATTACTGTTGTCATTCTCGACAAACATCTAGGTTAAATATGACAGCCTTACACTACAACTGTAGCATTAATTCGTTAATGATTCATTAATAAAATTAGGAAATAAAAAGCAAATAATTTTATAAAAGTATAAATGTTTTCCTGCGTTTACCGTTTTTGTTTGCATCTACGGTGATTCCCTGATAAAATATTTAATAGTCTATGAATAATATGGTATACTAAGGGTAAATATTTGAAATGTATTTATTTTTATCTTTTTTCAATCAATACTAAATACATAAATTATTTAGACGTACACAGATAACCAACACCAATGAAATTAAGTTTATTGATAGCATCTTAATGAATTATAAACGACATACATGCGTCAGTGTTTTCCCGATGCCACAAATACGTTTACTTGTCGACCAATATACAAGTTCAGAATCATATCATTTGGACTAGTTGAAATCATATTTAATTCATTCTATCATTTTTACCTCCCGCACATACATATGTGTAAGGGAGGTATTATGTTTATGTTATGAATTGATTAGAATTTGGGTATTCATCAACAATAACTGGTAGATTATTTGTAGGCCTATCAGGGTTTTCGGGTATATCTTAGTAAATAAATGAGATAGTTAATATTATGGATAGGATGCACCTCTTATAAGGGAAAGTCCGTGGGCTTATGCCTCGCTCATTTCATCTTACAACCATAATTACAACAGAAATCTCGCGTCTTACAGTTTGATTACAAAATATAAATAGTCGACAATAATCAAGAGCTAAACATCTCAACAATAATAATCAAGAGTTGTTTAGAATCTCTGCTTAAAATGAAATGCGTGGCCCCGAATTCCTATGAAACTAAAATCCATCCTACCCAAGGGTTCAAATTCCCAAGGTGCAAGATAATAAAAATAAATAGCGTACGCATTTTAGACCCCAGACAACCGATACAAAATCTATCACCTCCCCAAATATTTTATTCACTGGAATATTTTTAAGCGAGCTCTGAAAAATTAATGGTTGCCATGACAACACAGCACTCAGTCTTGCACGCATTCGTTAACATCGTCTGCTACTGGCTCTGACATTCGCAAGACGAGGAAATCTTGTCGGAGATACAAGAAAATGACACTAGATTTCTATCAGAATTATTCAGCGAAATGCTTAATATTAAAATCGTCCGAGGATTCGAAAGTTGTTAATTTAATAGAAGTCGCTTTTATTATTTACAAAGAAACAATTTATTGAAAAGGGGATAACGTCTAATTGGGTCTGTAACATTTGAATCGAAGGAACAAATTATAAAATAAATAAGGCACTTTTGTAAAAATGAAAGAAATTATAGACTTTTGGATTAAGTAATAGTTATTTACTTTACAAGTGGGCAAAGTAAGGAATTACCCACGAGAGAAATTTTAGCAAACGAAGCCGAAAGTTGTGTGATAATTTCATCGAGTGGGTAATTCCACTTTGTCACCTGTGTATTTTACAAACGAATAATAAGTAAGGACAGATTAATCTTAGAGTACACGATTTGTTAACCATACCCGTGGTCGATTCAGTCTTATATATAGATATTTTGATACTATTTTGATTATAATACAGTAATGGAGGGTTATACAGAAGCAAATTTTCATGCTGCCATCTATTGATGTTTTCATTGAACTACCATGAAATTCACGTGGGCGAAATACAAACAAAACGCTATCAAAATGACAATTCTTAAAATGATGCTAAATATAAAAAATAAAGTGTGTGTATGGTTTGTGCAATAGTGATTCCCGTTATTATTACAAAGAATATATGGCCAGTGTATAATTTATTAAGTTTCCTAAATAATAAACTTCAAAAATAAAAACATAACCTTGTTAAAACACCATCTCAAATATCAAAACATGGATGTTTGTATTATCAACTTCCATCTCAACTTTTACCTCATCTTTCTCTTTCTTGCCTGTGACGTCAAAATCATAACCCTCATCCATATTTCTCTTGCCGTTCACACATCATGTCCCCCTTCAAAATTTGATTACAAACCTCATTATTATGGTACTGTAGTAGTGTAGATATGAAGATATGTTTCTCTCTAAGTTTTCTTCCGAGTTTTATTGGCAGGCCGAACCAAAAATCACCTCCTTATATCTTCAAATCTCCTCCAAACCTCGCTCGGTAAAAATACCCGACAAATCTGTCTACAGCGGCTCTAGCAAAGAGGGGTGGTCGTAGGGTAAACCACACCACACCGGTGTCAGATTTCCAGACAGATTTCTCAGCCAGACACTCGCATAATTCTTCCAGTTACTTTGCGTCCTCGGCACAGCCCCACGGGACGCGCGTGTTGCACGGAAATATATATGCAAATGTTGCGAGCCTCGCTCAAATAAACGCTTAACACTTAGCGCAAGGACGTCTGGGACATGAAGTTTTCACTTGATAAAACTTCCCGAAGAACAACTGCAATTATTTGATACTGTTCTGTATTTATCTAACTTTCCATTGAAGAAATGTAAAGGTAGAAAATACATTTATAATTTATTAAAGTAAACTGAAAGCTGCTTCAGTAAACAGGCCAAATTTGTTAAATATTTATTATGGAGAACTCTCATTCCTGTAAAATGAAATGTTTATTTTCCCTGCTGCATTAAAACGAAAAAAAATTCATTTTATCTTCCGGGTCTTTGCTATAGCAATTTATGAAACCCCAACTAATATTATGTGTGTTCCTTTACAAAATAGCAGCACCCGAGGCTTACAACTTTTGCAAACTTTCCCAATGACGTATTACACTTCCTGATCCGGCTATAACTTTGCTTTTAACCCTTTGTTTTAACCTGCAATCGGGACAACAACAACAACACGGAAAGTTTTGCAACAAACACTGTTTCATATTTGTAAAACATATACATCACCACGGTTGTGCCCTAATTCTATACCTGTGCTCGAAGCTACAGTCAAGTGCAAAAAGGAATTATATTGTTCGGATTCTTTCCATAGGAATTAATAATCTGTTCCCAGATACCCAGTCATATGTTGGATTTAAAAATTCCAAAAAAACATTTACTTGTCTGGCTGAAAATAGATGGATCACTGCAGTAAAGTTACAATCTTCGAATAACAACACAGTGATGTATACAGGTACTACAATAATAATAATTCATGTATTTTGAACCAAACATGCTAATGTGTTTGTGCAATTTTCAAGTTCAGTGCTTGGCTGGGTATGCATATTATACCTAGGAAAGTACAATTATTGTAATCCTTTATAACAAAATACGTAAACGCCATACTGCTTCCAAACTATTTTCATAGTACAAACCTATGAAAAGAAACCACTACACAGCTTAAAATAATTAAATCGTCAATTTGTATTGTCTACGAGCCCAGAATCATATCATTTGGCCCAATTAAGACTTTTATAATAACTTTAAAAAACTGTTCTGATCCTACAAAGGGAAAATTGTTGTACTCTACTTGTGTCTGAAATAGCGTTATTGTTAAGAATGTTTTAAGGAAAAATAACAAATGAAATAAAAACAAAATAACAAAAATCGCTAACATAAAGATTTCATTTGGCCCAAAATTATTTGAATCTGATGACAACAAAGTATAAAAAAAAATTTCAAATAAAAATTGTAGGTGATATTATTCTACATCTTTTTGATTGCTCTATCTCATTTATTTACTAAGATATGCCCAAAAATCCTGACAGGCCTTCCAATAATTTACCACTTAATGTTGATGAATTGTTCCTAAAATCTAATCAATGCGTACTAAATATAATAACTCCCTTACATATTTGTACGTGCGGGAGCTAAAAATTATAGAATTTGAGATATAATTATGGTGAATGATATGATATGATTCTGGGCTCGTTCTAGTTGAACTGTAATTTTTCGATAAAAGTTTATCATTGTTATAAAGATGCTCCAAATATTTTATAGTGTTAGCAACGAACTCTAGGGTAAAGCATCAGACTCTGAATAAGTTTTGTTCTAATTAGATATAAAGGATAGTAAATCGAAGGATGCACCATTGCGTTTTCAATGCTATTTTTCCCTAATTCCCCTAATTATTTTACATCAAAAATGTTAAATAGTTTATTGTAAAAAACGTATTCACCATCCTGTATATGTAGTATTTTGAACCGCACAATAATCTCTATGATACCGATTTGGTTACTCTAGTAACCAAAGGTCGTCACACAGATTGAGATTTTAACTGTACCAGGACGAATTGGTCGCGATCAAGTACTGCGGTATTTGAGGTCCTATTAGATGATGATGATCATCACGCCATATAGTTCTGGACTCACAACAACCTCCTTGAGGGATGCCGCTTTGGTTACACCAGTCATTAAGACACACAAATTTAGTTTCTGACTGCACCAGGACAAATTGGTAAACAAATCAAGTACCACGGTACTTGAAGGCCCAGTCCTTCTAGGACTGTCATGGCATATAAGATAATGTTTTCAACTATTGCGCAACAGTTGTTTACATATGTGTCTAATTGCTTGTTGAACTGACCTTATCAAATTTAATTGCCGCCTAAAACAATTATACAAATCCCCTCCTTCCGGAGCATCCTCTTCTTGTTTCCATTTCCTCTAATTTTTCCTCTCGTCTGGCGTCGTCTCGGTGCTAACTGCGTTTTGCTTGCCGTTGCCATGGCTACCTTCCTCGCGTCCCTGGGTTTCGGCAAGTTCACGGACAGACCCGGGCTACGGCGTACGACCCTCACTCGAGACCACGTTGGCCTTGGTTCGGTCACAACGCACTACATGCCATACAGTTCGCAATGTGGATCGATTATGAGTTTTTGTTTTGTTTTGAGAGGGGAATACGTATGAGTTAGACAACTTATTTTGTTGTTGGTTGTTATCATGTTTCAAACACACCTATAAATTTATTAAGGTTTTAACTTTCTCAAATAAAAAATGGGAAGTTTAAACAGTCTACTTTTGTAGAAATAATAACTATTTACTTACGCATTACCAATTCTAATTTCACTTTCAAGTTATCATTAAAACATTTCGTCAACAATTATTCAGATTTTTAATTATATATCATTTGTTTATCGTCATGTTTTCTAATTTAGAAATCGAGTTGAAAAATAAATTAAATATAAATAGCAGTACAGTTGTACAATTAAAAATTTATCATTTGGGGGACGAAAATCCCATGCATTGAATTGCTTTCTATCTAAACTGCAAGCTTGAGAACCCACTGGTGCAGCAAGAATACTAAATCGTAGCTTTATACCGGATTTCACTGAAGAAGTGTACTTAAACTTTTTTTCTACGACTACTATTGCAAATGAACATTTTATGTACAATCCATATACTATGTATGCTTCTTCTTACGCACGGAAGTGCGTAATATCGTCGATCGCACGGTTAGGGAATTTAAAATCGATATTATATTGATAACGTTCAAAGAAGAAACTAATTACTATAAATTAAAGACAGTGCAACTATGAAGAAATATACATAAAATATTATATAAAGTTAGTTTTCGTTTGGTTGAAAATTATTTTTTTTTATCATCTAGTGACTAGTTGTTTCTCACTGTTGGCAACGCTGCAGCTAATGGCGATCACGCAACTGACACTTCCATGAATTATGTGTGGTCGTAGAAAAGTATACTACATAATTCGAGTTGTAATGCAATTACGCACTCGTGCGTAATTTGCTTCTTACAACTCTCGTAGCGTAATATACCATTGTGTCACACCCATGCATTAATCTATTAAAAGTAAAATAGTTTCATATAAATTCACACACGTTACATAATTGCAAAATGCATACTAGAAAATGTACAACACACTGGTGCAAATTTCAAATAAAACTTCTGTATTGGTCCATACTCTACTCACATACCTCATACGAGTAGTTGTTCATCACACGCTGCATTTAATTATTGCTGGAATGGTTGGGTGATTCTTTAGTCCTTTTTAATGTATTCCTTTTGTATTGGTTTCCCCAGTGGCTAGCTGCTTCGTTATTACGGCTGTCGGCCTGGTTGATTGATAACTGCGGCTTATAATATTGTATATCTTCTTGCGCCAGATGAGTGGTTGTTGACTGCCCTCATCATTACATGAAGGGGTGGTGATGTATCTGTTTTTAATTTAAATTGAGTTTTTTGCTGCCAACAAGCTTCAAAATATTAATGAGAATTGTATTCATTTCGATTTTACTTACATCACATAGAAGAAACGAAATATGGAAACACAAGATATCACAGTTAACGGAGACTGAATGAAATGATTCACTTGTAAAAGTTTCAAAAGTCCACAGAACGTTAAGCGACTTCTATTTGTTAATTTTATTATCTTTTAGTGTGGTACAAATTAATTTGATACATCGCTTGTCTGCACCGTGTGCTGAGCACGACCGTGTACTGAGCACCGTGTACTGGGCACCGTGTACTAAGCACCGTGTACTGAGCACCGTGTGCTGAGCACCGTGTACTGGGCACCGTGTACTAAGCACCGTGTATTGAGCACCGTGTGCTGAGCACCGTGTACTGGGCACCGTGTACTGAGCACCGTGTGCTGAGCACCGTGTACTGAGCACCGTGTACTAAGCACCGTGTACTTGGCACCGTACGCTGAGCACCGTGTACTATGCACCGTATGCTGAACACCGTATGCTGAGCACCGTGTGCTGAGCACCGTATGCTGAGCACCGTGTGCTGAGCACCGTGTGCTG
This sequence comes from Poecilus cupreus, assembly GCA_963942605.1. Classification (NCBI taxonomy): domain Eukaryota; kingdom Metazoa; phylum Arthropoda; class Insecta; order Coleoptera; family Carabidae; genus Poecilus; species Poecilus cupreus. The sequence goes on from OZ012730.1 coordinate 14,071,246, forward strand.
AGCACCGTGTACTGGGCACCGTGTACTGGGCACCGTATGCTGAGCACCGTGTGCTGAGCACCGTGTACTGGGCACCGTGTACTGGGCACCGTACGCTGAGCACCGTGTACTAAGCACCGTATGCTGAGCACCGTATGCTGAGCACCGTGTACTGGGCACCGTGTACTGGGCACCGTATGCTGAGCACCGTGTACTGGGCACCGTATACTGGGCACCGTACGCTGAGCACCGTGTACTAAGCACCGTATGCTGAGCACCGTATGCTGAGCACCGTGTACTAAGCACCGTATGCTGAGCACCGTGTGCTGAGCACGACCGTGTGCTGAGCACGACCGTGTGCTAAGCACAACCATGCACTTGTATGTCAATGTTTAGTAGAGTGTCAAATCAAATACATGTACTTTTTAATTCCACTTAACATAGAAGAAACCAAACGAAATATGAAAACACAAGATAAGATATATCTAACTTTATATGTGTATCATTGGAAGTTGAAACAATCACTCAACACTGATTCTTTTTGATACACTTGTAAAATATACTGTCTTCTATATGGTACAATTGTATGTACTAGATACATCAGTAGTCCGCGCCATTTACTAAGCGCGGCTGTATACTAATGTTGTGTAGCTAAACTAGTCTGGCGTATCTATGTGCTAACTTCACTCCAATGAACGGTACCGGCAGGAGATTGTAGGAAACTTAAGTTAAAATATAGGTATATATTTATTAAATGTATTTAGTTAGTGCTAGTATGTGGCTTCACTTCGCTGAACTCTTCAGTTACAGTATCAAATCTTTTTGATTCAACTTACATCACATAGAAGAAACCAAACAATATATGGAAATACAAGTTAATATATTGTAAATTAAAGGTCTGGACTAAAGTGAATGCACAGGACAACATGTGTTCTACAATTTTAAATCATCTAACATTGATTCACTTGTAAAAATTGGGTAGTTCAATGGACGTTAAACAACTTGTATTTGTCAAATGTTTTGTACTCCAGATGAAATAGTTACTGCTCCTGATGATGATGATGTATGTTTAATTCAGTGAATTACTTGGCTAAGGTATCGCCAATATTCTTTTTTATTTCACTTGTATCACATAGACAAAACAAACTATGGATATTCAATTTATATATTTGTTAAATGTTTTTACTTATGGGAATAATAAAAAAGCGGACTTGCAGAGTCAATTATTTATTTTTTTTTAATTACGTCGACATTTAGACAGATACAGCTGTAATCATTAGTAGTAAGTTAGAGTTAAAAAAATGTTTTATCCAACACCTCTCAATAAATGCTATATTACTATGGCGATTTTAAACAAGCAAAGTAACAGATTATCCACTAGTGGGTATAATTTTGAGGAAAGCCACTAGTGAGTATTTTTTTATTTATAACAATAGTAATAACACACAACACCTTGGTAACTACTTCGATTGACATTTTAATTTAAAAATTTAGCATATGTCACTGTCAAATCATATTTCTTTAATAAATTTTTCATTTATTAAGAAGTGTTGGATAAAACGTTATACTTCACACGTGGGCAAAGTGGAATTACCCACTCGATAAAATTATCTCACTCAGCCTTCGGCTTCGTGAGCTAAGATTTCTCTCGTGGGTAATTCCTTACTTTGCCCACTTGTAAAGTAAATAACTATTATCCAACACCTCTTAATAAATGCACTATAACTATGGCGATTTTAAACAAGCAAAGTAACAGATTATCCACTAATGGGTATAATTTTGAGGAAAGCCACTAGTGAGTATTTCTTTATTTATAACAATAATAATAACACACAACACCTTGGTAACTACTTCGACTGACATTTTAATTTCTAATTTAAAGCATATGTCACTGTCAAATAATATTTTTTAAATAAATTTTTCATTTATTAAGAAGTGTTGGATAAAACGTTATACTTCACACGTCTGCAAAGTGGAATTGCCCACTTGATAAAATTATCTCATGGGTAATTCCTTACTTTGCCCACTTGTAAAGTAAATAACTATTATATGGACACATACAAATATAAAATACGTAGAAAAATTCTGAGTCAAAATGTATTGGCTTCTGTTGGCTGGAAAGTACAATTGAATATGCACCGGTTTTTTGGTAAGCCAATATTCTATTAGATTCCGCTTTCAAATTATACATGCAGTTCAACAACTGTTCACCTCTTCAATAAAAGAAATTAAAATACTCCAAGTGGAACCCTTTCTCAACTGAATTCGTAAGCTAGTCACACTCGCATCCACCAACGCGTTTTACAATTTCATTAGTGTATCCTCGGCAGCGGAGATCTCCAGTGCGATAGGCGGCATTCTGAGTGTTGCCGTTGCTGTGTCTGTACTGAGTGTAAGATAACACTGCAGCAACACATGGCCTATACCACTCTCGCCGATCGGGCCGCGGCGACGAGTGATTTACTGGAGTAAAACTGTACCTCGGTAAGATGGAAAAGTATTGACAAAGCTATGTCTAGAGATGCTTTATTGAGCTTCTTTAACGTTTGGTTCAATGGCTGGAACAAGCCGAGGAAATCGATCAAAACTTGATAGATTTCAATTGCCCTGGACCTAATAACAAAAATTTAAATTATATGCTAATTCTCTACACATAATGATGTTTCAATTGTAACAAATAATAATCAATCTTGTTTGAATTGACACATTGTCTAACATAAAAATAGGTCAAATTATTTTGGTAAATTTCCTTAAATTATTTCATCTTGAATGACCGTATTCATTAGCTTCATATTCCATACAAATTTTCGCAGAAAAACTGCACAATTTAAAACTTAAATATTTAAATATATTGATCTACAGTATGTAATTAAGCTAGTTTTATTTCGGTAAAAACAAATTACAACATATCATTATAAACGACACCATCTCTGCAAAGGACCCAGAGTGATGCATGAACGAACCCCTTGTCCCTACTTCCATATTCCGTCAGTATTAGCTAAGATGCAATATTTACTTTCCTTCCATGAATGGATGCCAGTTAACAGTACTGTTCCAGGTAAAATGCTATGTAAGATGTCAATGTTAAGTGAACTTTTAATCGTACTTTCAAAATGTTTACTATTGAAGAAAAATGTCTATTGGTTAGGTACTTGGTACAATTCCTATTATAGGTTGAGAAATTAAGTTAGGTTATTTATAAACCAGTATATTGTGATGCCAAGTTCATTTAACATTGACAACCTATATTGCATGTTATCGGTAAGAGTATATACAATATAGGCTGACAATGTTAACCGAACTAGTCATCATACTAATAGTATATTAAGTATTCAGAGCGGTAAGAACACTTTACTGATGGCCTACAATGTTTGGAGACTGAATGAATCGTGGAGTATTCAAGAAAAAATAAACTTACCGTTCTGTTTAACCTAGCAACAGGTAAAAACAACATACCACCTTGGAAACAGACATTAGAATTCGAATTGATACTTGGTACAATTTTTGTTATGCTTTAAGAAATGTTGATGATATATTTGTTAATTTATTTCCTGTACGTCCAAATTTTTTCCGTAGTTTCGAAAATATTTACAAACTATGAAACAGATGGATGTTTTGATATAAATCATAAGGAAAATACAAGATTAAAAACCTCAACAACATTGATAACAAATATTACATTTTACCTGGAACATTACTATAATATATAACTGATATCCATTTATGACAAATCGTGTACTAATACACACACCGCTCAGTCAGCTAATAGACACGATATATTTATATTTCTCACAAAACTCCTTTAAAAATGCTACTCAATTTACAATACAACATTTACATCTACCCTTCCTGCATCACTTGATGCGCAGGCTATAATAAAACTAGTGTTCTGAACGCACCCCTTATTCCTAGTTCCATACATGTACTAATGCATTAGTGGACCTCACAAGTCAGCTGCCTGACACAAAGTTCAAGTAACAGCAGCAGTGAAAGAAAAAGAAATATCTATATTGACCTGCTGTGCAGTTGAGGCTTTGTGGTTTGGCGTAGAGTTTCAGATTTGTGGGCTTGGTTCGTGTCGATGTTTATGACATGGTTTTGCTTTTGTGAGTTGTGAAGTGGGATCAGTTGCCGGAAATTGTCACAGAGGTGACAAGAACATCCCAGTGATGTCGCGCGTGCAGAAACCTCCATCACTGTTAAATGACACTTGGAAATTTACCTATTGGGATATTTAAATACATTTATGTAGCCATCATCCAAAAAAGCTACCAATACCTCATTAAATTTTCTGGCACAAAAACAGTGTCATAACAATATTAAACAATACTAGCATTTAGATAAAAAAACGCCAGTTGGTGTTTGAATTTAGATGATCCCTTTTTTGTTTGTTGCAAAAAAAATTGCACATTTCAAATCAATATGCATTTTATTTGCATTACACCAAGTATGAAACCTCTGTGTAATTGTCATATGTCATAATTCATCAGTTCTATTTAATGTACAATCAATATTTACGCAATAGGTGTCATGAATATTTATTGCATTACTAAAACAGTTTGTTTCAAATATTTTATAGTCTATTTTTCAACTATACTTTCGTGAACAGTTTGATAATATAGCTAAACAAAAAATATAACTTAATCCCAAAAGTGATTTAACTTCTTTAATCATCTTAAAAGGATTATTTGCACATGTCCAATTTATCTTCTTTCATTTTAAAAGCAGGAAATCAATTAGAATTATTGCTTAATCTGCTTAAATTTATCGCATCACATATACTCAATTAAGATTAGCATGTTGGCAGTTGTTTTCCTTAGGGTTTTCACTGAACGCTACTAACACATTTTAAATTTTTAAATTGTATTTTATATAATACTTGTGAAGACAACACAGCATGTGCAACATTTTACTAATCTTCAATGGACTCATATACGTAACAGATTCAAATGATTTATTTTAATATACATACTCGTATACCATAAGGTAGAAAGGACATAATACTACAACCTGTTAACGTGCAGTATGGAAACAAGCAATAGAGAACTGAAAAATAGGGCACGTTATAAGTGAATCCCTCTGCTTCTTTTAAGGAACGAAGAAGGGTCTATATTTTAATACATATATACTTCGGTACTATCTATGTTTTGTTGTCGAGGTGAATGGTATCAAGGTTCTTGAAGCACTGGTTTCTTGCAGATGTTTCTCGGATGCTAGTGTTCTTTGCCCTGCTACTTCTTTAACGTGTTAAATCCATTTCTTCTATGGATGTCTTCTAGGTCTTTTTCTTTGGCTTTTGCTGAAGAGTGCCTGCTGTCTTCTATATTTCATAGGTTTCTATATTATCATACTAGCATTTCTTTTATAACATCTTGTATAATTTGAAGGTCTTCATTTCTGCTATTGAATTTCGATAAATGTAAAGTGTTGGTGTTTGAGACGAATGATTTGGTGACTGATTGTAATGTTTCAGTGAATAGACTAGATCATATGAATGAATTTGTATATTTGAGTAGTATGTTTTCGAGGGATGGACGTATAGACCGGGAGATTTCAAAGCGAGTATCTGCAGGATTCAAAGTATAAGTTGCTTTGGGTACATTTGCTCTAAACGTGCCTACTTTGACATATGGTTCTGAATGTTGGGTGTGGATGAAGAAGCATGAACGATGTATATAACTGCTGTGGAAATGAGATATTTGAGAGGAGGTATGGTAGTGTCCGGAATACATTGGTGTAAGTTGAGTGTGAGATTGAGAAGCATGTTGTTAAGAAAGTGGGGGTGAGTCAGTTGAGGTGGTTTGGACATCTCGAAAGGTTGGTGTAACTAATATAAGCGGGTGAGATTAAAGGTGAACGATTGCATAAACGTCCGAGGAATAAGTGGTTAGGTATGATTTATAGTTTTTTGCGTGAACGAATGATTCCAGACCAGTATATATAAATGTGGACGAAGAGAAAGTGGTGGAATGTTTGGAGGAGATTGATTGTTGGTTGACTGTGTTCTGGGTTCGTGCTATGTCTTCATTTCTGATTGTTTCAATTTATTATTTCCTTTTCACCATTCTATATTTTAATATGTAAGATAGCATTGTTTAAAGCTTTCTTAATAAATAAATATATCATCACGCCATTTACCCATTTTGAAAATGCTAATAAAAAAAGACCCACAATGTCCTCCACATCCAGAGTCCGATGCTACGAATATAAAGTTCGATGGTTATTAGTTTTCGTATCTCTTGTTGAACCAGTCATATGGTGACAGCAAGTATTGAATGGTGACTTATTTAAAGCATGAACCGAACGTCGTGTGCGAGTTCCACGCCTCCTTGCTCCACAAACACGGTAGTCTCGAAGGCGCCGTTCGTATCTGCCAGCGCCGGCAGCAGGCACCAACACCAAGCAGAGCACTGAAGCACTCAAGTGTTAGGAAAGAAAATGCACGATTCTATTAATATCTTACACTTTCATTACTTGGAACTCGGCATCAGACGAGGACGCGACGAGAAGGCAACAAAAAACTTGAGCTGTCCATGTGTGTATTGTGTTCACGGTAATAGCTGACCCGCTCGTGCGGAAACGCTATACTCCATTCCTTGTATTCTTACAACTAAAGATAACACCTACAAATATATTCATTCTTTAAATTAAATAGGCTTTTATATTAAAATACAACATTTCGATTTAGTCAAAATATTGCACTAAACTTAAACCAAAAGTCATTTAAATTTTCTATGTTTATCTTAGGATTAAGTAGGTACTCTATCTTCATATTATTAGTCAGTTATAATAATTAAGGAGAGTACTGCTAATTGGCACTTACTTTCCCATGTTAATTTAATCTTGTCACCAAATTTACTGAATATCATTGTACACATAGATTCATTCTATTGGTTCATTCCTAAACATAAACATAAACCTAAACCAACAGTTTGAAGTATACAAACTTTAGTTTTAAGTGTACACCGCAATTGGAGTAGTAGAGATTTAAATAATTTTTGTTACATAAATGTACTATTTTATTGTAATAATAATAATAAAATAAGTAAAAAAATATATGACTACAATTATTTACAATCTGTACTGTTTTAGATCCAGCAACACCTCTACTATTTTTTTTTAAAATCATTGTGGCTTAATGAATAACAATTAAGACTTTTTAAAGGTGTAGATAGTCTTCAATTTAGATAAAGTTTCATAAAATAAAATAAAAAAAAAATGGTGCAAGACCCCATTGGGAAGTGTGAACTCTCTCGTTTGGTAACATTGAAACACTTAAACGTAAACGTAAACCTTAAAACTAAATTCTTATGTGAATGAGGCTTAAGTAACAACAAATTATGATTTGTAAAACAGAGGAAGCCATGTCTTGTTCAACTCGTAACCTTCATTCTGATTCTCTTCTCTCTGCTTCTCTTATGAGTCCACCATTGGTGTATTTCGATCTTGCTTAATTTTTTTCTAAGCACATGGTTGGTTAAAACGAATGGTCCGTTATTTTTATTTTTATCTTTTTTCTAGTCTATTTGTACTATGAATTCTGAAAGTGGGTAATCAATTTATTGCCAACTGTAAAAACTTGTTAAATAAACATTCAATACTTATTGATGTATTTATAGCCGCAATAATTTAAAAAGAAGTCAATTAAATTCAACTAATTAACATCACCATAAAGTAATTAATTAATTAATTACTCTCCTGTATAAATCAAATTTAATGTCGCAAAAAGAATGCAGTTCTTATACCTTGCTAGTTAACACAGTCATCAGCTGTCAACAATTGAAAGTATCAGCAGTCCTACAAGATCTACTTTCTCCAGAAACACAAAATGACATTTTCACACTTTACTTTTTCTTTGATCGTTAGAGTTCAACGCCTTCAGCAACTAATGGAACGTTACGTACATTATTTATATTAATTATCACCCCTGTCACCCGTTTTCAAGAGGCTTCTTTTTGAATGCTTCCCACTTGGGAGCAGAAGTTAAAAGTTGTTTCCTCTAAATCCGGAAGTCTCAACGAGATTTGAGAATCTAAAAACGAACCGGCTAGCTGAGTGATGGCTCATTTAATGAGTCGAGGTGGTGCTATTTCCGGAACAGGGAAATGAACCTGGATCTCGGGGAAAAACGTATAAAAGGGTGATGGTTTCATCACTTGTAAATAGTTCGTAAGATTAATCTTATACTGGTGGTTGGATTCCTCGCATGCTTTTATGCAATAAAACTATTTTTATGTCTATATTTAACTGGTCTAACTGTGTGGTCTAACTAAATTAGGGTTAAAAGACCGTGCGTATTTATATAATTTAATGTTAGAGATACAGTTTAAAACTGAAGCCATGCGTTTAAGTATAATAGTTCGTCTTAATACTATTTCTTATTTTGAATAAATTAGAGAAAAGTTAGAACGTTAAACGGTGTATTTATATAATTTTATGGTTAAATATATTGCCGTAAATTTCAATTACCCGTTCTATCTTTATAGTTATTATTATCATTACGGTTTTCTGTTTCATTTTGCACATTTATAATATGTCGTCGAGGATCATTGTACTAAATTTGGTTTAATAGTACTGGAATAAAGCACCGGTATTATGTTGTACACAACGCGGTGCACAGCAAAAATGTGTATGAAATAAATAAATATTATATGACAGCTCCAAACATTAATGTGACAAAATTTATGATCCATAGTAACATGACAACAGCTTTATAGATTTAAAAACAATAATGCAAGGGGAATATGTCGCTAGTGTCGTTTGTACATTCTGGGTTTGATTCCGGTACACGATATCAGCTGTACCAATTTTTCCGGGATCATTTATAACCTTCTCTTCATAATTTTGAATATCTTCTTTTAATACAAATACATTTTTAATTGTCTCTGGTTGCCCTTTCACTTTTTTACTATTTTGTTCGTACACATACCCACGAATGTGTACAGCAATGAAATATTATTTGTATTACTACTAAACAGTAATATCCCTGTTGATATGTAACAAAAATATTTTATCTTGAAAGGATGAATATCACAGGTGTCTTTTGGACCAAACCTTTATCCCTGTATTATGCTCGCTATCGTCTTGTTACTAAATAACTCCAATTGTAGTTTTGTCACTTGTCTTGTTGATTAATTTTAAGATATCTTCATTTTCTCTGGAGAACTGGACTTTATACTCGGAAAAAGTACAGTAAAATTTACCGAACTGAAGATGTGATGCATTTTTTGAAAATTTGCCAAACTTTTGCTAATTGCTTAATAAATAATCGTATTTAGTTGCTTATTTGTTATGAAATTGTCTGAAAATGTATCTTATATGCTCAGCTTATCGAATAGTTCGACAAATTATATACGCTACTTTTTTTTCGTGTAGTCATACTGTTGATATTATTATTATTCCTTTCGCTCCCTTGGAGTATAGGACATCCTAGGATCTTATAAGGCACTTATTTTTCTAAGATTGCCAACCTTATTGGGTGAATATACTATAGTATCTGCTACTAGTTTGTTCCATTTAGATTTATCTTTAGCTTCTGTTTTTAAATCTTCCCTTGTTTTGTTTATGTACCCCTCATCCTCGTGTATTTATTTTTGCTATGCATTTGATTGTCCTCCCCCTTTCTCTTCCGTTTCCTTTCCTGGGCCTATGTCCTATCCAGTTCCATTTTTTTTTTTCAACAATAATATCCATATTGCATATTTTCCACAACTCTTCTTGTTGAAGTTCAACATGATAATTAGAAGTTTAAAAAATGATTACAACCGATTATTCAGATCTAAAAGTGTTACCGTTCGAAGAAACATACATTCTACATATTCTCGAAGAAAGGATATATATATTTAAACTATGTTTTTTAAAGCTGCAAAAATATTTGCAACATCAACAATGCACACAAGTGTTTTGTAATGTTTTTTACAAACATATTATGATTCGATTGTAACTGTACTAGTGTACGTTAACATTATTCGTTATGTACATACTTTGGTGGAGTAGAAAGGGATGGCAAAGTTGTTATTCTATTTTAATAATATTTTTTCATAACATTGATGGCATTTGACAATTTGCTGATGAAAATATATAAAAAGGGCCGCAAGCTTCAGCGCCAATCCTACTCCAGCGTCCATTTGATTAATTCGTACATTTCTACTATTTCATCATCACAAAATATCGAATATCATCCGTCATGTCACAGATTACACAGTCTGCATCGAACTCATAGCAGAGCAAACACCGAAGTAGAATTTTAATTCATAATAACACTGCTCGTATTTCTGTTCACACAACGAACCTTTCTTGCGTCAATATATGCTGTAGCTTATAGGAAACCTGGCTGTGGTATGTCGAAATGTACTAGCTGTATGTACTCGTAAAATGTAATCCAATTTACGCTTCGGTTCGATATTTGAGCGGATTATTATACTTGGTTAACGTTTTGTAAATAAACTGCGCATGATTTTAATTTAATACAGCGAATGCGATACGGTAGTTTATTTGGTTTCATGCTTTCGGTTTAATCGAATATAAATACAGGTATTTAAATTGGAAATTTGATATTAATTCATTTTATTATATATATTTTTTGAATTTACTCACTGGTACAGTCACTGCGCAAATAGTATCGGGAGCTCTTCAGTTCGCGCTAACACCTTTGGTCAACTATTCTTCCCGTGAAATAGAGAGCATCTGGAAGCATACAGTGGGGTATCACAAACTCTGAAACACAATCTTCAAATATTCTACCACTTTTACCTAGTCTACATCACAAAGTAATAACATAGAAAGAGACAAAACTCAATGTATTAAAATCGAAGTGTTGACAGCAGCGCACCACTACTAGGTGGAAGAACTATATTGACAGGTAGCGATTTCATGGGTATTTTGTACATTCAAAATTAAAAACATTCATTGAAATAAAAGTTTAAGAAGAGATATGTATACTTTATTTAACATATATTTTACATAATAAATATATATATATATATATATATATATATATATATATATATCTATTATATACATAAACAAAAAATAAATTGGACAATATGAATGAATGCTATTTGCTGCTCACATATGGGTGGTTCCGAGTGACGATTTTTTAAATAAGAGGCCTACATGTGGAGGACGTAATAAATTCGCAGATTTGCAAATTTGGTATCAAGCATCATGTGTAGTTTGCAAAAATACGGTTTTGTTTCCTTTCGAAATGGCCGAACCACCTCAACTGACTCATTCCCACTTTTTTTAACAATATTCTTTCAATCTCACACTCACTGTACTTCCAACGTATTCCGGATAAGATCATGACTCGTATACCCATACCTTTAGAGCTTTAGAGTTGCAAGGTATTGTAACATCCTTTTATCCATAACAATTATTAGTCTTGTGTTGCTGATGATCTTCTTCACTTTAATGCTGTTCTTACTCATATTATTGCTGATGATCTTACTCCTGTTAATGCTGATGATCTTACTCATATTATTGCTGATGATCTTAGTCACATTTTTAATTAAGGTCCTTGATTGTTTTTTACTATATCTTCTAGTAGTTTTTTCAATTTAGATTTATCTTTAGGTTCCGTTTTAAGGTTATGTTTCCATGTTCCTTGTTTATTTGAACATTTTAACAAGACGCGTTCAGCGTTCTTCATCAAAGCAGTGACAGAAATTAGTAAAGACCCTCTTCTTATATAAATTGATAGTAAACGTACTGACATCTTTTAGTAAACGTACTAATAACACAGCTACCTGTTTTTTAGTTATGTTTGTCAGAAGTTACCTGAAGTTTGAGGTGTTTAGTATCAAAGAAATGACGAAAGTTTTTATGGTAAATGAAACCTTCAGGGTTTATCCACTAGTAAATATTTAGAAAAATAGTTATCCTTAGCTTAGCAATACACTCAGTACTAATGTGAGCAATTCGTTCCAATTTTCGTTGACAAAATATATAATATATTGGATCTAGTGTATATTACATACTTCACGGCAGTATGGCAGTTTGACTAATGTAAATTGGGTACAGCCAAGCATGGTGCAATAGATAGGTAACAAACAGCGAGGAAAAGCAGATAACTTCGTACACTGCCGCTAGGTGTAGCGCTTGTGTGGTGAAAAATTGTAACACAAATGAAGGGAGTTTTAAAGTTAGTAGTACTTTGTATTTATCCAGACTGATTTAAATTTTACGCTGCAAAATTGAATTATACTTCTGTTCCATTTAACTGAAACCATAAAATTTCAATTAATCTGCAATGAACGGTAACAATAGAATCAGCATTACAACATTACGTGATCGTTTATTTCAATAGTTATTGTTCAATATACATTATTGCATAAATGTAACAGCCTGTAGGTTTGCAGCGGTAATTCAATACAATTTTTACAAACTTCGCAATCATGCTAGACTGCCTTTTTCTGTTACTTCCGCGTGCAACCACATTTGATATTGTGTTTGTTATTGCTTGGTGCATTCAAATATTAGATGCTGATGAGAAGACAGAATGAAGGAAGCGTATGTTTGTGTTGTTTATTTTGGAATTTTCATATTGTTTATTTGCAATGTCTGAGACAACATTTTGGACGAGGGCCAGAAGAATATGTGCCCCAATTTCATTGCCGTTTTACATGTCTGCAAGACTAAATATACTTAGTTTTTACGTTTTTATTGGTGGTAATAAAAATATTCTTTTATTTTTAAAACCTTTGTATTTTTCAAGTTAAATCTGTAAAGAAGCATAATATTATTCAAATGCTTTATTTCCAAAATAAACTTGTGCTTTAAACAAAAGCAAAGGATATTTATATTTTCTTAACATTCCTCTAATTTCCGTAGTAACGTATAATCAAAACATATATGAATGTAAACTACGCGTAAATCACACTAATTGTTCTCTAATCAGACGGTAATTAGAGCAGTGGAGGTTATTATTGCATTACACAACACAAGAATCTGCTCCTAATCGTTGTGGTGCGGCTCACCCTATATTGCAATATCTAATCTTGTAAGCACTCTTGTATTTGCAATCTACAATCAAGATATAATTTCAACCAAGTTGCCAGACACTATTGTTCTATAAATTAGTTATATGCCAGTAGTTTGTATCACAATGCGCAGATCACAATTTAGTGCAATGCTAGACTGCAACGAAATTATTTACATAGTAATAATAATAATTAGTTTACTCTATAATCAATCATCAGACACGACACAATTGTAATTGCTCGGCTTGTTTTGCGTTCGTTTAAACAGCGCACACCTACTGTTTATATTATTTGCAGTAGAAATAGGATAAACAGCACTGGCTTTCAGCAGTGTATTCGGGTATCGCAACCACTCGTGACCAAGCAACTGAGAGGGCAGGACCCAAACATGTACCTTATTGGAACCTTGAACAATACCTTGTGCTAAATAGAAACCTGGTCATAAATTAATCTTGTTGTGTTACTATCTATGATCCTTAATTCTTCTTCCTTCTGGATCTAGAGGCTTCCAAGCCAAGTTGAGCTCAAGTTGAGCAGCTCAACTATCTCAATTGAGAGGTAGACCAATAGTAAACAGCACAGTTGTTGAGGTTGAATTAAAGTAATACAAAACAATAATAATATTTTTGTTAGCGACATATTCTATATTTTATATAACAATAATAATATATTTATTTCCTACAATGTCAAAAAGACAAGAAATTTTACAATAAGTACTACAAAAAATATAAATATATTTTCCTATTATACATACATAATAATATTGAGCAATTAATAATTACTGTGAACAAAATGATTAATGTACATTTTTAAGGCTCTTTTTACATTACATTCGAAGTACATTATTTCGAAATTTTAACAATAATTATAAATAAATTTATTCAACAATATTTTTGTTTGAGGATATAAAATGTTGAACAAGAATTAGTAAAAGTTTTTGACAGCTACGTCTTAACTATAACAGGGAAACAGAGAGGTCTCCACTTGACATAACCATGGAGTACTCCTTGGACATAACCTAAATGGAGACCAACTGTTTTGTGTTAAAAATTTAGGCACAACTGGACAAACTTTGTGATTGTACAAGAAGCGTACACAAATACTTATGGGTAACATTCTTATACAAAGTCTTGAGGTATGCAATACTTCCTGGAAAAAAAGTCAATAATATTAACAACAATAACAGGATTAGAATCTGTAAAGCTACAGTATTTTCCCACTAAAATAATTCATAAACACGCAGTCAGCACAATTCTCATGTTTACATTTCACTCATTCTTCAGTGTGCATACGTGCAAAGCTCGCAATTTGCCAAGATGCCAAAGAATAGCCGCTCGTGTTTGTGTTAAATATTTCATGTTATTTGTTGCGAACAAAACTTGAGATACCTGCCGAACAGCGAGACGTAGTCTGCATTCTGAGTGTGTGGTTGTGAGTCGCAATCGTAACATGCCATCACGTTCTGACCACTGACTTGAAGAAGAGAATCGCAGAGGTTAGCTGGGCAAGAGTTTATTAACTTACTGAGAATGTTGGAAAAATACTTTCAGTAGCTATTAGTCGTTGATAGTGTCGGATCATATGACACCCTATTTACTGATGTAATTGACCAATTGCATGCCATTGCTGATAACCGGAACTAAGGATAGGGTGGATGGAATAAACCGGAAAAGGTATTTATCCTGTTGAAATATGAGATGGCATATGAGTAGACAGCTGTTTATCGATTTGAAGCTCTAAAATGAAACAGATGTTGCTGTTACATTTTTACAGTTGATGGCGTTTTTGATTGGATTTGTTTTCGAGAAATTGAACTTGTAAACAAAACTTTTTTGTTGTGTGGAGTATTCTTTCATGGTTTGTTATATCTTTTTTATATATAATTTTTTTGCACATATTACAAACATAAAAAATATGGTATGGGCACCACACTACTTTCTTATACAAATAAATTTGTAATATTTTTCAAAATACGGAAATTTCCCCAAATATGACTTAAAATTGTAAATTTTTTTTATTACATTTCTTTATAATATTCGTGCCAGGAAACCCATTGCAGCAGAGCGCATCGTCATATCTTTAATACTTTTCAAGATATGACGATTTTTTATATTTTCCGAAGAGCAACTTTGAGGGGCTGTAACTCAAAAACTATAGAAGATATCGAAAAATATCTCCAGTTTTGTGTTTTTTGTGCCATTTATAAAAAATTAGTAAATTTTGAAAATTTTGAAATTTTTTTGAATTTTTTTCAAAATTTCGATTGGAGATATCTCGACAAATATGAAAGATACCAACTTGCAGTGTTCACCAATCGATTCAGCTCGACGAAATACATAAACCCTGAAATTTTCAGAAAATTCGGAGAACCGGTTGAAATGTTAGAACAAAAAGTCTCTAAATGGCCAAATTCAGGTCAAACGTCAAGGGGTACCTATTGACTTTTTGGGCAAATAACGCCATTTTCAGGCTTTTTGCTCTAACTTTGCATCCCGTAAAGCGATTTTTATGAAACTTTACATACTTATGTATTTCGACGAGCTGAATCGATTGGTGAACACTGCAAATCTGTATCTTTAATATTTGTCGAGTTAGCGCCGATCGAAATTTTGTACAAAAATACAAAAAAAATTCAAAATTTTAAAAATTTGCTAATTTGTTATATAAGGCACCAGAAACGCTAAACTGAAGAGAATTTTTAGATATCTCGTGTAGTTTTTGAATTACAGGCCCTTAAAGTTGCACTTTGAAAAATACCAAAAATAGACGTATCTCGAAAAATATTAGAGATCTGACGATGCGCTCTGCTCCTATGGGTTTCTTAGCGCTTATATTATAAAGAAATGTAATAAAAAAATATTACAATTTTAAGTGAGGGTTTTCCGTAAGTGTCAAATTTTTCTATCGGTAATCTGAATCTGTATTGAATGATTAATAATTACAGTTTCTATTATTTGTTTGTTCCCATAGCAACTAAAATTAGTTTATTAAACATATAATTCAGTTTTGTCAAAAGAAGCAAACAAAATATACCATTGAGAACAATCATTTTAAGTATGAAATATATCACTTTCATTAACATGTACTAATTCCAATAGTCAAAGATGTCTAAGGCCCTTTATCCTAATAACAGAAAAAACTGAAAGCAATGATTAAACTAAAGAAACCTTTGAAGTTAACAGTCAATGTTTCATCAACTTTTGTTTGAATACAACTTTGGATCAATGAAAGCTCAACTTTAAACAAAGCAACAGTTCCACAATGTATCTATTCAGAATTTTAAATTATGCTTATGTAGAGTTTATAGCTTTCAATAAGTAACAACACTGGCTTTCGTGCTTCAAACCAAATATGTACTTTGCAGTTTATAGATTTTAAAAGTTACACATTTTTTCATCGCATCATTGCGTGATTCGTTGATGTTTGCATTTGCAGTCTTTTCAAATTTTAACAGAATACCTGCAGTGTCATATTAATAAATATGTAGTGAAATAATAATGAACATTATGAACATGTTTAATTTACTGCTTGTTATTGAAATTCGAAATGGTTCATCGCTGCTTTTATTCAGCGACATTAAATATATTCCATGTTTAAAATTAAATTTATAATCAGTGTAGCGATAGCTCAAATGCGTTGCCTATAGCGTGTCAAATGATCAACCATTTCAAATTTAAGTTCCACCTATAAATAGCTATTGAAAACTGGTTTGTTGGAGCCACCAAAACAAATAAAAATCACTGTTCCCCACTTTGTACCATAATAACTTTCGTTTGTTTCGTCAGAGACTGGCGTAAAAAAAACAAACAAGGTTACTTCACCATATATTAGTTTCATTAAAGAGTTGACTGTAAATGGATTAGCTATAGCCTAATTTCCCGGATAAAAATTCTACCACACTTTGTAACCAATTAAATCTAACAGAATTTATTAACTATATAATAATGAGTCTTCACTCAAGAGAACAGGTGTAGGATGAAAACACGCACGTATAAACGGTAAAGGCGATTGCATTAAATCATATTAAACGCATCGTTTGTTCAATTAGTGTACATTACACGCAGTGAAACCTGTAATTAATGAAACGCTATTGCACCCATAATTCTATTAAAAGCGACGGTGCGATCCTTGATCAAGCCAAACGAGTAAACGCTAAGATGAATGTAGCATGGGATCAGGATAAGATCAAACGGCTTCAAAGAGGGACGACTATCTGACGTGAACACTAAGAAACTAAAGTAAAGTAAAGTATTCGAAAAAAATACCAGCTTAACTATTCAGTAGGAAACCTAGTCCCATTCGAAATAGGTCCAGTTTAGAGTAACACACTTTTCCCAGTGTTGTTTCTTAAATCCCTATAAAGTGCGCCGTTACATTTGTCTTGGAGTTTGGTGTGTTCGCAAATCTTCTACCTTTGAGTGGCATTTTGAGTCAGAGAAAGACATAAAGAGCAATATCTGTAAAGTTAAGTGTTTGCTTAAGTTGGGCAATGTTGTTGTAACACGGGTATGCTTGCTGATTTAATAAAAATACGACCAAAGGCAACCGGAAGGGACAGTGGCAAAATAATGGAAAACTTAATTAATGATATATGTATTGCTGTAAACAAATGAGAATCGGTGACAACCTATGAATATGCAACTAAAAACTACAAATTTATAATTTTAATTTCGCTACGAAGTATAACAGCTAAAGTTTGTTGTATACTCGTATTAGATGGACTTAATGCGAACGAAGTTAGACCTAAAAATAACTTCCATTAAAGCGAGTACAACACAGTACTAAACTGAAGAACATAAATTCTCTTTAACTGACGAACATAATTAGAAATTCCGATTAATGTTACAGCTTCAATAATCAGTATTTCCTCCCAGATAGAAATCAATCATTAAGTTTATATCCTTCCGTACGTATTGACTTAAGTCAGTATAAACTGAACGTTTGTCAATTCATTTAAAGATCTCGTCGCATGCAGAGTAATAATTGCATCTGCTAATAACAAAATTACACCCATTAAGGAAGCAGCGTCAAATCATTGAAACGTAAAACGCACCCAAACTAACCTACTAAAATCATTGGAATTACCGGTGTTTATCCAAGATTTTCATCGCACACGTTAACACGCATTAAACATTATGTTTACAGCCGGCGCCTGCACATCAAAGCAAGCTTCCGAAGCGTGTTCGTTAGCGGGCGTCGCTAACGCAACTCTGCGAATTAGCATCAGTGATAGCGGCTGCTTAGAGCTAAAGCCTGGTGGTTCCACTGGAGCTGATTTCATTACACTTTTGTGAGGCTGGGTTTAATAGTTTTGGGACCGGATGAGTTCTGCGGTTTTATCGCTGGATGTTACACCCTCGTGGGTACATTCACTGCTGGAATTACACGACTTGTTAAAAGGAGGATTCAGATTGGATCTTCCCTATTTGCGGAAATCTTTTTAATCAGACCACTCATTGTTTCACTGAACGGTTTATAATTTAACGCAAGTGCTTTCTGATTTGCGGAAATAAAGAACAGGCAAGGGTGGACCCCTTGGGTCTTTTTTGCAGTCGGGATTTTCTATGAAGTTTCATGATTATATTCGACAAACCTTGAACTGTAGGAAAAAATGTAAATAGTGATAAATTTATTATTCTGACAGAACGGAGTGAAACTGAAATTCGATTGTAAAAATGAAATTATTTTATTTACATAATGTGTACTCAGTCAAATAAATGATACAAGAGTTATGTATAAATTTGTTTAACATGCGAAAATGTTTGTTAGTTTCTAAAGAAGTATATTTGCTTTCGTTTGTAAAGTATATGTTCCTGGATCCGCCCTTGAGAACAGGAGGGATACGTGAATATATAAAACATAAAATAATTGCCTTACTTTTTTTCGTACGAGTACTGCAAACATTCTTGATTTTCGGACGTTATTAACATGCTTATATTCTCTATAGCTTAAATAACTGTGATTAGATTCTATCTAAATTAATTAGTGCGAATCACATACATACATACATAACATCACACTTTATCCCACTCAGTAAGGGTCAATATCCTCCAAATATTTTTATCCTGACACACCACTTTCGCCTCGTTCACATTCATACATGCTTGTCTGGAATCATTCGTTCACGCAACAAACCATCAATCAAACCCAACCACTTATTCCTTGGACGACCATGCAATCGGTCACCTTCAATCTCACCCGCATATATTAGTTTCACCAACCTGTAAATATAACCAAACCACATCAACTGACTCACTCCCACTTTCTTAAAAACATTTTTTTCAATCGAGCATCTCTAGATACATTAACGTTTCGAGCAAATGTACCCAGAGCACCTAGTAAATTGCACCCCGCAGTGTGAATTGCTAAAGGAAAATGTGAATATCGCAGTGTTAGTTTAATAAACCAAACGTCTATTAAATTATAAGATGACATTAAAACTAACGACTTTAAGGTTTCAATTGGAGGTATCAAGTAGCTTAATCGTTGATAAGATGCTCTCAATCGTAATGTGCGATTTTAAAGTCAAGAATGTCGTATTACTTTTACGATTAACATAAAGTTAATAAGTTTCTGTAGAGTATATCATAAAGATACCATGGTAATATGTCCCCATAAAACTTTAGACGATATCCCTAGTAATATGCTAGTATACGGAAGGCTTGATAGCATCTCAATATTGTGTGTAATTTTTTTAATCAATCATTAATTGCTGTCACTGATACATTATACTGTACCACTTTCACTAGTCTAACCTAAATTACCAATTCATCGAAAAGGTGACCCCACGCAAGTCTCGTTCGCTCGCCCATGCTCAGCGGATAACTGCTGCATCGCAATAGTTCCACTTCCTGGTGTATCTGTGTCTCTTATGCGTAGGTGGCGCCCACCATCATAGATCTGTCTCTTTCTGAATCATTCTCTGTCAGAACAACTGTTAACTGGAAATTAGACCATTCACAAATATGTTATGAACTGTTCTTTTATCGTGTGGAAATAAAACGCAAAATACAATCAAACTGGTATATATAGTCTGTCGGTAATAAAGTTGTTTTTGAAGTTGTCACCTTCGATGTGGATTTTAAAATAGAAATAATTTCTTTGATGTGGCGCTTTGAAAATTATCACTTAATATGTTTTGAATGTTTCCATAACATGCTTAATTTTTTTTAACGCATTCTGGTAAATTTTCAAAGCTTTTATAAGTACATAACGAATAGCGTTAACACCAACTTGTCAAGTTTAATTTATACATTTACAAACAAAAGTTCTTTTTTGTAACACACCAAATACTACTTATTGATGTTGAAATAGCTACGTGGTAACGCGTCAAGCTATGGATCATAGTTTCCTCAGTTCGATTCCTACAATTAACAGTACCATTACTTAACCCTTTTAATACTTCATTTACGCCTCCAATCATTATGAGATGTAGTTAAATTAAAAATGCATGTAAATGGACCAAACATACTATCTTTTATAGAAGACAAATTTAGTTCAGAATTTTCTAAATATCTGCAATATAGTCTGTCATCCAGGCGCAAGATTCAATGCACCATGTACTTATATAAACTTTTAAATGGGAATATGGATGATTCATTTCATTTAATGTACCTAGAACTTCTTTTAGGACCAATATTCTTTTCAAACTAAAATTTGTTAGAACTAATTATGAATCCAAATCTCCGATACGTCAACTATCTTCCATATTTAATAATATGTCCTCTTCGGAATGTACAATTGAATTGGATTTAACGACTCGTTAATTAAATTTAAAAAATCAGTTACAGCTAATTTTCTAATTTAATCTTTGTATTTAAATATATCTAATGTTTTTTTTTTCTCATTTCTATTTGTGACACTTTTTCTTTTTCCTTTGTATTGTATGATCATCCAATAATTGGGGTTTCTTATCCTGTTGGATTGATTTAAATATATAAATAAATATATAAAATAAACAAATTAATACAGCATTATTCTTTTAAATACCTAAATGTTTTAACTGACTACTAACATATCTACTCTAATACATAGTTTATTTGATTAAAATACTGTAAGAATATATATGATATGTCAATCCCAATAAATAAGCCCTAAACAGAGGACTCTAAAATATCGTGACATTTGCAAGTAATCAGTACAAATTTGATAGGACTTCTAGCAAAATTTCTATTAGGCTACTCCTCTTTCTTGATTGTAGTTGATTATTTTAGTAAATTCCCCTTATGTTTTCCTCTTAAACTAATACGAAAAGCATAATTAAACATTTGGAAAATATGGTTTAATGATTGGAGTCCCGCATAGAGTCATATCGGATAATGCTATTAAGAATCGCTCCCGAATATATCTTAAGTTATGGTCATGATGTTAAACATTCCTGGTATCATCCATAGGCACAGTACACGTATTTTATTGCTGGTAATTCTTTATTATATTTCAACCAATAAAACCTTTCCTACACTTCCACATTTTAACTGTGTAATCATAACAATTTTACATTGCCTAAAAGCACTATGTACTACTAGACTGGTCTGCATGGGTCTTAAAATTGAATTGGTCTGGCAAGATTTTTATGTGTTCTCACAATCGCGATAAACACATACTGACCCCAAATATGGTCAAAGCTCACAGATTCTAATTTAGATAATTGTTTAAGAACATATAATTTTAGTTATACTCCCAATTATAACAAATTGACAGAAGATTTGACATATCAGGTGTCAAACTGATTCGGATGTTTGTATTTGTCAATGTTTGCTTTGCATTTATAATTTAGGTGTATACTTGTATAACTTGAAATAAAACTGTAAATAATTTGAAGTTTTCTCAAGCGCCCTCAATAACTTTTGAATTTATATTACGCCCTTGTTGTCAAAAAGGTTGCCGACCCCTAGTCTAAGAGATATAAGATAAATTTTCGCAGATTTCGTTTTTGTCGTAATCAGACGGACTTTCAAACAAATTCTTAAAAGCACGAGTACAAAAGTAAAACTGATGTCCATTTTTACTAGGAACGTAAAGATCACTAAGATTCTTTTATCGTGACAATGCACTTCGCAATCTGCTAAAACCCTCGACGCGCAATCACATAGCTCTTTGTAACAATGGTGTAATCAATCTGTAGCTCAACAATGGACGATCCAGAGATTCAAGAAACCGTCGAGTCAATCCTCGGCAAAGAAGTAAAAATAGTGGATTGCGAGAAGAAATCCTCCATCAAAGAAGAAGAGGTGCTGCTGATTAACGGCCTCCCTGTTACTCTGGAAGGCCGTGATGGCAGAGCCATCAAACAAGCCCTCCTCACAGGACAAGTACCTCCTTGTGATTTACTCAATACTCTTTTGATACGCACCGGAATATTGAAGGCTCCAGTAAAACTAGAGACGTCCCTAAGTGTCAAAACTTCAACAGTCACCAAAGAAGAGGTAACAGTTGCTAGAGATGGCAAAATAGTTGACGAACGTAGCCGAGAAACAAAGGAAAACAACTTCTACACTAGCTCATCGAGCGAAGTTTGGGAACCGGTCAAAATCATTCCGAATCCAGAACTGGTCAACAGTAAATTTTCCACTAGCAAATTGTCGGATATTTCCTCCAATCATAATGGTTATGAAACCGGAAGTGAACGAAAGTTTGGGTCTTGTTCCAGTGCAAGCAGTTATGAGTCTGATGGCCCTATTTATAACGGCACAAGAACTTGTTTAAGTAAGGATTCTGGACATTTAACAAACAGTTCATCTACTGGAAAAGCTTTTACTCAAAGTTCTGCGGATTCGTTGAGCTCTTTGGATGAAACTGACTACAAAAATGATCTTGTTAATAAATTTCGTAAGACCAGCTTGCATAGTAATGGATACACTGCAGTAAGTATTACTAGTATTTAAAGCGTAAGTTTAATGATTAAATAACCTCAGTTTTGTTTGTGTTTTCCCCATTATTATTGTTTTATTTGAAATGTAAATAATTACCAAATGTAATTTGGACTACAAAGCAAACAAAACAAAATTTGCTTTGTATCAAATGATGAAAGTTTGCGTTATTTTTGTGACATATTTGAACGAATAAAATTAAATTAATTGTTGTAATTATTACAGAATAGTTTCTAATTAATTTTATTTTGTTTATAGCCTACAATATTCGGTACTGTTGCCTCAGATTTGACTCCAAAGGATTGTTCAAACAGAAGGGTAAGTTCTTGATAGTAATTGATACACTTTTATTATAAATATATAAAAAAGGCTATTTTACAAATTGTCAATCAGTAAGGCCCATTTAGTTACCCAAATATTAGTATTTCATGGTAAATCAATCAAATTAAAATTCATATTTATTAGAGAAATTTTGAAATAGCCATGGAATATGTAACAAAAACAGTAAAAATTTACAACAATATCAAAGAAATAGCATTGAAATCCCTATGTTTCACATTTCAATTCTAGACCCAGTATGATAAAAGCACATCAACAATAAATGCTACTCATATTTATTTTGTATTTTGTGTATTACAACAAAAATAGAGCAAGAGAACAAAGTACTTTTGATATTAAATGAAACATAAAGCTAAATATGAACTGTGTAATTCTAACTTCTAATAAACTTTTGATCTACTATTCCTTGCTAAAATGTGACTAATGCTAGTAAAAATAGTATGAAGTACTAATTGCATGCGTAAATATTTTACAAATGTAATTAACTTAATACCAGCAAGCCAATTACGAAGTACAGCTATTTCCCAACGAACCAAATTGATGTCATTTGGTTATAGTTTTGTATATCAAACTATACGGGTATCTAGACACATGAACGCTATGTCAAAACAAATACATGTCAGTTGTGTTACGAATTTAAAACGCATTAAACAGATGAAGGTAAATGTGATTTTTAGGTCGATAACCTCTCGGAAATGAAAGCCAATTTATTATTAGTTGTACCGATATGTTTCCATAGTTTTTAGAAGGACCATTGTATTATTAATCATATCATTTGGTCCAGTTAATATTATACAAAGGAAAATTGTTATATCACTTTTACCTCCTGCACAAACAAGGGAGGTATGTTACGAATTGATTAAATTTTGGGAACAAAACATAAATAGTAAGTGATAGATTATTTGAAGGCCTATAAGGGTTTTTGAGCATATTTTAGTAAATCATTGGAATCAAAAACATGTAGAATATTTATTTTATACATTTTTCATATTTTGTTGTTAGTTGTTATCAGATTCAAAAACAGGGTTCGTAGTGCCAGCCAATACCTTTGAGCCTAATGAAATCTTAATTATTGTAGTAATTTTTGTAAATTTGTTATTATTACAGTTGTACCAGGTACAAATAATATGAATAGAACAATTTTCCCATTTGTAAGATCTGAACAAATTTGTTTATTATAAAAGTCTTAATTGGACCAAATACCAAATGATATGATTCTGGGCTCATATATAGAATTGCTCTTATGGTTTTCCTTCCATTAGAATTTTTCAGGTTATATTTTGATGGCAAATCTGCTCTAAGCAAGAACATAGCCTATTTTCATTTCTTCCACTAATGTATGCTAGTAAATACTGGGTATGGATGAAGAAGTATACACAATGTATAACTGCTGTGGAAATGGGGTATTTGAGAGAACTATGTGATGGGTGTAAAATGTAGTTGGAAGTTTAGATGTCGAATGAAAAGTTGATGAGAAAAATACATGAGGTTAAGTGATTGTGTGGTCCTCCGAGGATTAAATGGATTGGATTGCTGATTGAATCTGTCCTACTATCATTGTTCTTACGGGATATTAAAATTAGTAGGTAGTAGATACATATCATACAAGCAGTTGGCTTGCTGGAAATAATCAAGCTTTACTAAAGCTTCCTTATGCTAACTGTAGATTGTTTTGTAAATGTGTAGAGCTTGCCACAAACACCACAGACCAGCAAGAATTTTTCCGCACTTTATAACGGCGAATCTGGACAAGGCATTGACCATATCGCTGATTCTGAAATCCACCAAGATAACGTAAGGATAACACTCTGATCTTCTACACTTTTAACATGTTTCCTTTCTTTTTTTATTAGTTTCTTAATTTCCGACCGTTACATTATTGTTAGCATAACTGCCCGGCTATCAGGGCTGTTATATACCAAATAACACCCTACGGCGTGTTATAAATTTGACGTTGTTGCTCTTGAATTTCTATTGGTAAATATAAATTTTTAAATAAACGAATCGGTATAGTAAACAAATAAGAATATCGCGTTACCTAGTTACAGCGATTGCAACAATCACTATGATAGGATAAACCTCTTTAATAAAATAATATATCGGTCGGACATTAATCGTTAAATGCACCACAAGCAATAATGGCTTCAGTCAACTGTTGACCTCACGTATTATTGTCCTTATAACACCCTTGATACGTTAATAACTATTGTATTACTGAAGAATTTTGTGGCTTTTAGTAATTTGTTTAGGTGCTTTACTTTTTCAGTACTCAGTAACAATTTTATGCCTACCTAAATATGAGATTAATATCTTCTTCCCCTAGTAATTTACTGTAATATATCCACGATTTAATATCATTACCGACAACATAATGCCAAAATTTCGTGCGGAAGAACCATTACGCTAAAATGGTTGGATTCAATAGCTTTCTCAGTATTTATGATTATTATTACCTGTAACAAAATAAGATGATACATTACTGTCGTTTTACTTTGTTTAGAGTGTTAAAATGGAACATAATTATTAATTTTCTCTTCGCAGGCGTTGGTATACCGGGATGGAAACCTCATCTCAGGGTCCTTGGAGGCGCTGATCCAACACATGGTACCAACGGACATCTACTACCCGGATCGCGCGTACCTCTTCGCGTTTTTGTTATCATCTCGATTGTTTATCAAACCGCATGAGTTGCTGGCTAAAGTGCGGCTACTATGCGAAACCCAGCAAGGGCTGGGTACTGCGGGTACACAGCATGGACCCGCCACGGCGAGGTTCGCCGAGCACCTGGTGCAGTTGCTGGCGGAGTGGACGGAGACGTTTCCCTACGACTTCAGGTGAGAGAACACAATGGAACGCATAAAATTCGTAATGAAATTATAATAATATATTTGTTTAAGAAAAAATCTCATACATACTCAATACATAATTTTTTGAGGAGTATCTTACATCAAATATGTAATAGAAATGCTCTTAATTTTATGACATTACTTTGTTTACAGTAAAATCAAATAGGGCTCTATTGTAGCACGGGTGGTTACAAGAGGTAGACGAATAAAATACCTGGAGTTTTTTTTTTTTATCAGTATACATAGGGATGTGTCATTCCCATAGTTACAATTAAAGTGATTAACGCGTTTTTTTAAGAGTAAACATAGGGATAATTTACATTGATTATTAATAATAGTTAATCATAAAGAAACAAACAATGGAAGTTTAAACAAACAAGAAATTTGTTTTAATTGCTTTAGTACTTAATAAATTATATATGTCAAGATTATTTCATGAATTCATAGTATAAACTTTAATATTTGCTGAAGAAATTGTACTAAAACGTTGATTTTGACACATTTTCACATAAATAAATCGGTACACTCATAAACAAAAAGCACCATAAAATTTTGTTGTTATAGTGTAACTATATCAAATTCATTGTTTTTCTTTTTATTTGTCAAATAAATGTCAAAAATTTGTAAATAAAAATATCTTGAATTGAATAATTCAGCATGTTTAAAACATAGAATACCAGTAAAGGTAAAAAACATGTAAGTATCTTGCTTCTGCAACTAATTATCCGGTTAAAAATGCTTCAAAATGTTCAAAATTTGTATATAAAAGAGCTTCAATTTAATCGCGAATAAACTTGGTGCTGTTTAATCACTTATCTAAAATGCACAACAATGGGAAATGAGACATTATAATTGGTCAAATTTGTAATGAGTGAAATAATCATAAAAAAACGCTTTAATACATTGCTGTCAATCATTTTGACTATAACTATGGTAATAACACATCCCTAGGTACACTAATAAAAAAAAAAAAAACTCCCGGTATTGGAACAAACTTGAAACATTATATAATAGTTATATACTTTACAATTGGGCAAAGTAAGGAATTACCCACGAGAGAATTTTTAGCACACGAAGCAATTCCTTCAAAAATATTAATAAATCTTTCAATTATTTATCCGGATACCCAAATGTACAAATCTGATATTTCGGATATCCGGATTTTCGTCGAATTTTTGGAAGTTTTAATTTAAAAAAAAAAATAATTTGACAACGCTTTATACAACGCTAAAACAGAGGCTAAAACATTTCTTTTAAAACATCTAAAAACAGAATTCTTGGTTTTTTAATTATTTCTGTGTGTTTAATTGTCCAAATTTTGCTGGAAAATAGTAGTGTTGGTGACAATATACTTTTAAAATATTTTATTTATTATCTCCCAGTATAACCCTTTGTGTCTTGTATATCTGCTGCAGCTGTCTTGAACTTATTCACCGTATCTTTAACAAAATTCGGAATGAAATTCAGTTATTTTGATGATAAGCATTTCTTCCAAATATTGTTTGATGTTTAATACTTATTATTTACATGTGTTTAATAACTAAAATGTTTTCTTGTAGAGATGAGCGTGTGATGCAGCAAGTGCGAACAATCACACAACAATGCATGACCCTCAACCAATCCCTTCGAGGTAGCATCCCAGTTTTACTTCAAAACCTTCAACAAAGACTGAAAACATTAGAAACCTACGAAAAGTCCTTAGATCAATCAGCGCCATTAGACGAATCTCAGCCGACAGATATCACGGAAGTGTGTCCGAACTCTTCTACTCTAGCTCAGCAGTTGACCCACATGGAGCTCGAACGATTAAGTTTCATCGGCCCCGAGGAGTTTGTGCAAGCGTTCGCGAAAGATAATCCTCACATAGAGACAAGTTTTAAAGATATGAAAAAGACGCGAAATCTTGAACAGTATGTTCAGTGGTTCAACCGATTAAGTTACTTCGTTGCCACGCAAGTTTGCAAGGTAAGAGAAAAGTTTATGTATCTCATTTCTTCTTCATTACACTGCATTGTATTCCGAGAATCTTTAGAAAATCTTGTTAACACGAAAATACCATTTTTTAACTGTCTCATGTTTTTTTTTTAATTGATAAAAAAGAAGGAGGATTTCAAAATGGAGGATGGACACATTTTGGAAAAGTACACTAAATTCAGCCATAAAAATTTATAATAGGGATTTTGGAATCACCGATTAAGAATTTGATGTGAGAATTGTAAAATTCAAAATGGCGGATCCAATATGGCGAACACATTTTGGAAAATTCACTAAATTCAGCCATAAAAGTGAATAATAGGGTTTTTGGGGTCGCCGATTACGAATTTGATGTCTAAATTGTAACGGAAGAAAATAGTAAATAATTCACTATGTGTTATTGAATATCATGGCTTTAAATAAATTTATTTCAACTTACATCGTCGTTGACGACGTTTCGGCTTTGATTACAGCCATTTTCAGGTCTAAATTAAAATTACACAATATATTAATAATGCAGTCATAGTATATAATGAAGTTTATAAAAAATTGAACATTAGATAACTACATTTTGTAATATTTACAAGAATCGATAACGATTCAAAATTGTAACATTCAAAATGACAAATCCAATATGGCTGATACATTTTAAATTGCACGAGACATATGCATGATCAAAGGTCCTTGTGTGTAAGTACTGTAAGTACTATACACCTTTTTATGTATGACCACAAATAACTATTTACAGAGTAGTGCGATTTTGATTATTCTTTTTAAATTTAATAGGATATACATCTAAATTGTCCCCGTTTAAATTTGATAACAAAATTCCACCTCGAAGGGTAGGAAAATAGGGGATTTTTGATTGTTCACCCAATGAACTGTGTACTGGTTTATCCGATTTCGATGATTTTTTTTTTATTGAATAGGGTATACCTAAAAGTTGATTCCAGTTGAATTTGAAAATAATTCCACTCCTTATGGTAGAAAAATAGGTAACCACAAAACTGTTAAAAAATTAAACTTTTTAACACAAATTAAACCGATGAAAAAGAAACTGAAAAGCGTAAAATAAAATAAACCTTTTTAGTCTTAATAACTAAGCTTTTAAACTAATGCATGTAACTAATTTTGAGTTGGTTCCAAACAAACTATCAACGTACGCCGACTCAAAATTAGTTAAGGAGCTTAGTTATTAATACTTAAAAGGTTTATTTTTTTTTACGCTTTTCTGTTTCATTTTTCGTCGGTTTAATTTTTTACTATATAGTTTTTATTTAGCCAATCTTGTATTTTGTATAAGTGATCCTATTGTATATAGATTAAATAAAGAGTAGGATTGAGGCACTGCCTTGTGGAACTCCCGATTTGATTTAAAAGAGGCTGGAATATTTACGATTGTATTTGACTTGAAAAAATCTGTCTATGTGGTACGACTTTAGCAGTTGATAGATATTGAATGAGAAGTCTTATTTCAGATTGTTTATACAAAATATACCTACTGATTATCGACCAATTTAGTGCCACATTTAGTCTCTGGTTCGTAATGATCCGCTAGCATGTATATTTACAATTTCTGTTCCATACTCTAGCATCCAAAGAAAAAGCAGCGAGTAAGAGTCGTCGAGTTTTGGATTGAAACAGCGAGGGAATGTTTCAACATTGGAAACTTCAATAGTCTCATGGCCATAATAGCAGGATTAAATATGTCCCCTATATCGAGGTTGAAGAAAACTGTAAGTTCTTTCTCATCAATATCCGAAAAGTAAATAATAACAAAGGTAAATTCATTTACAGTGGAACAAAATCCAATCCGGGAAGTTCTCAATTCTTGAACACCAGATGGATCCGAGTAGTAACTTCAGCAGCTACCGCAGCACGTTGAAGGCAGCAATGTGGAGGAGTGCTGGAGCCACGGATCAAAGACAACGCATTGTTATTCCGTTCTTCAGTCTCCTCGTCAAAGACTTGTATTTCCTCAATGAGGGGTGCTCCAATAAGTAAGTACTTCTTTCATTTCTTACATTGGACAACAAGAAAATTTCAAATGCGCGTATTCCTAAACTAGGAATAGGTACACTGTAGAGCTCAGCACGGATATATTTCTTTGTATCCGCTTCCGCAAGTATCATTTCCGGAAAGGTTCCGCTTCCGTAAATTATTTAAACGAATTCGATTTTTATTAAAATGAAGTATTAAATTTAAACTGTATTATTCGAAGTACTCTGTGGAATATACAGTGTAGGAATGTACAAGGTTCTTCTATTCATTTAAAAAACAAATTAATGTTTTCAAATAAAGGCAGTAATGTTCTCGTGAAAATGTCGGTTTTCAAATTTCATTGGAAATATCCATTTTCACTACACAGTTTCGGCATGACGTCTGCACGTATGTATCTTGTATAACTCAAAAACGATTAGCCGTAAAATGAATTTTTATTTAGGGCTGTTGTTACGTGTAATAGTAATATAATGAATAATAATAAATATCCGACTCGACGGACCAAATGTTGTTTTGAGTTACCTATAATAGTACCTAATATAAAGAAAACTAATAAATATGTATCCGGCTCGAAGGACCAAATGTTTTTTTTCTAAATCCTGTAATAGTATTATGAAGAATAATAATAAATATCCGGCTCGAGGCAACAAATGTTGTTTTGAATTACCTATAATAGTAATATAAAGAAAAATAATATATATATATATATATATATATATATATATATATATATATATATATATATATATATATATATATGTATCCGGCACGAAGGACCAAATGTTTTTTCTAAATTACGTGTAATAGTAACGGGCTCTGAAAGACTAAACTGAAATTATTTATTACGTGTCATCAAAAGTATTTATTTAATTATGTAAATTAGTCAATACAATATTTTTTATATTTTTAACATTCCTATTTTTAAAATTAAAATAGTAGTC
Organism: Poecilus cupreus; assembly: GCA_963942605.1. NCBI lineage: Eukaryota > Metazoa > Arthropoda > Insecta > Coleoptera > Carabidae > Poecilus > Poecilus cupreus. The sequence continues at coordinate 14,102,175 of OZ012730.1, forward strand.
GCTAGTAGACCCACATGACAGACTCATTTTATCAAGATGGCATACCAAACTATATTGCCATCTTGAAACTCAAAAATTTATAAAACTATTCTTAAAACTTTTAAGCTCTATTGCTGTATACTTACTAACACACACACAGAGCATTCAGGTACAAGAAGGTGAAAGATTGTAGAGTGATTTTTTATAGATTACCGAATGGCCATATCAACTTTGAGAAATTCTGGCAACTAGCGAAACAAGTAACGGAATTCATGGCATGGAAGCAAGTTGCTTGTCCATTTGAAAAGGAAACGAAAGTAATTTCGTTACTGCAGCGTGGAGCAGTGTTAAGCGAAAATGCTTTAGCGCTCGCTAGCTTTGAATGCGAACCACCGGAAAACAACCAAGAGAGGGAAAGGTGCAAAAGCCTCAAAGCAGAAAATACGGCATAAGTCTCTTGCCTGGGTATTGTATTTTTGAGTCTGGCACTGTAAAAATACAAACATCGTATTATTAATTTATTATATGTGTATATTTAATGTTTTGTGTATAATGACGCCATTTTGTGTATAAATGTTAAGTTGGTTATAATCTCAGTGATGAAGATTGAAGTTTCACTTATGAAAACTGCAGTTAACTTACAGATAAATTATGCTTTAATTTAAAATTGGTTATCAATGAAGTATTGCATGACTCTCAGTGATTTTTGTAAATTTCGTGTATGTATTCGTTAATGTTATTGTAATTTTGTAGTTTTCCAGTGCTGGTCTCAAACCTTAAACTTGATTAAGTTGAGTTTATTTCAAGCGCACTACTTGTATATTAGAGAATAATTGTGATTTTGTTCAAGGATATTTTAAAGTGAAATGTGATCGAAATTGGACCACAGTTTTAACATGATATGTCATCCTCTCATTTGCCACACCGATTTTGCCATTTTCGGCATTTGTACATTTTGTTTATTATTTTGCCATATTGAATTAATATTATGGGGTTCGTATACTACATAGATTTATTTGTAATTCACAGAAATATCTAATTTATTTTATAGTTTTAAACATTACTACTGATTCAAAAGCATTCCTGTTGTAAATTTAATTTTAATGCACATTTCATCATCTTGAAGATCAACTTTTTATACATTTTAATGTAAAAATTATTTTTATACTTGCACAAATTTTAAAATTTAACACGTTTTTACCAATATTTGTATCTACCTATTGACTAAATGAGATAATGCACAACACATCTGAATTGGTGTTACTAATTTGTATTACTTATGCTCATTCTTCAGAACAAATTAATGTGATTTAGAAATATTTTACGAAAATCCTGCATTGACTAATTGAAAATCGAGGAATATTACATTTCAGTCCAACTGCCATTTTAAATCAAATACGAAGTAACATATTACTCCAACTGTAATCGAACCATGATAATCTTCAACACTAAGGAAATAATTGTACCGAATTTCGTATTTCTAATAATAATCCAATTAATCTGTGAATTTATTAAAGGTTTACTTGTGCTTTATAATGCTTCCGTCCTAATCTTATATGTTGATGTATCAAATAATGAAAAATATTTATTATTAATTTACACAAAGTATTTATACAAATATTATTTTGCAGATAATTATTTTATTTATTTTTATGTATTTACAAGCGCATACTACAATTTTCAGTATTTTCAGTTACTAAACATTTTGTCAGTAAACGACGAATTTAATAATTTAACACTTTGACTGGTTTCTATCTAATTCTCTACTAAATTTTTCATTTAATCTTGTGGCCTATTCTACACATTCGCTTAAAACTGTAACAATTGTGTATTGATTGTGTACCTCAGTGTTTCTTTTTTAAAAAGAATGTAGTGTACTTAATGTAATCATAGTAATATAATGACCAACATGTAACAGTATTTAAATTTAAACAAGTAAAATAACTATTACTACCTTTATATATTCTGTCATTATAAATGCTGACATAGATTACGATAGTTAGATGATGATACTAAGTAAATAATCATGCCATCATGTTTGGTTAGATTTATTTTATGGTAAATGCGAAATTGTCATTTTTTATTTACCGTAGTACCTACTACAAAATTATGTTTAAAACATAATTATTTGTTTGTTGACATTTTTTGCAAATATAGAAACATTAGTTTATCTTATTAAAAATTCTGCATTTAATTTTATGAACTTTATGAACAATAAATGTCAACAATCTTATCCAATGAAAAACTAATTCTCATTTTTGCCAATGTATAAAGAATTATTTAATTGTGTATGTTTTTATATTTGTGACTATATACTATATACATAATTCTTTTACACATTTGAGGAAATGTATACAGACTATTTACATTGGAATCATTAAGCATTTTGCTTTTTCTCACACTGCAAAGTAGATATTTAAAGACACAAAAGACTTAATTTCATCAGTATTCTAGTCATATTACATAAGGATAGCGCATTGCTAAAATATATTGTATGTTGTATTGTAGCTATTTACAAATTGTATAAATGATATTTGTAACATTATGTATCAATTGTTTTATGTAAATTGTCTCATAAAAATCGCTTTTACTTATTTCTTTATTGTATTGTCCCATCTTATTCTGTTCTCATATATTTATTGCTTTTTTACAGGTAATCTACAACGATTGTTATCAAAAAGGTAAATGTCTATGAACTCTTGCTAAACTGAGGAAATAGGTAAGTAAATAAAGTATCGCTAACCTAATATGTTTCTATTTTACGTTCACAAAGTCGATTTTTCTCAAAAACAATGTTACGAAATTGAATTTTGTCATTGCTCACGTAAAATTATTGAAATTAGTTTTTTATTGAAGTAATAACACAAATAATCAAACTATAAAGCACTTTATTTTATTAATATTACAGGAAAAGGTACTTATTTATTTTAATTGACTTTATGAACGTTAAATAGTATATATAGTAAGTAGTATGAAACACACGTGTTGTAATACTCGTGTTACAAAAAAGATCATTTTAACACTAGTTGTTCAATATAATATTCTTTATTTCCATTACATTTAAATTTTACTCTATAAATAATTCTTAACTATACACAGTTTACGCTAACAATTGTCAATATAATATTTCTTAAATAATTAGAAATCTATTTGTATGTATGACACATTTAATTGCTTGTGCAATTAATAAAGCGGATCATGTAAGTTTTATTTACTTATTCAGTTCATGCTGGGAGTAATTTTTGCAATCGAAAACGGGAATGATGCATTTTGTGTAATTTAATAAATAAAAATGTAGAATTGATTTAAAACGTAGGATAAATGCGCGCCCAAAATTTTAATCGAAGACGCCCTCTTTGGAGAAACACATGAAACATGGCAGAAGTTGCCCAAGAAATTAATGAAAGTGACTTGACACATACTCACTTTCGCAAAGCAAGTAAAGATTGTTTGGTCTGTTGTTTTATCAATAATCGGCGAGCTCAACTAAGGAGACCCATGTGCTTTTAAATTTGAGTTTCGCTTATGAAAAATATTATTTTATATTAAAAGCGCGATTAAATTCTGTGTAAAGTGTAGTTTAATCATATACAGTTAAATGGGTAATGTACATGCAGCGTCTGCACCACCTCCTCCAACGCCTCCACCAGGAGTTACTCCGTACGTACCAAAATCTGATGACGGTAAAGCAAATGACCAAACCTCGACTGAAAATCCAGGACCTTTAGAGGAACTTCATCGAAAGTGCAAAGGTAATTTGACATGAAATATTATGTTGATGTGACATAACCTATCTCTCCTATCTGACCTTAACATTCGAAGCGTTCCTTCCTGCAATACGTTATATTATCTATTAATATTTGGTATATACATATATTATAATATTATTTAATAGTTTTTATGTCATAATTTTGATTTAGATGTGTTCCCAACAAATTTCGATGGGGCTAAGCTTATGCTTACTCGCGGTCTCAGTAACCATTTCCAAATCTCTCATACGTTGAACATGAGCCAAACTACACCAAGTGGCTATAGATTTGGAGCAACATATGTAGGATGCAAACAAATATCTCCCACAGAAGCCTACCCAATTCTTTTGGGAGACATGGACCCATCAGGAAATCTAAACGCAACTATGATTCATCAGATCCACCCTCGAATTAAGGGAAAATTTGTAGCACAAGTATAATTTTATCTTTAATTATTAATTAGTAATAGTGTATGGAGTGTTTATTTATTGCAGATACAAAATTCAAAGTTCAGTGCAGCTCAAATGGCTTTTGATTACCGCGGCGAAGATTTCACCGCTAGTACAACGATTGCCAATCCTGATCTTCTAAATGGATCTGGAGTTGTTGTCTTACATTATCTGCAAGGGATAACAAGCCATTTGGCTTTAGGCGCAGAATTAGCCTACCAAGCTGGTGCACAAATTCCTGGGGGTGAAGTTGCCATATTGAGTGCTGCCGGAAGGTAATTTATTCCGTTGTTGTGAAAGAATCGAATTAATTGTTGTGTTTTAGGTATACAACGGATAGTTGGACAGCATCAGGGACTATTGGCGCGGCGGGGTTACATTTGTGTTACTATCAAAAGGCCTCGAAACAGCTTCAGGTTGGTGTTGAACTAGAATCCAATTTCCGTATCCAGGAATCCGTAGCTTCAATAGGTTATCAAGTAGATTTGCCGAGAAACGACTTAGTATTTAGAGGTAAGTTCTTTTTATTTTTGGCAGAATGGGGTCCATTATTTTTTTATGAAACTTTACAAATGAACTATATAATGCTATTTTTTTATATTATTAATTATTCATTTAACGATTTCGGAAAAATTTTAATGTATAACTCGGCACTAAAGTATTTTTTTATTACTCATGTGGTTTATATGCGTAATAAAAAATTATACTTTAATGCCTAAATATACAAATTACTATTTTAAACCTCTATTATGTCTAGGACGATGTTTTTTGGGTGTAGTTACAATATAAATGACTGATTTGGCATTTTGTGACTTTAGTGAAGGACCCCTTTGATGAATATAAAAATGCAGCAGGGATTTATGATTTATTCGTTGGTGGAGAGTGTAGCATGTAATTGTGTTTGTTATAGGTCATGTAGATTCAAATTGGTCAGTTGGTGCAGTGCTGGAAAAACGGTTGAACCCTATGCCATTCACGATAGCGCTTAGTGGTCTTATGAATCATAATAAGAATCAATTCCGTGTTGGTGTGGGTTTAATGGTCGGTTAAAAGTCATCTACCTCCGATTTCATTACTTGTCAAATAAAAACTAGTTGAAAATTTCCTATTCACGTTTCCTTACATGTATAGGATCATTAAACTTATTTATAGTCTTGGACAAAATTACTAATGTAAATAATGAAATTAACCTGCATTTATCTGACTTTTTAAGATGAAACTTTTTCAGTTACCTATCTATTTAATTTTAACTAGACCAGTTGTACGTGACAATTAGTAATTTTGTCCACTTTTCTCTGGATTTGTCTTTGCAAGGGCTTTTTAATTTCATTTAGCGCCGGTATTTCCAGCCTCCGTTAAACTAGAAAATTATCAGTGGAATAAACTGCAACAATAATTATTATTTGGATGCGATATTTTTTGTTTAGTCCACAGATAAATTTAATCTCTAGTTTATCTAAAGTTGGAAATATCAGCGCTTATGCAGCAAATATTGGTTGACATAGAACACCATCAATACTTTTTATATTTTAATCGAAATATGAACATAAAATTGTAAATAAGATATGTATATATTTTAACACAATATTTGTTGATATTTATCCTTGCATTGATACTGCATTTCAACGTAAAATGGAAATTAATTATTCCCTATTTTGCTGCTACAGTCACTAAAATAGTTCGTCTAATAACTGTACATTGCTTAAAACAGATTCAGATTAAAATTATATTGTTGACAAATTGCGTTCCGTCATTCAACTGTGGAATTTATTTTTTATTTTAATCAGGCACATTTAAAAAGTAAATTACTTTATTTACTATTTATTGCAAGCAATACTTCACAAAAGTAAGACATTACATTCATATAAAAATTTGTTTTTATACCAAAATTATTTTTATGGATTTATAAATGATAACATAACTTCCTAAAGCATTTGTATCATATAACTTGAAGGTAGTTATCATTTAGCTTGCCATAAGATAAATTGTTTTATTTAAAATGTTTTATTTATTTCTTGGTCTTCCAGCTCCTTTTTTTCCTCCTGCTCCTTGTTTGTCTTTCGTTTTGTTACTTAACAGTGGATGGATCTCTACAAAAGTAAACAGTTATTTTATAATATGTCTACATAGTTTTTTTTGTATATTTACCATCGTTGGCACCTTCAATTGATATCTCATACGATTTATATTTTTTCTTCTTTGCTGGAGGAGGTGCATTTCCAGGAGTTTGTGGAGGATTATTAGCATCTGGAGGGTTCCAATTTTCTTCTGGATCTTCAATCTCTGGAGCTATAGGTAAGAACATTAACGCTTCTTGATTTTCATTCTCCTCATCAGAACTGCAAAATGCCGCTACGGGATCTACTCGACAAACGTCAATCTGAAATTAAATCACATTATTTCAAAACATCTTATCAAATAATAATTCACCTCTAAATCAGTGTCTTCCTTATCTGACCCGCCACTTGCAACTGATTTGTCTTCGTCTGTTAAATCAAATTCGCTTTCTCGTTCTTCATACTCAACATTTTCATCGAGTTCTTTAAAATCGGGAGCGAAAGCTGACCAATTTTCAACTTGGTTTTGTGCCCAAACACTTACTACACCTATAATTAAAAATATTTCATTGTACCCGAATTAAATTAATATTATTACTAACCTGATGAAATGCTTGCAATAATTGGTCGAACAGGATGCCATGCAACATCAAGTAAAAGTTCTCCTTTTGTTCCATGAAGAATTTTTACCAAATTCCCAATAGATTTTTCCCAAATATATAAAGCATGTTGTCTTGCTGAACCAGCGCAAATATATTCGCCATCGCCAGAAAAGCAGCATTTTTTCCACATAGTTCTAATCAAATCATTAATAATAAACAATTAAGAGTTGTTAAATATAACTTACTTGTTCACTAAATCTTGCAGTTTTTGAATCGGTTCCGGTTCACCATCTTTTCCACATGCTAATACTTCTTTACTGTCGTACACTCTAATTACTCTATCGGCTGTATTTACCAGAAAACAACTAAGCAAGAATTTGTAATTACTGAATATTTTAATTAACAGTTTACTTACTCTCCTCTTCGAGCAAATTCAATACTTTTAACAGCCGTAGCGCTCGATGTACCTAAAGTTATTCTAAAACTGGCTTTAACTTCTAGTGTTTTGGAATCTAAAACTAAAACTCTCCCTTTTGCATTCCCGGTATAGACGTATTCTCCTCGTCGATCAAACGAAGCTACAATATTTAAATCGGCCTGAAAATGTTTTATTAATCAAATTAAACAAAACAATATAAATATAATTTACATCATCATCTAATGGCACTACTTGATGGCCACCGTTTGTATCCACAATAACTGCAGCATGTCTCATTGGACAAACCAATAAACATTCTTGACTTCGAGGTTGAAATTGGACTTTTAATACTGGACATGGAAATCTATATTTTTGGTCGCATTCGCCGCTTAAAATGTCCCAGATACACACAGTATTATCTGTTGAAGCCGATACTAATTTGTGGCCTGTTCTAGACCAACTTAAACTGCACACTGGATGCACATGAGACGAAATAATTTTTGCTATTCCTCTTGTTAAAAAGTCCCAAACAACAATTCGTCCGTCATTACAACCTACAGCCAGTAATGTACCTCTTTTGTTAAAAGCACAAGTAACTGCTAAAGATATACAATCTAATGCACCATCAAACTCCTATAAACAAATGCATGTCTTAAATTTGAAGATATCATTGGTAGGTTAAAAACAAATGAATCAGTTTTCAACCGAATTATAGGTTATCTTACTTACCTCGGGATAATTCTGTCCAAAAGATTCTAAAACAGGTAAAAATAAAATATATTTGACATTGAATAATACAATAATAATTTACCTAAAAGTTCTAGATTCATTGTATTGTGTTATCACAAAATGTCAGTTGTAAACAATCGAACTATGCATATTTTTCAAATAGATGTCAGAGTTCCCGATGTTCAGTGTACCAACTCTCGATTATAGTGTATTTTTGTTGTTGTTTCTAACGATATTTTAAATATAATTATGGCATTTTATGTGACATGTAATTAATAAATTATCTTTTTATTTTGTTATTTGTACAGGATATAATTAAAAATTACATTAGATATTCTTCCATTGGTACCGCTATTGTATTATAACTTCCTGGCAGCCATTTAACAAAAGTTTACCACTGATTTCTAATTAAAACAAATTAATTAACTAGTTTATGGTTGGAATAAACCATGTATTGAAATATATCAGTCTGTTTTACACATAAATATGTAAGTGGAAAGTATATTATTTATAGAAATTTAGTAAATAGTTAGCGAATATTATTAACTTCGATAGTATACAAAATGGCTGGAAATCTGACTGCAAATTTTAATGAGTTGTGTAGACTTTGTGCGTCAAAAACAAACTTAATAATAGGGATTAACATATTCGAGGACGAAGGCAGTGCTAGAGAAATCATTAAAAAAATTTCTGCTTGCCTACCCATTCAGGTAACTAAAGAGTGTTGTATTTTTTCGTAAGGTTATTTTAAACAAATGATTGGCATTTCAATTTTTGAGTGGCAATGGAATATTTTTACTTTTTTTTAATATTTATATTTGCTTATGCTGGTATTAGTGCAGCATACGTAAAAATAAAATAGTATATAATGACACTAGTAATTATTTTACAGGTTCATGAGTCGGACCGTCTTCCAAAAATGATATGCAGTGATTGTGTATACAAATTAGATGAATGTTTCCAATTCCATGAAAAGTGTGTAAATACAGAAAATTTATTCATTGAGATAGTCAGAAAAGAAAACGATTCACAATTAAAAAAAATAAGAGAATCTAAAAATATGGATTTAGTTACAACAATAGATGATCAACAAATACAAATTGTTCAGAATCCTCAAGAATTACTTGACCATTCTAACATTTCACTTAACGAATTAACAAACAGAGAAAATATAATGGTCAATCCGCAAATAATTTTAAACACACATGACAACATTACTATGCACAATGAATTAGATAACATTGAAATCACGCATGGGTTGACTCACGATAATTTACACACTCAGCAACTAAACTTGCATCACGAATCAACGATGGCACAGTTAGTGCAACCGGATATGCAAATATCTGATGCCCATCTTACACTGATTCATTCACAACACAACTTAATTGCTAATCATTATGAACCTATTCCTAATAAAAGTATTCGAAACGATGAGAACTGCGTGGGAAATGATATTCTAACCTTAAAGGAACAAAGGGATTTGGTCTCCGTAAAGGTATAAATTTACCTGTAAAAAGTAAAGCATATCTTAAGTTTCAAATTGAACAATAAGGGTTAAACATTATTGCAGATTGAAGAAGTGAAATCAGAAAGTCAAAGTGATTTAGTTTTGGTCAAAACAACTTATAGTGATGCAACTGATAGTGATGATTCTAGCGATCAAGATTTTGAACCTAATTCGGAAACTGTAAATGATGCAGCAAAAGATGATGAAGGAGATGAATTGATAGATAGCAATCTCTACGAACAGAATCACTTTCTTTTAGCTGCTTCTGAAGCCGAGGTAACCTATACATGTTTTTATTAGTGATTTTTGTTAATTTATTATTTCATTTCTTGTATTGTAGGTAGGTACATCTGAAAATACGGACTCAAATCAATATTACTGTAACGTCTGCGGAAAAACAATTAGTGATAAAGATGAATATTTAGATCATTATGGTGATCATTTAACCAAGTGTTTAATCTGTCAAGAAGATTTTGCTACTGTAGATGAATTAAAAACTCATAGAAAACAATTACATCAAAGATCATCCAAAGCTGAACAGGTAAATATTAATAAATAATTGTAAACTGTAGTATTGACTGTAACATGAGTGTATGTAGAGATGCTCGATTGAGTGTTTATAATGGTGTGTTAGTGCTTACATTGATGTATGGTTCTGAATGTTGGTTGTGGATGAAGAAGCATGATCGGATCCGGAATACATTGGTGTATGATGAGTGTGAGATTGAGAAGAACGTTGTTAAGAAAGTGATTATTGAAATAATTTTAGTCGACTTCGAAGTCAACACGAGATCGTATAAAAGACAAAATGAAAGATCCAATGGATGATAATTTTTTTAAAGAAGAAAGTAGCGACGATGAAAACAGTGTCACGCGTGAAAATATGTCCGAGTTTATTAATGAAAATGAGGAAGAAGATGAAACTGAAGATAATGAGGACAATAATAAAAACAGTAAACGGAAACGATGGGTGCCTAAAGTTTGTAGCGAATGCGGGAAGAGCTACAAAACGAATTATAAACTAGCAGAACATATGCGGAAACACACCGGAGAACAGCCTTTCAAGTGTACGATGTGTGATAAGGCCTTCAGGAGTAAAATTGGTCTCGCGCAGCATGAAGCCAAACATACTGGTTAGTAAACATTTTTAACTCTGGAATGATGCACTGGGGTTTCAGAAACCCACGATTCTCACCTAATTTCATGCGCAACATTCGTTTACTTCGATGCTAGCTCATTGTAAATTTAGTTCCTATAATCCTAAACAAATATTCCATAGATAAAATCCCTACAAAAATTACAGTTCTTGGATTTCGGAGACCTCAGTGGGACGTTTGTGTAATACAAGTGTGAATGTTCAGTAAGAAATATTTCTGCATTAACTTGCTTCTGTTTCAGGTCAGTATGATTTTTCGTGTCCGACGTGCGGTAAAGGATTCCAGTGTAAAAGTTATTTAATAGTTCATCAACGAGTTCATAGCAACCTTAAACCTTTTCCGTGCTCTCAATGCGGAAGGAATTTCAAAACGAAACAGTCTCTTCTGGACCATATGAACAGACATTTAGGTGTTAAACCATACATGTGTGAAATATGTGGCCGAGGTTTTATTACAAAAGGTGAGTTATTACTTTTAGTATTTTTCGTATACTATGAGTGAATGGTGCGGTAAAAAATGCTAATGTAATTCTTTAGGGTTGTGTAAATCGCACCAAAAAGTGCACAGCGGCAGAGACAACAGACAGTACCCATGTACAGTCTGTAACAAATTGTTTGTTAGCAAGAGTTATTTAGCCACACATTTACGAATACACACGGGAGAAAAACCATTCATGTGTGAAGTGAGTTGGAAATAAACATGAATATTGTGAATGTTCTAGTTTGTCTGATTCATGTGTTAGGTATGTGGGAAAGGTTTCCTAACAAGGGTAGATCTTCGGATTCACTCAACAATGCACACCGGGGAGAAGTCTTTTGTTTGTGAGATTTGCGGTAAAGCGTTTGCGAGAAGAGATGCGTTGAGGTGCCATCGAAGATCACATACTGGTGAACGGCCTTATAGGTCACTTGGAATGATAATGAGAAAAATAATGACACTTATAATAATTGTTGTTGCAGATGTGATATTTGCGGGCAGACGTTTACGCAGTTTTCCCCAATGGCCATTCACAAGCGACTTCACACTGGTGAACGGCCATACGCGTGTGAAGTCTGCAACAAGACGTTTGTGTCTCGGTCGACTATGATGTCGCACCGCAAAAAACATGTTCCCTGAAAAATATAAATGTATCTTTATGGTATATTGTTTTAAATTAGTATCGTTTTGTTAACGATACTGCTCTATAATTTTATTGTATATTATATTTTTAACTATCATTTGCCTTATTTATATATAAAAAAAACAAATGAACTGATGAATTGTACATAATGAATTTAAACTATAACCATTTTTTATCAATTTGAGACGGTTTCAATTTGCCAAAGAGCCAGTTATAATGGCTTATTTGTAAATGATATGAATGAATATACATTTTTAACTACTTGCTTATTTAGTGGCTTTCACATTTATGTAACTAGCGAAATCTTTCAGACTACAAGTTCTACAGTTGCAAATCTATGCAGTAAGTACAAATTCAGAATCATATGTCATGTGTTTTTTCTTTCAGGTTAATAATAAAAACATCCTATGAATTAAGAACAATTTTCTCGAGAAAATTAAAGTTGTTTCTGTGCATTCTTAGGCGAGTGCTCATATATTCATAACTGTATCTTTGAAACTAGGACTCAAATAAAAAAAAGTTTCAATTAAAGGTCTTTAATTTTATCTATTTTGAATAACTTTTATTTGAAATATTTCTTGATCAAGTCCATCAATTTCAAGAAAATTACTTTTATATGTATTGATAATACAGTGACAGAAATCTCATTTAAAATTTGCTGAAATAAGTGTATTGCTATTTTTGGGTAAACGATAAACTTTACAAAGAAATCGTACCTAAAGAAAATACTCGCTATTGTTTTCCTTATCGGTTTTATTTGAAGCATTTTCTTGTAACAATATGTAAGATACAAATAAATTGAGTACAATTTTTCATCTGTAAGATCATAACAAATTTTGTAAAACTTTATTCTATAAGTCTTAATTGGGCCAAAGATATGCTTCTGGGCTCATATATCCTAGCTCTGATATAATCTCAAGTACACACGTATTTAAAACTTATATAAATCGGTTCAGTATATTTTCGTGGTTATTAGTATATTAGATGTGGATGGAATAAAAGAAGCAGTTTATATTTCTTGATGTACATATTCAACTGTAGCCACATATAGAAAGTAGGTAATGAATAAATTCTTCATCCAGTAAATTCAAGGTATACCAGATCAAGTCTGTTCAATTAAGTCCAATTAAATATATTCGCGCGTGACTAGCTCGGCGCTACGTTTACCGGTGTTATTTTACATTGTAAGCATAGGCTTTGTTAGCAGGACGTACGTCGCAGCGTAGTAGAGACGTCGCAGTAGAACATCCCAGCGCCATTTTCTCTGGCCAGTTGGCTGCATCATCTCCGCCATTACGGGTGTGCTTGACACTCGCTCCGCGAATTTTTTCTCTATGTCCGCTCTAGGTGGGCCAACATATGTTAAATTCGGTGCAATCGTTTCGTGGGGGTGGGTATCGCGTGCTCGGGCGATCGTTGAAGCGCTGTCCACCGGGACCAACGTAGTGCAGCCAATTGTTAAGCGCTTATTCGCGATGGAGAACCGGGTGCACTGGACCGGGTTCCAGTCGGGCCCCATTTGGGGAAGCGAGTCTGTGTTAGCGTGTAGGTCTTCACCTTTTGGGGGATCGGGGGGAGTCCCCACCAATTGTGGGCCCTGGAGTCCAGGGGAGGTCTGATCCCCTCGTCAACCTGACGGGTAGGCGTGAAACCTTCAGGTCTCGCTCGCGTAACTAGGAGCTCCCGGAGTGGGTCGTCGACACGGCATATGTCGAACGTTTTTGCTAACGAGACAACAACAAAGCCGGTTGTTTGTCATTAGAGTCATTGCGCCTTAGTTTATAAGTTAGCTGCACTTAGCAACAACTTAGGTAGGGTTACAGGCAAGAAAGAAGTCAAGAAAAGAAACCATCATTGAAGTCATCATTGAAACCAACGATGGGGGTGTGCTGTGGGATGAATGGTGTGCTGTGGAATGATTGGTGTGCTGTGAAATGAATGATTACCATAACTTGTTCCCTTGTACAATTTACTGCCTTGTATTTTGAGTTTATGTTTCAGATTTCATTAGATATCAACAAATATTTCCTCGTAAACATGCCATGTATGTTTTTTTCAGGTTCACAATTATTCTTTTATCTAATACATTGTTTTTATGTTTTTAGGGACTCGTGGACAACATCACCGGAGCCTTTATCACCTCATCTCGTCCGCGCCTAGCTTTAAGCAGGTCAACGTTACCCAGCTTTTGCTGTGGTAGTGCGTTTTAAAGCTCATTTTTTTAATCATCGTCATCGGGGCCTGCATCATCAACATCTACACCTGGAGGGCTCAAAAATCCTGACGCTCGCTGCCAGTAATTATGATGTAAGAAAATTAATTTTATTCATAAAAAAATAATCACAATTTTCATTTCATGTTTAAGTTCAGATTATTTTACTGCCTTCAGATTTCTTTAGACATCAACAAATATTTCTTCCTACCATTCCATGTATGTTTTTTCAGGTTCTCAGTTAATCTTTTATCTAATACATTGTTCTTATGTTAATAGCGACACGTGGACAACGTCATCGGAGCCTTGGTCACCTTCAACAGTGTCTTCGGAGACGATATCAGCTTTGAAGTACATTATTTGCAGCGAAATCCCGGCCCATCTTCTGCTGCTGCATCATCATCGTGGAGCTGCTGGTATTCTGATCAGTCTCGCCGGACCCTGCGTCTTCACCAGAGCGTTCTGGATGTTTACAGAAACAAGATCAAGACCGACATCCGCTGCCAGCAACATCAATGTAGTAGTTTATATTTTACATATATGTTATTTGTAACTAGAAGGCTGTTATCTTATAAATAATATAAATTAATATCTTAAAAAATGAAATATAATAACATGTATTTATCCATAGAGATAATAAAGAAATTATTACAAATAATTTGTGTTTTATTTACTTTAAAATATACAATAATAGTTTAAAATTAATATTGCCATTTAATGAAACGAAATTCATAATTTTAATTTATTCATTTCAATTTTAATCTTAGTGCTGCCATCTATTATTTTATTCTAGAAGTACAGGTTCCTAAACTACAAAAAATCTTCGCAGTTTGAAAATACATAATTAGAGTAGTATTAACTTTGCTCTATTTAATTACATAAGATTTAAGGGTGAGCGCCAATTTTCGAGACCGCCACGGGAGTTTTTAGGGCTGAATCTATAGGAATCCACCCCTAACTCGATTTTTTTGGGTTTTTTCCAAAAAAAAGTTGGACTATAGTCTTGGTATTTTTACGATTAAATTTAGGGGTAAAAAAATTGAGATAAGGGCGCTACACCCTTCATTAGGATCTGTAGATTCCGAATCTGGGATTTAAAATAGCCTAGGGTTAGTATTTCTTGCGTAACTTGCATTTGAAATCTGAAGAAATCAGTGAAGTAAAAAATGCTGATATTTTGTTAACAGAGACGTCAAATTAGCGATTTCGGGAACCCTTGGCCCTACGCCCTTCATACTCACATATGTTGTAGAAAAATAGCGGTTCTTCAGGGGTCAAATCACAGGGGACGGCGAAATTTCGTTATTTTCGCGATATCTCTTACCGCTTTCGAGATATGACGCTTTAAAGTTTTCATCATAGTTTCCTCTAAAAATTACCCTTAATATTAACTTTAAAGGGCTAGAAATAATTGTATACCCCTTTTAGAATGTGCTGAATACGATTTCACAAACCATTTTGCGATAGGGTGTGTAGTTAAATAATTAGAGCAGTATTTACTTTACTTTATTTAATTACATAAGATTTAAGGGTGAGCGCCAATTTTCGAGACCGCCATTGGAGTTTTTAGGGCTGATTCTATAGGAATCCACCCCTAACTCGATTTTTTTGGGTTTTTTCCAAAAAAAAGTTGGACTATAGTCTTGGTATTTTTACGATTAAATTTAGGGGTAAAAAAATTGAGATAAGGGCGCTACATCCTTCATTAGTATCTGTAGATTCCGAATCTGTGATTTAAAATAGCCTAGGGTTAGTATTTCTTACGTAATTCGCATTTAACTTTTATATGTTATGACCCACTGCGGACTTGTGGTTCATAATTTATATCACTTCTGACTTGTGGTTCATAATATATAAAATTGCTGGTGCGCTGAGGAAATGTGACATGCAATAATGATCCTTATATACATGCTACATAAAGCACATAAAATTAGATATGAAGATTTCCCAATTGTTTCCCTAAAAAATCACCCTTAATATTAACTTTAGAGGCTGTATATCCCAAATTCAAGTGTGATGAATACGATTTCACAAACTATTTTTCGATAGCATTCATATTTAAATAATTAGAGCAACATATCCATCCCTTTAATTAATTTCGTAATTTTCGACACCGACTGACTGGCGAAGATTCAAGCGAAAATCGGATTTCGTACCAGGGCAGCAAGGATTGGAAGAGCACTATTTTGGATAAGAAGAAGAACTTATCCATTTTTGCTATAGTTGGCAACACTATAAAAATCAATGTTGCCAACGATAGCAAAAATTAACAAGATATTCTTTTTATCTGAGGGCTCTGCCAGTCTCTGCTGCCCGGATATAAAGTTAAAAATTTGAGTTTTTAGCCAACAAGCCAAGCGGTCTCTGGCAATTTCTCGTGATGAGAACATATCATCCCTTAATTTAAAGGGTTAATTTAATAAAATAAGATTAGGGAAAGATAAATCTATGAAACATAAGCATAATTTTAATTATTTATTGCAATAAATATAGCATTACAACAAAATTATACAAATAAACAATAAATATTACATACAATACAATATGAACATTTTTAATTTGCCAATTTCTTATTAATTAATAATAATATATTAACATATGTGATATTTCCTAACTCAACAACTAATATATTGTTGACAATTTGGTACTTAATTATTCTAACTCAAATAGTTTGAGAATAAACGACAATGGAAAAGTGCCCGCCATGATGGCTACATGACCATTTTTATATGGCCTATATTTTTCTAATTAACAATAATTAATTAACAAATGTGATATTTGCTAATACTACAATTTATTTAGAGTCAATATTTGCAGAGTAGTGTAGTCTAACTCAAATAGTTTAAGAATAAACAACAATGGAAAAATGCCCGCCATGATGGCTACATGGATATTTTTATATGGCCTATATTTTTCTAATTAACAATATTTTATTAGCAAATGTGATATTTGCTAATACTACAATCTATCTAGAGTTAATATTTTCAGAGTAGAGTAATCTAACTCAAATAGTTTAAGAATAAACAACAATGGAAAAATACCCGCCATGATGGCTACATGGATATTTTTATATGGCCTATATTTTTCTAATTAACAATATTTTATTAGCAAATGTGATATTTGCTAACACTACAATCTATCTAGAGTTAATATTTTCAGAGTAGAGTAATCTAACTCAAATAGTTTAAGAATAAACAACAATGGAAAAATACCCGCCATGATGGCTACATGGATATTTTTATATGGCCTATATTTTTCTAATTAACAATATTTTATTAGCAAATGTGATATTTGCTAACACTACAATCTATCTAGAGTTAATATTTTCAGAGTAGAGTAGTCTAACTCAAATAGTTTAAGAATAAACAACAATGGAAAAATACCCGCCATGATGGCTACATGGATATTTATGGCCTATATTTTTCTAATTAACAATATTTTATTAGCAAATGTGATATTTGCTAATACTACAATCTATCTAGAGTTAATATTTTCAGAGTAGAGTAGTCTAACTCAAATAGTTTAAGAATAAACAACAATGGAAAAATACCCGCCATGATGGCTACATGGATATTTTTATATGGCCTATATTTTTCTAATTAACAATATTTTATTAGCAAATGTGATATTTGCTAACACTACAATCTATCTAGAGTTAATATTTTCAGAGTAGAGTAGTCTAACTCAAATAGTTTAAGAATAAACAACAATGGAAAAATACCCGCCATGATGGCTACATGGATATTTATGGCCTATATTTTTCTAATTAACAATATTTTATTAGCAAATGTGATATTTGCTAATACTACAATCTATCTAGAGTTAATATTTTCAGAGTAGAGTAATCTAACTCAAATAGTTTAAGAATAAACAACAATGGAAAAATACCCGCCATGATGGCTACATGGATATTTATGGCCTATATTTTTCTAATTAACAATATTTTATTAGCAAATGTGATATTTGCTAATACTACAATCTATCTAGAGTTAATATTTTCAGAGTAGAGTAATCTAACTCAAATAGTTTAAGAATAAACAACAATGGAAAAATACCCGCCATGATGGCTACATGGATATTTATGGCCTATATTTTTCTAATTAACAATATTTTATTAGCAAATGTGATATTTGCTAATACTACAATCTATCTAGAGTTAATATTTTCAGAGTAGAGTAATCTAACTCAAATAGTTTAAGAATAAACAACAATGGAAAAATACCCGCCATGATGGCTACATGGATATTTATGGCCTATATTTTTCTAATTAACAATATTTTATTAGCAAATGTGATATTTGCTAACACTACAATCTATCTAGAGTTAATATTTTCAGAGTAGAGTAGTCTAACTCAAATAGTTTAAGAATAAACAACAATGGAAAAATACCCGCCATGATGGCTACATGGATATTTTTATATGGCCTATATTTTTCTAATTAACAATATTTTATTAGCAAATGTGATATTTGCTAACACTACAATCTATCTAGAGTTAATATTTTCAGAGTAGAGTAGTCTAACTCAAATAGTTTAAGAATAAACAACAATGGAAAAATACCCGCCATGATGGCTACATGGATATTTATGGCCTATATTTTTCTAATTAACAATATTTTATTAGCAAATGTGATATTTGCTAATACTACAATCTATCTAGAGTTAATATTTTCAGAGTAGAGTAATCTAACTCAAATAGTTTAAGAATAAACAACAATGGAAAAATACCCGCCATGATGGCTACATGGATATTTATGGCCTATATTTTTCTAATTAACAATATTTTATTAGCAAATGTGATATTTGCTAATACTACAATCTATCTAGAGTTAATATTTTCAGAGTAGAGTAATCTAACTCAAATAGTTTAAGAATAAACAACAATGGAAAAATACCCGCCATGATGGCTACATGGATATTTATGGCCTATATTTTTCTAATTAACAATATTTTATTAGCAAATGTGATATTTGCTAACACTACAATCTATCTAGAGTTAATATTTTCAGAGTAGAGTAGTCTAACTCAAATAGTTTAAGAATAAACAACAATGGAAAAATACCCGCCATGATGGCTACATGGATATTTTTATATGGCCTATATTTTTCTAATTAACAATATTTTATTAGCAAATGTGATATTTGCTAACACTACAATCTATCTAGAGTTAATATTTTCAGAGTAGAGTAGTCTAACTCAAATAGTTTAAGAATAAATAACAATGGAAAAATGCCCGCCATGATGGCTACATCGATATTTTTATATGGTCTATATCTTTGTTCTTAACAATAATTAATTAACAAATGTGATATTTTCCAATACTAGAATTAATCTAGAGTTAAGTTTATCAGAGTAGAGCAGTTTAACTCAAGTGGTTTAAGAATAAACGGAAATGGAAAAATGCCCGCCATGATGGCTACATCGATATTTTTATATGGTCTATATCTTTGTTCTTAACAATAATTAATTAACAAATGTGATATTTTCCAATACTAAAATTAATCTAGAGTTAAGTTTATCAGAGTAGAGCAGTTTAACTCAAGTAGTTTAAGAATAAACGGAAATGGAAAAATGTCCGCCATGATGGCTACATGAACATTTTTACATGGCCTATATCTTTCTAATTAACAACAATATATTAATATATGTTTGTAACATTATTCATTTGAGCATTATATCGGCGCAATGAATTATAAAATATTAATAGGCTTATACTATTTTCTTCCCAATAATTCAACAATGTTTTGAAAAATTGTAATAAGTCTTAATGCTAATTTTCACAAGGAATTTATAATTTCAGTTGTGTAAATGATATCTTAAATATTTATTTAGAAATTGACAGCAGAGATAATTCTTTCAGGAATGCAGATGCTGGTCCCTGACGAAGATGCTGGAGTTGTTTAACACGGACCCGTCGATGTGTCGCCTGGTAAATCAGGAGCCGATAGAAATTGATCGGATGGTTCATCGTATCACCAGAACTCAACAGAATCCCGAAGAACCCAGCGTGCAATATTATCATTGCACCCTGAAAAGTATAAATCCAATGGTGACCTTTTAAGACTGTTGTGAAACTCTATCTACCAAATAGTTCCATTTCTCAAAAATAATTGTAATCTACAAAATATAACAGAATACTAGTTTGTGTTTACATTAACAAATAAATAGGTTAAATGTTTATTTCGTTTTACCTACGTCCAATTTGAAAGACAGTCAAGCAATGTTTAAATAGCTCAAAAGTTCTAGATTCAATTCCAGTTATGAAATCATCATTGCACTTTATCCTGTAAGCTGATAGCTGGTAGCTGAAGATCAAGCCAGATCAAAACTTCTGTACTTGCACTTAGCTGAGTTGGTTCTAAATAAAAGTATTTGTCTCTTGCACATTGCTGCAATATCAAACGTATCTGGTAATCAATCTCATCGGAAATTCACAGTGAACTGATCCAACTGGAATATTATATCTAGTTCTTCAACGAAATATATTCATGATTTAAATGAAATTTTTATAATAAATTGACACTGAGAACCTGCAAAATGCTTCGAACACTTTGAAAATTTAAGGTTATCTTCAAACATTTAATTAATTATTACTGTCAATCTGTATGTTCCACTCACTTAAATATTATTATAAATTACGATGGGTTCATATTTGAAAAATCAACACAACAAAAACATAATTTTGAACTGAATTCGCCCTGAATCACTGCTCTACATTCCAGAGATTTCCACGCCTGGTCAGAACACGAATATATTACAGCATCTT
Organism: Poecilus cupreus; assembly: GCA_963942605.1. NCBI lineage: Eukaryota > Metazoa > Arthropoda > Insecta > Coleoptera > Carabidae > Poecilus > Poecilus cupreus. The sequence continues at coordinate 14,122,922 of OZ012730.1, forward strand.
CAGAAACCTTCACCTGTGTATTTAGGCTTTGTTTAAAACTGTCATTACTATTAATAATTTAAAAAAGTATTTGAATATGTTTATATATAGTTAATTCGATATAACTTTTGACCTCGCGTTTACACTAGTCTTAAAGACATTTCTAAATGAGTGATGTACAACAAATGATTTTAAATCATATCGATTCACATATTAAATTAAAATGCATTGCGCCGAATCCAAATTATTGATTTTTTGAGAAATCTAAATATGTGGAAGTGAAACACAAAGTATTGGCTCCTCCCTCTGACATTAATTAAACAAAATTGTTAAGGCTAAGGCAAGTGACACATTTGACAGTTTTTTTCTACTTCTGTAAATTAACCACGGCGTAAAGATTTTGACTTGTCTACACATTTAGCGGTAAAAGTGCCGCCACTTATTAGCGGTAGAAGTGCAGCCGCTTAAAGACTTGGGCAAAGAAAGTGACTTCTTGCTGAAAAAACGGTAAATGTATAGCCTGCCTTAGTTATAACTATTTTGTTCATTTTTCAGCGTGGTAGCTGGCGCCATCTGCGAAATTCCTTTAGAAAACAATAAGAACTATCCTGTAAATGACAGAAACTAATAACGTTTCAAAATTGGAAACAGATTTTCATAATTTATTGCTATACTAGTCATTTTGCAATAACATTTTATTGACATTAATTATTTATTATTTAATTTTGAACAGATTTTATTTGAACCATTTTACGATTAGACGAGAAAAAAATCACCGCAAAAGTTCAGCCTGAAACACCAGAGCTCGGACGCGTCGCTTGCTGACATCGGGCGCCAGGAATGTGCGGGCTCAAATCATTTCATCTGAACTATTTTTTAACGCATATAATGAAGCATTAACTTAATTCTTTTCTGTAGAAATCACAATTTATTTTTGGTTTAACATACTAGAACCTCTAATAAGAGAAACAATTCATATGCTAGACATTTAAATAAATGATTTGTAAACTTGTGATATTTATGTAAAAGAAAAAAATGTTACTATTAAATTTAGTTTATAAGTGAATATAGAATAAAATATATTTTGCAAATAATTTTTAAAAATATAACTCATTCCTCTATTTTTCAATCTGAATAAGTAGGTATTGGGTAAAATGGGATATTATAAAATTAAAATACATATTTCATTTAAAGATTTCTTTATTTTGTAATCTGAAAATATAATTGGTGTAAGGAATACTACAAAGTAAAAATACATAATTATTGATAGGTAGTTTATTTTATTGGGTTAACGAAGTTGAAGATGTTGATGAAGTTGAAGACATTGAAGTAGTTGACGACGTTGATGAAGTTGATGTTTGCGTTTTAGGTATATACATTTTTGATGTTTGTATATACAACATTTCAATTTGAAATTTAAAGCCTGGATCAGTCTCCTGCATTGACTAGAGAGAGAAGGCTGACCTCACCCCCGGAAATTCCTCCCTTAGCCCTCCAGGAAAACTCCCGGCAAAACCTGAAGTAGGGGTGCGGCTTCATCGCTGCTGCAACTGTATCTGGACATAACAAAACACAAAACAAAATTAGAAACAATCAAAATAAATATATGAATAATTTAAATTATATTTAAAAAAAAAATATCAATATGAAATGAAAATTGTGATTATTTTTTTATGAATAAAATTAATTTTCTTACATCATAGTTACTGGCAGCGGGCGTCGGTCCTGATGCCGAAGGGTTTTTGGGCCCTCCAGGTGTAGATGTTTATGTCGATGAAGCAGGCTCCGATGACGATGATTAAAAAATGAGCTTTAAAACGCACTACCACAGCAAAAGCTGGGTACCATTGACCTGCTTAAAGCTAGGCGCGGACGAAAGCCCAGATGGTCGGGGTGAGATGATGAAGGCTTCGGTGATGTTGTCCACGGGTCCCTATAAACATAAAAACAATGTATTAGATAAAAGAATAACTTTGAACCTGAAAAAAACATACATAGTTAGAAGAAAATATTTGTTGATGTTATCCATGCGTCCCTGTAAACAGAAAAACAATGTATTAGACAAAAGAAAAATTGTGAACCTGAAAAAAACATACATTTTCTGATTAGGAAATACAATATTTGTTGATGTTTGATGATCTGAAACATAAACTCAAAATACAAGGCAGTAAATTGTACAAGAGAACAAGTTATGGTCATCATCATTCCGCACACACCATTCATTCCTCAGCACACCATTCATCCCACAGCACACCATTCATCCCACAGCACACCCCCCATCGTTGGCTTCAATGTTGGCTTCAATGATGGTTTCAATGATGGTTTCATTTCTTGCCTGTCTAGCCCTACCTAACAGTTTTCCGAACTGTAGCTAACTTACAATCTAGGGCGCAAGTGACTCTAGGACAACAACCGGAGCGTGTTGTCAATTAGCAAAACGTTACACTTTGCCGGTGTACGCCCCTCCCATGGAGGAAATACGCCTAGTTACGCGGGTGCATTACGGGGCTTGGCGACTATACTATTGGCACAATAGTTTTCATCACGGCGTGACTCACGCACCTCTTGAAGCCTCGCAATGGGAACAAAGGACTACTCTAACCTATTGAACAATGGTATGAAGCCTTACACCCCTACGATAACACACACGTCGCGGTGCACCGGCACATCCCGGACCGACAACATCTACAGAGAATTTTGACAAAACTCGCCTTTTTTAGTTTTTTTTTCGAAGATCTAGGTTGAACCTCACGTAGAGGCAATTCTCTGAGATGCTTTGCGCCCCTTTCGCGATCCCTCCACCCAGCGGATCAAGTTTCGCGACCTGAATTAGATATGATGGCCTTCTAAGAAGACAGAATACGCGACGCGACTTTACTCTGAGACGAACGAGTGGCGAGTGAACGAACAAATTGTAAAGGAATTTCAATTAGCTACTTGTATCGCGCTGCTGTGGTACTCCACTCTACGTTCACTTGTATTCCTTCAATGTGTTAGAAAGAGATGAGAAGATAGAAAACATCCGTCTACTCTAACAACAGCTTCTTTATATTTTATCTGGCCACTAATGATTCCTGTTGAAGCGACGATGCAATCTTATTAAACATTAATTGCGTATAATTTATTTGACCTAAATAATGAAATTTAAAATAAAAATAGAATAAAATGTTAAAAATATATTTGCTGTATTCAGTAAACAATTGTTTATTGAAATACAATATTATTTGACGTTGAATACTATTAAATATTTGTAGATTTACTTTCTAATTTTCATATGGTAACTAATACAAAATTATTGCAAGACACGTCAATCATTTGTAAAATACATTTCTCATAAAATCTAGAATTTTAAATGTCTTTATAAAAATCATTTGATTTTTTAACATAAAATAAACAATTATTATGAGATCGTCTTCAAAAACCAAAGAATATTCCATGAGCGAGCAGAACTAGTAAGATTCATTAAAAATAATTAAATTAAATCGTCCGTACTCAGCACTGAGTTGTACAAAATATAGACTTGGTTTTCAATTTTTAAAACAAACAATAATATAAATATTATAGGGGATACATCTATTAGGGTGTGGGGCGAATGGTGGAAAACAAAAGCAATATTTTTTTGAAATTCTCAAGTTTCAAGGGTTGAAAATTTGTAACTGCATTAGACACAGACTTAACAACAACACCCCCAGATTTAGGGTAGTTTTTAATACAAATATCAAATTGTTTTGATATTCATTGGGGGACACATTTATTTTGTGAGTAGTTCTTAAAATCACGTAGGCCCTGGCAGCCCAATGTGCTAGAGAGAGACGACACGATAGCTGTGGTCACCTGGACTCGATGCGTGGCTAAATTAAATTCAAACAAAATCTGAAAATAATATTACATGTATGAGTTTATATATCTCATACGACTTTCTAGAACAAAAAATATTTTTGCACGCGATGCAAATGCGAATAACATTGTTTTGTTACTATTTCAATACTCTTCTTACAAACAACGCTTGTCAAGATAAACAATGAAAAACAAATATTTTAAATAATATTAATCAATTTAAAGTATTTAATTTTATTGTATTTTACTCATTTCATCAATAATTTATGTAAATATAAGGCTTAAATGTCATACATAATATATCAGCATGAAAAATCCTTAATACAGGTCTGTTTGAAAAGTATTTTCAGAACATGTTTAAAAATATATATATTAATGGTTTTATGTATTTATAAATATGCATTTCATTTTTGTATGTATACGGTGTTAGAGTTATTAAAATAGAGAAGAAATTATTTTTTGAAAATAATAACATAACCTGAAATCAGCCGGTGGAGGTATACGTGACATTTGACGTTCGTGTTATGTCAACCCAACGAAAAGTGTACCAGACCAGTGTGTTGTAATTTAAGATTAAATTGCTATCATATTTATCTATGATATTTATTTTTAAGTCCTAGTGCAATTTATGTATATTGTGGAATATAATTATACAATATGTGTGTGTAATCTGTATCTGTTTATCTTATCTTTTTTCATTGAGGTTAAAGGAAAAGATCAGTACAAAATAAATATTTATGGACAGTTATTAAACAAATCGTCATTCTCAGTTGATATAAAATGTCAGAAGACAAGAAACCTTGGGATTCCAGTCAGTTAAGAAAATATGATTTACATTTAGAACAGATTTCCCGATTAGAACACAATGATCCAGCAATTGACGATTTAATTAAAGAGAATGTAAGAATTTTAAATATATATCTAGATACAATTCAAACATTTTATATTTCAGAAACCTTTTATAATAACAGGAAGCAAACTTGTAAAATCTGCAGAGAAATGGACATTAAGTTATTTGGAAAAATATATGGGAAATGGAGACTTTACAGTATATGTTTCAAGAAACCATAAATTCAAATATTTTGATGATAAAAAAATCAGCAACTGCAAAGACAACAGAGTTGAATTTACACCTCCAACGAAACGAGTTGACATGAAATTACCAGACTTTATGAAAAAGTTAAGAGAGTGGAAACGCGGAGAAGAAAGATTATATTTACAACAGTCACTGAATTCTACAGTAGGTCCCGAAATCGTTCATGATTTTATTCAGTTTGACTGGGACTACTGCAACGGCAAACAACGTAAACACAATTGGGGCCCACTAACCTCGAATTTATTATTAATTGCACAAGAAGGGAACGTCACACCTTGCCACTACGACGAACAAGAAAATTTATTTGCTCAAGTACAAGGCTATAAAAGATTCATTTTATTTCCGCCTGAACAATTTGACTGTCTATATTCTTACCCAGTGCACCATCCGCATGACCGACAAAGTCAAGTAAGTAACAAACAATTAATATTTATTTACTTACAAAGTTTGTTTTCATATCATAAATAACACTCAAAAATATGTGTTTTGTCCTCAATTTCTTCATCGGAATTAATTAGTTAATTCTTCTTGAACATGCTGTTTCATTTTACGTATAAATTTACTACAATACATTTTATATCTGTCAAAATTATCCTACTTGTACAATAATTATTTTGCGGTTGCCAATAAATACTACGTTGCCCAAAATCATAAAATGGGTTACTTTAGAGCACTTTAGTGCAGATTTCAAATCAAATTAGTTGCAATTTAATGTTAAGGTGGATTTTGAAAGACCCGATTACACGAGGTTTCCAAAATTCAAAGATGCTCGAGGTTTCGAAGGAGTTGTAGGACCTGGGGAAGTTTTATTTATCCCTATTTATTGGTGGCATCATGTCGAATCACTTATGAGAGGAGGTCCTACGATATCAATTACTTTTTGGTACAAGGTAAATATTTATTTTTACAAAAATACAATTGTGTCTTAATTTTGATTATTGTGAAAGGCTGGCCCAACGGGACAAATAAGTTATCCTCTAAAGGATCATCAAAAAGTAGCGATAATGCGTAACATTGAAAAAATGTTAGTGGAAGCTTTACAAGATCCAAAAGAAGTTGGACCATTACTAAGAGCTTTAGTACTTGGTAGATACACCGAGTAATTATTTTACAGCAGCTTCTTTAGCTTTTAAACATATTTTTTATTAAAAATATATTTATTTATTTTATATCTTTTAGTAGTTTTTACTAAAGGAAGTTACGTAACATACTATTTGTGATGGTTTTTCCTGTAACTTGACGTATAAGTATTATATTTTTAAGATCAATCAAACATATCAAAAACTTAAGTGTTTTTAGGAAACTCGCTTGCTGTTCATATAAAAATACAAAAATGTGATTAATGCAACATTTTCAGTGATTAAAGGCCTGTGTCCACGGTAATAGAAATCGGTCCGAGATCTAGGATATAGTTCTATATCATAAATAGTGAACCTGTATGACTACAGATGTCAGGTTAGTCAAATTTATGAAGTTAGCTTCAGTCAATTCTACCAATACAAAATACAGTGAAACATACTACATACAACATGCCTTCTTCAAGTAATCCATGTTATTTTTTCTCATTTTGTACCCCAAAATAATTGGTTCTGAAAAATCAAATTAATTTGCAGAACGATGTTAAACATATTTTAGTTCTCTAAATAGGTATATACTAACATTTTACCTCACTTAACACATTTGATAATTTTCCACAATTCTTTAACAAGTATCATCGTACTGTAAACCTGATTATATAGAACAATTTGATTTATTTTAAGGGTTGAAAGTAGAAAATTGTCAAATGTATTAATGTGTTGGGGTCAAATGATAGTATATAACTGTTGTTGGACAAGTAAATATTGTATTTACACTACGTTCTGCAAATAGAGTTTACCTATTCTGCGGAATAGATCTATATTACAAATTATGCGGACCCATATATACCATTTATATTTCTAACATATATATTCATTAATGTTATCATATTAAATTATTCAAAAGTAATTATATTTCTTAACTTACCAGAACTGCTTAGAATTATAATTTTTAATATGTAAAATAATATCAAATTATTTAAAATCTGTAACGTCAAATGTCAAAATTTTAAATTGGTAACATCTATATGAAGTTAGCAACTAGTATGAAAAAATCGGACAGAACGCGTCTTTTCATCATAGTTTCCTATTCGATTTTTTCGTCCAAGTTGCTATTGTCCACGATCCGATTTTTTGTTTCGAGAACTATGTCCTAGATCTCGGACCGATTTCTATTACCGTGGACACAGGCCTTAATATTAAATTTTTTACTTGTGTGTACCGATCAAACTTATGCAAATCTTAATTAATATACTTAAGTAGATAATTAGGAATTAAATCATTTTTGCTTGTGCGAAAATGTTATGCTATTAATAATCTATGCTGTTTAAAAGATGTACAAGTGTAGATTTTGTACAAAAATAATTATAAATACCAGTGTAAATTATAAAATAAAATGTTAACAATGTAATAAGTATTGGTCTAAGAATAAACAGTAAACGTAGTTTTCAATTTAGTTACATTTATTAATTTTATGATTTTACAATACCTACATGTTTTAAATAACATATAATATATCAAATATAAATCACTTTTGTGTTGACTTACCTCTTAATAAATAATTAGATTTGTTTAAATTACTCTGGTAATAAATCATCTCCAATTGGTTCATCGCCAAAATCTTCATCTAAATTTTTCCCGGCGGATGTTCTTGGGCGAGATGCTAATGGTCCTAACGGATCGGAATAACTTGCATCTAAAGTCGAAAACATAACCACAATTTTAATAAAAAAAAAGATGTACATATGTTAAAAAGACGCCGAGTACTGCTTTCATAGTTCATACAAGTACATTAGATCATGGATGTGTTTCGTGCACTTAAAATGTGTCCCCCATTTTGAATTTTACAATTTTGACATCAAATTCGTGATCAGCGACCCCAAAAACCCTATTATACTATTTTATGACTGAATTTAGCCATATTGGATCCGCCATTTTGAATTTAACAATTTTGACATCAAATCAGTGTCCCCAAAACTCATCCCGCTCACACTTCCGGTCCACGATGAACGTGCGTTGCCATGGTTACCCGCTCGCACTTCCTTTACACGCTGTCAAAACCGCAAAAAAATTAAATACGAAAGATGTTTAGAATTTATAAATGCATGCAATAAGGCCCATTTGGTTACCTAAATATTAGTATTTCACGATATATCAATTAGATTAAAATTAATATTCATTGGGAAAATTGCAACATTGCCATGAGAAAACTAGACAAAAACGAAAAATATTTGACATTTCAAAAGCAGGTTAAGAATTATAAAGAAATTAATATTAAAATTATTACAATCTTCTACGAAATTTCCACAGAAAATACTACAACACTGTAATAAATAAATACAAACATACATAACATCGCGGTTAAAATTTATAGCAACATCAGAAAATTCCGTTGAAATCCTCTAGTAATACATATTTTTGGAACAGTTAATAATTTAAGCACAGACAAAATAAAATACAGATTTGTTGGAACGAGTAGTAGAATGTTTGAAAATAATATTTCAATATAATATTTCATTCTTTATATTGCAAGCAAATTCCGCGACTAAATCTTCGCTGATCAAAAGCTAAAAATAGAAATATCACTTGTCAGGATTTTTCAGGTAAACCTGCATTCCAAATGTTTGTCTGCTACTGTATTTTATATTTTGAATATATTTGTTAATTAATGGTATTGACTGCGCAAGTCACAAATTTGAATTTTGTACCGAACGATTTGATGATTTGTAGACATTGAAAACTACTGTAGTTTATGTAATGTTATCAAAATGTAACAAGTTTTAAAAATAACAATGAAACTATTATTGAAATAGAAAAAAGTATGAACAATCTATGCTTTAAAGCAAATTTAAATTATCATCATTAATTTAATTTTTAATAATAATAATAGTTCTTACCAACACCAGATTGAGTAAAAGTTGCCGAAGTACTTTCTTCGCTGTCCATACTATCTCTTAGAGTTGCTAGACGAGTCGCTCTACTCGCTGAAATTTTATTCGTTGGATGCTGGTGCAAAAGAGGTGCAGAATTAGACGAAACTGTAGTGACCATCGGACTAGCAGTTCGATGAACGCCTCCAATTTCCGGTACTGGACTCATTCCTGCTGAACGAATTGACAGGCTACTTCCACTTCGACGAGTTGCTAAAATTTCACAAATTATCTAAATTGAAATTAATTAATAAATAAACTTACCAGTTCCTGGTCGAGAGCTGCTAACTCTCTCCCGCACTTCTTTGGCCCTCTCCAATTTCTTCAACTCTAAAGTGTACTCAGCAGCTTCTCTCAAACCAAGATCGGTGCACAACCGAACCAAAAATCTTAAACATTCAACATTTTCCGGAAAACGTTGATAAATATCTTGATACAATGTCAAAGCTCGATGTAAATTTCCGGTTCTGCGATGACATCCTGCTACCATTAGTCGCCATTTTGGTTCTAGAGGTTGCATGACAGAAGCTTTCTCGAAGTACACTTGAGCTTTTTCCACAACTTGTAATTCAATAAAGTACGAACCCAGCCAGTTTATAACGTTTAAATTGGATGGATAGTAACGGAATGACTATAAATATATTATAAGTTACGCATTAATTAATAATTAGGTTATGTATGAACCCAGAATCATATTTGGCCCAATTGATACTTTAGTAACTTAAAAAAAATGTTTTGATCTTGTTTTGGCTTTATAATGAAGTATGCGTCCAGCCAATCACATTGCTGATGCGTTTGACGTTTGTACTGTATAGAGAGAGCTAGTCGAATGTAGAACAGAATCGGTTTTAACTTTAACTTTCTGGGGATTTATGTATTTGCAGATGTTCGGACAGACGGTAATTAACAGCTTAGGCGGGAGTCTGTCTAGCACTAAATGCTTACAAATCTTTTAAGCGCCTTTACGAATACTTGAAAATTAACTAAATTGTCAATAGTGCAAACTAAATATCAGAAAAAATAAAATGAATACAAGTTGTGGTTTGAAATCAGTTCCGAGAACACAAACATATCGGTAATATAGCTTTCTACACTGTATTTTGAAATAGTGCATCCGAATTGGTCAGAGGTAGAAAAGTGACGCAAGAAGTTGGGAGTTGGCCAACTTTTGCATTGCGTTGCTTCTGCGTTTCTGCGTTGCGTATTGTTATAAAGCAGTATGTGTATGTTGGTTGTTGCAACAGATTTGAGGTACATTGCAAGCATCGTGCGAAATGAATTTGTTTTGTAAGTATTTCAATACAGGTCAGTTCATTTCAGTACAGGACACTTATTTAGAATTGTCAATATTGAAATGGTGAAAGCGGGACAAATTTATTATTAAAATTAAATTAATTAGGAAACAATATCGTGGTCGTAGAAAAAGTATAGTGTACAGCTTGCATGGAATGTCAATTTCATACTCGTAGGAAAAGAGTACCATTACAATATACTATTGTATGATTTGAACTGTGCCAAATGAAATGATTCTGGGCTCGTAATTACTAACATCATAATGATAGTGATAAGCTTGTTGTTTATCTCCTTCGTGATCATACAAAGCACCAAGTCTTTGTAGAATTCCTGGGTCTGTTGGTACTATACCCAGGAGTTGCTGATAACATTCAGCTGCTGCTTCAGAATCCCCTAGTAATTCCAGCATGGCTGCCTGCTGAAATAACACTTCAGGAAGGAGAGAAAGAGATCCTGTAAAACGCTGAAAGCAATCTAAGGCATCGGAATACATTCCTTGACGCTTGAAAACCAAACCTATAAATATGAACATGTTTTGAAATATTTTATGTATTATAATCACTTGTTTATCATATTGTTATATAAATATAAATAAGCTCTTTACTGTTAATGCTCTATTACCATAATAAGTGACAAAATAAATGTCGTTAATTTATTAGGTAAATAATTTAGGGTTTTATGACGTGATTGGTCGAGAAGAGCGTATTATTAATCTTAATTCGCTGTTGTGAATTATGGGTACTATTATTCAACGAAAAAATTGAAATAATGGGGATATATTTATACTGAAGTAAAAAAAGTATTATTTTGATTCTATTTGAATGTTTTAATAACAGGTTAAAATGATTGAGAAGAGAAATAACAATTTGCACACTTTTTTCAAGACAAATAATAATAAACAATAAACTAAAAAAGGACATTTTGAAACCACAGTATAAAAATTTATACAGAAATGAATGACACTTAAAATATTTCATAATCCCAATATTTCAGTGGTGCGCTCCCGACAAGATGGCCGGTCAGTGTCCGCTAATAGACTAATATCTTAGTAACCACAGAAAAGATAGTAGAGCATGTAAGTGTCAGTTATATCTGTCAAATATCAAACCACGGTATTTCTTTCATGTTAAGTTCATAAAATGAGTGCAAGACATAAAGATAAACTTATTAGTACTATGAAAAATTGAAGAACCTTTTATAGCACGGGTGAAATAATATTAGTAGGTTTTATCTCATTTGCAACTAACAGCTACCTAAATTGGCAATATGATTTGAACTCAAAGTCATCGGTCGATGTGACAGAGATCAAAAGTGGCAACAGTGAATTTTGCTACTGTGTGAATTCTTAACTGTATCGAAACTAAGGCACTAGAATATATGAGTATTCTCATCCGCCATTTTGGGTCCAAGTGTCATAAATAAAACAAATTATTGGAATCCAGTTACTTGAATACTTTTCTGTCTAAATTGAAGTTGATATTGATTAATAATTGTAATATATCATTCTCTTAATTATTATATTTCATATCTAACAGGTAAGTGTACAGAGTACTTTCTAATATATTACCGTATGATTTGTGTAGTTGGATTTTACAGAATTTCAAGAAATATATTTTCAAATTTGACAGATACAAATTTTAAATGTTTTTTTTTTAAGTAACTGGATTCCAATAACTTGTTTTATTTATGACATCTGGACCCAAAATGGCGGACGAGAATACCTACATTCTTCTAGAGCTCTATTGAAACTATCTATTTTTGTCACGTCAATGTCAAATGTCATTCTAAACTAAAGAAAAAAAAAGCTATAATGCTATCAATTAATAGGTATATTCTTTGTAACACACGTACGGAATATGGTCTTATTGATTCGTTTTTAAAATGTCTCGTGCATAAAACCCTAAATTATATACTTGTTACATAAAATCTTTTTTGCAATACCTGTACTGTAAGTTACCCATTAATAACAAAATTTAAACACAGTAAGTGGAACTTTTATTGCACAATTGGTTTTCATGGTTACATCATTTACTTACCGTCCACGGTGGATGGTAAGTGAAACTTACCGTTCATGGTGGATGCTAAGTAAATATATATCATTCAAATTTTATTTTTAACCTCAATCTGTCAGCTATTTTTCCTTTTCTTATATTTACGCAGGTATTGCAAAAAATAACTTACTAACCTCGACCTGTAAGTGATTTTTTAGGTCTCGAATGTTTAGGAAATCTCGACCCTACGGGTCTCGACATCCCAAACTACAACCTGAAAACTATCACTTACAGTTCACGGTACGTAATATACTATTACGTACCTAAATTGAATAAAGCTTCAACATTAGCTGGATCCCAATCTAAGGCTGTTTCAAAATATTCCCTAGCTTTATTTAAATCTCCAGCAGCCATTGCACAAGCTCCTAAATTAACAAATCCTCCAGCATTATAGCTGTCTGCATGTTTAACCATTTGACCATATTTCTCCGCGTTTTGGAAATCTCCTTGCTGGGATAAAAATGAATGAATAATAATATTTTCACACAATTATATAAATAGAAATCTACCAGATAATAAATGAAAGATAAATTTGTAGCAGCTGAACTTGCAATTTTAGATTCTTTCTCAAACACTTTCAACGTGTCTATAGCTTCTCCCATGTGACGTTGTTTTAAATACATAACGGCTTTATTTATTTCAAGATCACCAGCGAGCAACGCAAATATAGAATTTTTTATTGCCTGTACGCACCATTCATACCCTACATATTTACATAAGTTAACCAAATGAAAAATTATTTTATTGTGTTGCACTTAACCTGCACTGAAAGAGTTTTCAATAACTGGAGAAATTAATTTAGCAGCTGTAAGAATACAATATTCCGCGTCAGATTTTAATTGTTGTTCGTATTTATGCAGATCATCATTTCTAATTGCGTCGGCAATTAGAATTTCTTCTGGGTCGTCCTATATTTTCATAAATTAGAATTCATAAACGTGTTGGTGTTGAGTACTTACAGAAGTCATTTTGTATTTTTCGTCTTCGAAGTCGATGTCTAAAGGAACATCAAGAAGTAATGTGAAAGCATGTTTCATTTTTTCTTTATCTTCCAGTGCGTAATAACATAAAATTAAATGTAAACCAGACCTATTTGGAAAACACAGCAAAGTTAAAGTGACAAATTAATTATTTTTTAATCAAATGATTGACCTATGATCGGGATGTTCGCTCATAATATATTCCAGACTGGCGACTGCATCAGAATATTGTCCCATTCGGACGAATACCATCCCAATATTATGCATTATTTTGATTCTAAATATATATAAACAATTAGGTATTTAAATATTTTAATATAAAATATATGAACCCAACTCTGAATACATTCCTAGCACCTGAAAAATATGTGTTATTGTTGCTATACAAGTCTAAATTATGACGTCATGTATGTATTGTACTGTACTCTTAGGTAAATGATAATTTTTCGATAGATATTTATTAATGGGATCACAATACTTTTTGTAAATCTGTACCTAACACACTTTCACGAACTAAAATGAAAATATTTAACAACCATATTTATAATATTGGATGTATAATGATTAAAAACAATATTCAATTACTTGTTGACCATATTTTTTTATGAGCAAATAAATTAGATCTCTTTTAATGTAAATATGAATATTTGACGCAGGTTAATTATGCAGGTTATGTATGAGTATTCTCGTCCGCCATTTTGTTTCCATGTTGTATCATTGTATGTATCATATCTTCAATTATTGTATTTTATCTTACAGGAGGTAAATAAATTTTTTTATAGAATTTATAGAATTTCAAGAAATTTGACACATACAAATATTACCTAAATGTTTTTTCTTCCTTTTTGAAAGTAACTAGATTTCAGTAACTTGTATTGTGGAACCAGAAACCAAAATGGCGGACGAGAATACCTACATGCTTCTAGAGCTGTATAATTATTTCTGAACTGCGCATAAAATATTGTTATGATTTATGAGAAATTTATTAATAAATAATTTATTCAGATTCAGTAAACACTGAAATATTTATTTATATGAGTCAAGAAAATGGTACATTACTGTTGAAGAGCCATATTGAAATACGAGGCACTTTCGTTACTAGTTAGGGAATAGTATATTCTACAACAAATAATGGAATGGCACATATTCCACACGAGCAAAAAGTATGTACGGTTTACGAGTGTGGGATATGCCATTCCGTTACCTATTGTAGACTATACTTTCTATAACAAGATTTTGGAAATTATACAAAAAATACAAATTCAAGACAGTTGAAAACGTCAAACTTAAATAAATAAAATTAAAACAAACAGACATAACCATAGTAACTGAATCAAGATACTTCATATATCGCGCTAATATGCGGCTCTGATTCGTCGAAATTATTCCAAACACGGCGAATGGAATGATAGTTGTTCCAATACAGTATTTAATTGCAGAATGTGTAGTTTCCAAAACAGTGTTATAGAAATAGTATTTTTGCTCCGCATTTTAGGCGCAAAAGTTAGTAGGAATACTTTTGCTCCAGTTTCAGACAAATATTAATTATTAAGAAACTTTTTATTTTGTAAATATTTTATGCGCGGTTCAGAAATAATTAATCTGCGTTAAATAAACATAAATATTCGTATTTACATTAAAACATATCTAATTTATTAGTCCACATAAAAAATCTTGTCAACAAGTAATTGAATATTATTTTTAATCATTACACATTCAATATTATAAATATGTTGAAAATTATTTTCATTTTGGTCCGTGGAAGTGCGTTAGGTGCGGATTTACGAAAAAATATTGTAATCCCAATAAATATCTATTGAAAAATTATTATTTACCCAATACATAGATGACGTAATAATTTAGACTTGTATAGCAAATATAATAGTGTGAAAAAAAATTACAATTAATTATGGAATATTTTTTAGGTGATACAAACATATTTGGGGTTGGGTTAATAAGTATCAGTTACCTAAAAGTTTTTTGAGTGGAAGGAACTTGGTCTAAGGCCATGCGGTACATTTTAATCGCTTTGTGAAAATGTCCTTGCCTGAAATAAATGTTCCCCATATTGACTTTTAATCTATTTGAATTAGTAAACATTCGATTTCTAGTGATCATTTGATACGTGTTCAAAGCTTCAGAATATAGCTCACTTTGAGCGTACTGATTTGCCAAGTTATACAAAACCTAAATAATATAATGAACTATTAACTGTTAAATTATAACAATATGAGTCTTACTGCAAATGTGAGTTCTAAGTTATGGGAGTCGCTCATTCCACTCTGTTCCTGAAGTCGAATAAGATTACGTTCCTTTGCAGAAGCTTCTTTGGCTTTATCCAAACCTTCTCTGACTTTTCCTTCACTGCTTGCAATAATCGATTCTTCAATATATTGCATTATGCGATTTTCCAAATTGCGTATTTTTTCTTCAATCCTACAAATAAAAACACATTAATAATTATTAATAACAATAATGAAATCATTACGTTTCTTCTTTCATTGAGTCAGCGGTTTGTCCTGCTTGCATTTGAGCTGCTTGATTTAAAGGATCAAACATTTGCTTTCCATGTGACGTATATCCAGCACCTCTAACTGCAGTCATAGGCCGGTTAACACCAGCTTCGGCATATCCTGTATTAAGTCTTCCAGTCTGCATACGATAGCTCGTTGAAGGAGGCATTATTGAACCAGGACGAAATCCTGTAATTGGGCGAAATCCTGTTCCTGGTCTTACTACAGGAGTTACTAATCCCTGCCTCTGAAACTATTATATACATACTTACATACAGATATGCTATATCCCACTCAACAATCTACCACTTTCGCCTCGTCCACATTCATACATGCTCGTCTATTCTTTACACTCAAAATTATTCCTTGGACGCTCACACAATCATTCACTTTAATCTGAACCGCATATATTAGCTTCACCAACCTTTCGAGATGTCCAAACTCACTGTAACAACATTCTTCTCAATCTCACACTTACCATACTCCAATGCATTCGATCACTCTGTTTTCAAATACTTCATTTCCACAGCAGTTATAAATCGTACATACTTCTTCATCCACACCCAACATTCAGAACCATACATCAATGTAAGCACTAACACACCATTATAAACAATCAATCGAGCATCTCTAGATACATTCACGTTTCGAATAAATGTATTCAAAGCATTCATTATCTTGCATCCTACAGACACCTGCCGTTTAATCTCCCGGTCAATACGTCCATCCCTCGAAAACATGCTACCTAAATATACTAGTCACCAACATGTATGTATTTATCGACATTCGATAACAGATTTAAACCTTTCCCTACTTCATTTATGCTCACAATCATTTATTTAAATTGTTCTTCAGTTTCACCCAACACAACAACATCATCCACATAAGCAAATGCAGACATTATACGTCCACCAATACGTACACCATCCGTTCTATTCAATGTCGTAACGACACATCCATATACAAATTAAACAATCAAGGAGACATTCCACAACCCTGTTTCACATTCGAAACCAATCACTCAATCTACTATCAATTTTCACATTCATACAACGCTTGAATACTATATAATAATTATTATAGAATTAATTGTTACTGTTGTAAATAATTCTTACTCCACTGGAGGTTCCTAATCGCATAGAAACGGATTGTTTAGATCTGTTGTTATTCGCTGACATAAGTAATTTTCTGTACGATTCATTATCCTCCAAATTATAATTTGGTTCCGAGTCAAACATGGTGTACATTTCTTCATCTCTTGCAATATCAAAATCTACCGCAGCCATAATTTAACAAATATCACGTAAGATCAACGAACACAATTTTTGAAATGTCACATTCCTGTCTATCTGTTAATTGTTGTCAATACAAACAATTCGTTGCTAGGCACGTTGTATTTATTCAAATATTCATTTAATAGACTTTTCCGATAAATATTTTTACAATAAATGTATCAAATATTGTCCATAAATTAACAAGGATTTAATTTTAAAGTTATATTGTGTAAAATATCATTAAAATAAAAAAGTAGTAGAAGCATATTGAGTAAAGCCGGTCCTGTACACAGTCGAGTGACATAACATTTGAAATCTAAAATGGCGCTTACGATTTTTGGTATTTGAAGTGTCAGGGCTAGAAGTAAAATTTTTAATGATATTGTATCCAATAAATAGAAAATGGGAGCTCAACAAAGCACAAGAAAACTGACACTTGACAATGATGATCCTACAAACGTTATTAAAGTATCAGATGCCGTAGTCGACCGCCTGAGAGGAAATACAGAAGGTAGTATGCCACATAACCTACAACATTTTAAATATATTCTTTAGTTTAAAATATTGTGAATAATATGTATTGAAGAAAATGTAAGTATTCCTGATAAAACACAATTTGTATTCTTTAAATTATAATAGTTTTGCATATAAAAGATATGGTGCTTGGCATTTATGTTTCATTATTTTTTAATCTGTCAATTTTTATAAAATTTAGTTTGTCGTATTAATACTATTATTTCTGTAAATACTAATAAACAATTTATACAATGCTATAACTTATATCAGGATTAGTGAATACATCCATATTCATATTCATATAGCATTATGTAATTCTATTTTTATTTATTTGATTCAACAGCTAGAAATACAGCCGCATCAACATCGTCTGCAAAACCGATACCACAAGCAGTTCCACCAAATATTCCTGCCGTGGGTGTTCCTGTAAATCCATTATACCCACAGTATATGTACGAACCAGCTCCTACTTCTTTACAAGTTCGCCAAGATAAAGAAGTTGCTCTGCAGAAAAATGATGCTTACTGGCAGAATAGAATTAATAAGCTTGAAGAAACCCATGAGAACATTAATAAGCTTATGGAAAAAGAGTATAATGACGCGGTACGTACTCATCATAACACTATGTAGTTACTTTTATTTATTTTCGACAATTCGGCAGAAATGAAGGTTAAGATTGGTATTGATTTTTATAGTTCAGGTGTATTTTGACATGGCAGTGCGAAGAAGCCTCTAAATTTATAGTAATTCATTGTAATTTTTATAATAGTGTTCATTAAAACACATACCAAAAATTAGTTTCGTCTTAACGTTAATATCGTATAAATTTAATAGTGCCGAATTAATTTGACGAAAACATAACCTTAAATACACAATGGTAATTAGATTTAAATCAAATCGAATCTTACATAAACACAAATATAATCATTATAATCTACAATGCATAATACTACGCTATATCTCACTCAGTGGGGTAACACGAACCTAGAAACAGTCAACGAACAATTAATCTCCACCATTTTCGCCTCGTCCACATTCATACATGCTCGTCTATTCTTCACACTTGGAATCATATTCAACCACTTATTCCTCGGACGCCCACACAATCATTCCGCATATATTAGTTTCACCTCACACTTTTTTAACATTCTTCTCAATCTCACATATATACATACATACACCAATGTATTTCGTACACGATCACTTTCCTCTCAAAAACCTCATTTCCACAGCAGTTATACGTCGTTTATGCTTCTTCATCCACGCACAACATTCAGAACCATACATCAATGTAGGGACTAACACACCACTATTACATTCAATTGAGCATCACTAGATACATTCACGTTTCGAGCAAATGTACCCAGAGCACCCTGCAGACACCCGCCTTTCAATCTTCCGATCAATATTACCAAAATATATAAGCATTACAATCAGTCCCCAAATCATTCTTCTCAAACACCAACACTTTACATTTGTCGACATTCAATAACAGATTTAACCTTTCCCTACTTCATTTATGCTCACAATCATTTTCTCAATTGCTCCTCAGTTCCACCCAACACAACATCATCATCCGCATAAGCTAACGCAGACATACGTCCACCAATACGTACACCATCCGTTCCATTCAATGCTGTAACAACACATCCATATACAAATTAAACAACCTTGGAGACATTCCACAACCCTGTGCAACACCAACATCTATACGTAACCAATCGCTCAATCTACCATCAACTCTCACCGCAGCCTCACTTCCTTCATACAACTCTAGAATTGCTCCCAACAAATTACCATCCACACCGTACTCTACAAGAACATCCCACAGTCTCTCAAAGAACACTGTCATACTCTTTTGTAAATCGATAAAGTCACAGAACACCTTTTTGTTCTTATCAAATGACTTCTCAACAATCATTCGGAGAGAAAAAAATCTGTTGTGGGCAGCACAATACCTCCCGCCATAAATTTCTTATCAAACAATGCAGAAACACGGACCACCACTATCAAGAAACGCTTATTTATTCAAAAAAATAGTTTTCAATTATGACACATGTTATAATTTACATTATTCAACTGTTATTTGGTTTTTTCAAAATGCACAGGTTAGCAGATTTAAACGAAAATATCAAAATTTAATTTTTCTTAACGTGTTGTAATTCGTAAATGGAGACAGTAGAGAAAAATTGTAAATAATAATATTTGAAACATCTTATAACAAAAATTGTCATTTAATCATAATTTACTGAGATACTTCAAAATACTTGATAGGGTTTCAAGTAAACTACCATTTCCGGTTATTGGATTATCACCAAAAACTATTCAGCTCTTTCAAAGATGATACAATTGTATATACAAAATATCAAAAATTTCAGTTTAGTAATTTTTGAGAAACCGTAACTTCAGAGATCCACTCAGACTAACAAACAGACAGACATAGACAGAAATCATCGCGAAACAATTAAAATCGTATTATATGGACACTAAAACGTGCTCATCCACTGAAAACTCACTACTTAATTTTTAGCATGTTTCCTATACCTTACAGGATGTGCAAAATAAATATATCATCACGCCTTTTACCTCCTTGCATACCGCTCAACTTAGAAATTGTTAAGGCTTACACCCTTATACATACATACATACATACATAACATCACGCTATGTCCCACTTAGTGCGGTAGCACGAACCCAGTCAACCAACCTTTATGAATTAAGATTTTTCCGTACAACTTCCCGACCATACTAAGCAAATTTATCGCTCAAAAATTTGTACACTCACTGACTTTGCGCGTTGGGTTGACATTTTTCTCCTGTCTATTAACTCCCCTAATGAATCAAATTGATAATTTCCATAAAAATTATTATATTGTTAACTGTCTAATAATAAACAACAAAAATAATACTTATTCTAATTCTATCAGTACGCAACCTTAACGGTACAAACATTTGGTCCTTCGAGTCGGATTTTTGCTAAATAAACATATATAAGTTTTATTATAGGTTGTTGTGTGTGTTACAGTTTGAAATCGGGGTCTTTGATTAAGATAATTGGATTTTGACGTAGAATTTGATGCATTAGATTTGTTAGAATGTATTGTTGATAGCGATTCTAAAACTACACAGCGTTTTTCCAAATATTTAATAAATTCCGAGTATTTTGGTGCAGACTGCCTTAATGAATCAAATTGATAATTTCCATAAAAATTGTTATATTGTAAACTGTCGAATAATAAACAGCAAAAATAATATTTATTCTAATTCTATCAGAACGCAACCTTAACGGTTCAAACATATGGTCCTTCGAGCCGGATTTTTACAAAATAAACATAAATAAGTTTTATTATAGGTTGTTGCGTGTGTTACAGTTTGAAATCTGGGTCTTTGATTATTATGATAATTGTATTTTGACGTAGAATTGATATTTGATGCATTAGATTTGGTAGTATGTTTTGTTGATAGCGATTCTAAAACTACACAGCGTTTTTCCAAATATTTAGTAAATTTCGAGTATTTTGATACAGACTTGTTTAAAGATGATTTCCAATCACGTTTAGTGTTATAATCTAACTTTTCGACTACAATTGGTATAATTAATTCATCCCAGTGATGGAAGAACTTTGATTCAAGTTTGTCCAGCGTGAATTGTGAGGTTTAGAGTTTGTTTGTTAAAAGTGCAAACGTAGCGAGATAATTTCCATTAACACGATTACTGAAATTGTCATATAACACAATTTCAATTGATCCCGGCGAAAAAATTATTGCGGGAAAAATGGAATAGGAAAAGTGTACCTCAATCGCTTTTGCCGTTAAATAACGGGCAAATAACAGCACATTTCAAACTAACCAATCAAACAAAGTTAGTTATGAGTTAACACAACAAAATAAATTCCAGGTAAACGAGGTTAAGGCAGGTTTCAGTAGCGTTTCAACAGTTACTCGAAAACCCGCTTGTCAAGATGGTAAAAAAGCTGTGATGGCTTGCTACAAGAAGCATCCTCTTGAGCCCATGAGGTGCGCCAAAGAGGTGCAAGCTTTTGCGGAATGCGTTGATAAACATCGGACAGAATTAATTGCTAATCGTGGATAGCAAACCAACAACCGCAGTCGACAGAATGATAACAAGCTAGTAATTGATTAGAACTGTTTAAGGACTGATTTTGTTAACATGTTTATGTTTTATTCGACGGCTATACCTCCTTAGGCATTTGATTATGAAATAAATCAGTTCATTTCTCGAGAAATTGATCGAGCTGTATCACAACTGTAAATAATAAATATATTTCATGATGTTACTGTTTTGTTGTTATTTTTATTAGGGTTTTTCAACAGCCACGGCAGCGCAATATCAGGTAACGTCTCTATTATATACTGTTTGTGTAATACTAAAGTGAATATTAATTAGTGGTCCCTAATCAACAATTGTTAATGATTAAAAATTTGTAATACCCCCCCGAACATAGATTTCTTATCAAACAATGCAGGAACACAGACCAAAGCTATCAAGAAACGTTCATCCCTTCAAACAGTTTAGTTTTCAATTATGGCACATTTAAAAAATTATATTTTTCAACCCTCTATTTAAAAAAAGTACAGGTTAGCATATTTAAACGAAAATGTCAAAATATAGTTTTTCTTTAACCTATATGGTAGATAATAATATTTGAAACGTTATTTTAATAACAAAAAAATGTGTCCGCCATGTTGAATTTTACAATTTTCTCATTAAAATTCGTATTGAGCAACCTCAAAAACTCTATTATACACTTTTATGACTCAATTTAGTGTGCTTCTCCAAAATGTGTCCGCCATTTTGAATTTTACAATTTTCACATCAAATTCGTAATCAGCGACTCCAAAAACCCTATTATACATCTTTATGGCTGAGTTCAGTAAATTTTTCCAAAATATGTCCCCTGTATTGGATCCGCCATTTTGAATTTTACAATTTTGACGTCAAATTCGTAATCAGCGGCCCCAAAAATACAGTGCGGTTTACTACTTGGTTTGATTTTATCTGATAAATTTTGCGTAGGACGAAAACCATATTATTTTTATTAATTAGCGCAGATTTGGTATATCTCAAATAAATAATATGAAATGTATTGTATGGGCCTATTATTCTGGGCTCATCTTCATTTATAATATGTACCACGACCTACAAATCTGCATTTCAGCTAATACGCTTAAATATGCAATACAAGACAATGTACTAAAAATACTTCAAATAAAAATGGTAGATAATATAATACACATCTCTGTAACTTCTATTTGAAGTATTACTTAATAAAATGATTTCAGAACTTTGTACATCGCTGAAACCGAGGATAAAACACCCAAAAACGCTCTCGTTACCTGCCATATATTCAAAGTAAACTTTCCTTTCAACATGTATTTCTAAAATGGTCAAGTTAAATTTTAATTGTATTATTACTAGGTTTCTAAACTCAGTATTGTACCACGGGATAAGAATTCACACAGTAGCGACACTTCTAATATTTAAGCGGTGCGCTCCCGACAAGATGGCCGGTCAGTGTCCGCTGGTATCTTAGTAACCATAGATAAGAGAGTGCAAAACAGAAATATTGTACGAACTTTTATAGTGTAGGTGAAATCATATTTTTAGATTTTATCTCATTTACAACTGATAGCAATGCGACATAAAGTTTGAAAAGTTGAAAACAGCGTTTTCTATGATTTTACATGTATAAAACAGCAATTGTACCTTGATCTCTTTAAAATTAGCCGTTTTGCGCGATTGAAACATGAATTTGTCAGTTTGAATAGTTGAAAACAGCGAGTATCGTTACTGTATGAATTCTTATACTATATACCTGTACTATTCCAACGAACTCGTTGTGAACCTAAAATTGACACAGCAAGATTTTGTACAAAGAATTGCAAAGAAATGATTAATATTTGTACAATTGTTAATGAATTATTCATTATGTAACTGCGTCGAATACCGATTAAGTCTATGAAATCATACGTCTTCTCTTTCAGATTAAGGTGAGTAGGTCAAATGATGTCATCGCTATTAAAAAAATTATTTGCCATCAGTATGAATAAACACACATGGATTTCAAAGTACAATAGACAATAATAGTAATAAAGAATATATTTGTTCAAAAAAAATTTATTCAAAAAAAATCTTTAATACATATTTGCATATATTTAAAATTATACATATAAATATTTTTCAAGTGCGGTACATGCAATCTAACAAGATTACAAATATAAAAAATAATAGGCTTTCTTCATAAGGCACCTACAAGCATCAACAATA
Source organism: Poecilus cupreus (assembly GCA_963942605.1). NCBI lineage: Eukaryota > Metazoa > Arthropoda > Insecta > Coleoptera > Carabidae > Poecilus > Poecilus cupreus. Next base: position 14,146,756 of record OZ012730.1, read on the forward strand.
ATATCATTGGACAATCTGGGTAACCTTACTCTATTATGGTGGGTTATTCCCTCTTATAATCATTCTTAACAAAGTGTGTGTGTGTGTTGGTGGTGAGTTTATGCCACGAGGACCTCGTAGTCAGGGAAGGCGAGTTCTTGACCTCCGTATGCGATGTAGCATACGCCATGGCTGGCCTGGACCTTGCCGGCGGTAACGGTGCCCTCATGAGATATGCGCCCGATGTAGAGAGGCTCGCCTTCTTCACTCTGACCGCCTGGCACAGCGTTAGGTGGGATACTACCACCGGAAGATTTCACCTGGATCAATTAAATTTATGGTTATTTTTTGGTGAACAGAATACGTATTGAAAATAAGCTACTAGAAAATAGCGTCTGTTTAGAAAATAACCGAGCTTTATATTAAACTATTCGGGGCAGGGGTATCTTTTTTCTACGATCACTTAGAAATCTGCTCATTGTATGTTTGTTGTTGCATAAGAGGTACATTGTAAGCATCGTGCGAAATGAATTTGTTTTGTGCGTATTTCAATAGTGGTCAATTCATTTCAGTACAGGTGCCATTGCTGGATACTTATTTAGAATTGTCAAATATTGGAATGGTGAAACCCGCGGGACAAATGTATTATTAAAATTAAATTAATTAGGAAATACTATCGTGGTCGAAGAAAAAGTATAGTGTACAACTCGCATGGAATGCCCATTTTATACTCGTATGATTTACATGCTACAAATACAATATTTCATACTCGTAGGAAATGAGTACCATTCCATGCTCGTTGTACAATATACTATTCTGGACACTAGTAAAGTATTTCCGTACGATTTAGCTTTTGAACTAAATTTGACGCTTGTGAAAATAAATAAACAAACCATGAATATACTATCCTATTTTTATCAAAACAACGCAATATTTTTGTCTTGTTGGATGTCTTAAGTTTTGTAAATGAAATATAAAATAACTATTGAATATAAACCGATCGAAAAAAATATATATAAACCGATCGACTCCTGCAATTTCCACCACCGTCCTAGAATATATTACTTTTCCTATTTGATACATAATATACTAATTTTGGGCATCAATTTACAAAGAATTTGAAAGTATTCCTCAAGGAATGGTAAGAAACATGCACTTATTCATCGTTCTAGAAATAATTTTAACTAAAAAAAACCTTAAATTTTGGTCTAATTCATATGCAATTGTGTAGTCTGCAAATAGCATCCTTTCAGCACTGATTATAATTATAGAAATAAAAAAAAATTGTAAAGAGCTAGATATGGCGAGTAAGCAGGCTGAGAGAGGACAACCATCTAATTTTTTTTGTACAAAACTGACGAATTGACAAAAGCTGAGTGGTGGGTGCAGGCCTATTAATTTCTTTTTATATTTCTCTGTCAATTCAACCCATATGTCATTTGTCAAAAATGGTCCAATAGATTTTGAGGATTTATAATTTTTCTCCGTTTGAAAAGAATTATACTGACAATTTTAAACAATTGAATTGTTATACACTGTGGAAGTGAACCTCGTTTATATTACAAAAAATTGTATCGTTCCTAACTGGTTCCTTTTCGACTTACCCAATTTCCGCCGCAATCACACAGCACCTCATACTCGGGGACCGGGTTCTCAGCGCCACCCCAGGCCACATAGCAGCACCCATGACTGGGCACCAGCTTGCCAGGGATGAGACCTCCTTGGAAGTTGGCCCGGGCTACGTACAACGGCTCGCCGTTGTCGTCGCCAGCCACCAGAGCACTAGGGGGCACGTTACCGCCGCCGGCTGCTACCCAGCACACGTTGGCAGTGTTGCCACCACCGCCGAAGCGCTGTGGATGTTGCTCTAGGATCCAGTTACCACATGCACCCCACCCGGTGCATATGCCGACGTACTCGATGGGGAAGGGTTCTGGGTCGGTGTAGTCAATGAAGGGTGCGGATTCGCCTGAAGGAAAAAGGAAACTCATTGTGTTATTATGTATGTAACAAGTATATAATTAAGAGTTTTGTGCACAGTTACTCCTATTATGTACATGTTGCATATAATATTGTTTCGACGTCTGTCGGAAAAAGTTCAATTTTGCATATTTGTTAATGTTTTCTTAGAAATTTTACTTTGTCGCTCACCTCCAATAGCACCGTTTGATAAAAGTTAAGATTTTTACTTTTTTTACTAATTCATCAATCTTTAACAGAACTGTCATACATATTAGATCAATATTTTAATATTATAATCATTGATTGGAAAAATATTGTGCATAATTCGAGCGAAAATATTTATATCGCCCTTACATATTTTAGACAAAAATGTTTCAAATAATTATTGTAGAGATTAAAGTACTGCTAGTTAAGCAATAAACAAAAAATATTTTCTCTAGATTGTAATTATATAAATTACTATTTAATAGTCAATCAAAATAACAATAGTATATTGTAAAACTTGTGTTACAATGACCATTTTTGTAATAGAAGTATAGTTTGCGTAAAAAAGTCAAAAGCGAGTTACGCAAAATACGAGTATTAAAATTAAGCATTATAACACGTGTTTTGCATACTACTTTTCCTATTTCACGTTCACAAAGTCAATTAAAATTTAATTAAATAAGTACCTACCTTACCCTGTAATATTTAATAAAACAAAGTGCATTACAGCTTGGCAAACTGTCAATTTAACAAATAATAAATTCTCCAAAAACAGTTGTAAGAAATTCAATTTTATAGCATTGTTTTTGACAGCGTCATAAAATCGACTTTTTGAACGTGAAAAAGGAAAAAAAAAATGTTTTTCTACTCCTGTATAAATATATCCCCATTATTTCAATTTTTTCGATGAATTATAGTACCCATAATTCATGAGAGCGAATTATAATTCATAATTCACTCTTCTCGACCAATCACAGAGCCAGAAATCCATAATTCACAGTTATTTTAAAGACGTGTTGTCTTTGTGCATTTATCAGTTGTCATTGTGCATTTTTATGTTGACGTTTTTCAATGTGGGTTTTCAACAAATTTCAATCATTTTCAAAAGTGATTTCCAAATTTACAGGAGTAGAAAAAGTATAGTATTATATTCGGAATTATGGTCATTATTCGCTCGGATGATTTGCTATAATGTATAATGACTATCATAATCCCTCATATAATAATATACTATTAATGCTTTCCTGTAAAAATTTTGATATTAAGAAACCCTTGAAAATGTCAAAATATTGTTTTATTCCATATCGTATACTATTAATCAGTAGGTAATTTTGTAAATTTTCATATTTATTTTCTGCAATTTGCAATTAATGGTAAATTAATTTTGTTTATTAATTTTCATACAGTTTTGTAAGCTCTACAACATATATTTGAAACATTTTTGTCTAAAATAATTTAGGAAGAAATGGGCACGAAAAAACTGTTAAAGTCTATGGCCCGCAGTTAGTGTCACACACTGTATATCATTTAATTTGAACCTATCTAGATAAAAATATCGTTATTCTTTAATGTAATTCAAACAAGTTCGTTACAGTCTACTTAATAATGAATGAATACACAGTCTCAACAAGTAAGCTATAGAACGCAGACGTCAAACGAAATTCCTCGTATTATCATATTCATTCGATTCAGTTCAGTACTTCAGTGTGTGTTTGTGCTCTAATAAAACCTCACCTTCACGTCCAGCGGATATATGTCCACCACCCCATCTCACCCAGAACCCTCTGAACTCCTCTCCATTGAGGATACCCGGTGTTTCAACTTCGGCCCTCTCGGGCTTGGTACGATTGCGGCGGATCACGGATTTGGTGTTGCCCCAGCCTCCGATGAAGATCTCGTACATGGGGTCGGTCTCGGCTGGGCCCGTGGTGAGGGCCACGTGGGCATCGTTACCAGCGCGCACGCGGAACTGCTGGAAGCCGGAGTTGTTTGGGTGGAATTTGTATTCGAGCTTGTCCTCGGTTGAACACTCTGCAAGATTAAGATTGTAATAAGGTAGGACATTGATTTATATTATTGAGACTGACGAAGAAATTATTAAATGAAACATTTAGACAATATTATTAAAAATTAATTACACACCGACGTTTCGGAGTGTCATCCACTCTTCCTGTTCAACATATTAAAGGGAACTTTTGTCCTGTTGTACTGTTTAATTATATTGACTGCAACGTCAACAACTTGTTCTATTTAATTATTAAGAGTGTGGTTATTTCAAAACAAATTTACATTGACTATTGCATTAATACGTATACCAGATGTTGAATTGAAATATGTAACATAGAAAATACAATGCTATATTTTTAATATAGATATTGTTGCTTGCCTTATAAAGACCAAAAGCGAAAATAAAAAAAAAGGCAAAATTAAAAACTGCTATACAAGACTAGGAGCAAACGAAAAACTGATTTTATAATAGTTATTTATGTATTAAGGCACTGAAGTTTAACTTTATATCATGAATATAGAATTTATTTACCGAGTGCTGAAGAGAATAAACCATGTGAGTGATAAAAAAGAACTTCAGTGCCGCGGTACATATTAAATTTTATTTGAAATCTAAAATTAGAAAAAACTGTAAAAAAAAATTATATAGGTGAACCGAGTCGAACAATTACATAATTATTATTATAAATAGTTTTAAAATGCCCAAAATGCTTTAAAAAATATTGCCTTATCCAGGATATCTAGTTGCCATGGAATATTCTGTTTTGTTACTGTCAAATTATTGAATTCCAACCTAACTATTTTTCATAATATTTTACTTTATCCGCCGCCGGAGTAAAAGTGTTGTCAAGAAGACACTTTTACGCCGGCGGCGACAATATTGAACTTCTGCTTGTTGAAAACAAAAACAACAACGTGCTTTTATGACGTTTGGAGAAAAAAATAATTTTGTTTCATTTTTTCCACGGACCTCTCAATCCGTGATTTTCTTTATAAAATCATTTTTTCGTTAATTTATTACATTTGAATAATAAAGAATTCTAAATATTTTTTTATATTTACAATTTTGTTCTAATTTATTTAGGGACGCAACAATCTCCAAGTTAAAAAATAGCATTCCATTTCCTGTCGCTTATTTCAATTCAACACCCGGTATACATTCGCAATTTAAAGAAAACATGCACGTTGTTTACAGTATTAGTATTCTTGAAATGGCACACATTCCACACAAAACAAAAATACAATACACAAACTCCATGCAAAATGATTATAGTACCCTCGACTTCTAAGTAATAATCATCGTCTGTGATAATTTCGCAGCAACAATCCAAAATACAACAGTAGACCACTCTGAAACAGTCTGCTAAACATCTCAAACAAGATTTCGCCATTTTGCATTTTAAAAATAGTTCACTAACCGGTAGACTGTTTCCAGTTGGAATCGCGTATAAATAAACTGCAACTCGCATATTTTCAAGACATTCTTTTATTATTATAAATATATCACTGAAATATGTGGAATCCAAATGGGATATATTTATTTATTTGTATTGAATCTATGACTCATATATGAAATATTTTGTACGTATTGTTGTTTATGATTCTATGGATTTACATTTCCGTTGATTGCACAGTAAATATAAATAATCATGATTGTTCATCACATGACTATTAGTTAATTTAGAAACAGTCAGAACAATTTTGTAAACATTCTATGTGATAACATTATACTACAAATACAAAGTACAAAAAGAATATTTATAATTGAAGAATACGACAGAAAATTCAAGCAAAATTTGTTACATTTCACATTTATAAGTACCCAACTCCAAATGTATTTGTACCAACTGAAAAATTATTTATGGCCATGAATAAACTCATTACTGTAGAACGCATCGTAATATGTCTTATATTTATCGAAATATGGCGATTTGTAATATTTTTCAAAATACGGAAATTTCCCCAAATATGACTTAATATTGTAAATTTTTTTTATTACATTTCTTTATAATGTTCGCGCCAGGAAACCCATTGCAGCAGAGCGCATCGTCATATCTCTAATATTTTTCGAGATATGACGATTTTTTATATTTTCCGAAGAGCAACTTTGAGGGGCTGTAACTCGAAAACTATACAAGATATCGAAAAATATCTCCAGTTTTGTGTTTTTCGTGCCATTTATAATAAATTAGTAAATTTTGAAAATTTTGAAATTTTTTTGAATTTATTTTTAAAATTTCGATTTGAGATATCTCGAAAAATATGAAAGATACAGACTTGCAGTGTTCACCATTCGATTCAGCTCGACGAAATACATAAACCCTGAAAATTTCAGAAAATTCGGACAACCGGTTGAAATGTTAGAGCAAAAAGTCTGCAAATGGCCAAATTCAGGCCAAACGTCAAGGGGTACCTATTGACTTTTTTGACGAAAAACGCCATTTTCAGGTTTTTTGCTCTAACTTTCCATCCCGTAAAGCGATTTATATGAAACTTTGCATACTTATGTATTTCGACGAGCTGAATCGATTGGTGTACACTGCAAATCTGTATCTTTAATATTTGTCGAGTTATCGCCGATCGAAATTTTGAACAAAAATACAAAAAAAATTCAAAATTTTAAAAATTTGCTAATTTGTTATATAAGGCACCAGAAAAGCTAAACTGAAGAGAATTTTTAGATATCTCGTGTAGTTTTTGAATTACAGGCCCTTAAAGTTGCACTTCGAATAATACCAAAAATAGACGTATCTCGAAAAATATTAGAGATCTGACGATGCGCTCTGCTACAATGGGATTCTTAGCGCTTATATTATAAAGAAATGTAATAAAAAAATATTACAATTTTAAGTGAGTATATTCCGTGAGTTTCAAATTTTTCTATCGCTATGTGAATCTGTATTGAATGATTAATATTTACAGTCTCTGTTATTTGTTTGTTCCCATAGCAACTAAAATTAGTTTATTAAACATATAATTCAGTTTTGTCAACTGAAACTGAAATATTTATTTATGTATCAAGGCACTGAAGTTAAATTTTTTTATCGCTAATATGGAATTTAGAAAATAAACGAGTATTTACACGTTTTCAAGTTAATAGGCATAATTACCAGCAATATAAAAAAATAGCTTTGGAATACCTATATTTCACATTTCAATTCTACACCCAATATAAATTTATTTAACGGATACGATCACACGATCAAAATCTTTCATTCAACTCGTCGACCTTCAAGCAAGTACGTGCCCCATAAACCTCATACTACGCGCCGCCTATGTCACGTGAAACAGTTGAATGCCGATGACATCATCGCAGAAAATTACATTTCAACTTCTAAACTTGGAACAGCGTAAAATAAAGCTGCATAGCATTATTTCTCTGCAATCGACATTCAGCAATCAGTTACTGGCACATTAATGCAATCGTTAACAAAACGCCAAATTTGCGCGGACTACCTACTTAACAAAAACGAATTACAATGCTAGGTAGACCTACTTTTGGTTTTGTTGGTCCTGTTGGTACTGTTTCCGGTTATAGGCATAGGAATTTACTGCGGTCACACAACGGAACTGGGCGATTTTCAAGATAAAATCTGACGTAATTTCACGCTTTACTTCCTACACTTTTTGATTAATTTCAAGAAAACTTAGACAAATTTAAATTAACCGCGATGTTTTGCTATTATCTTCCACGCAATAGAAGCCACAACAATTTATGTATCATCTTTGGTTTAATTAGAGGTCATCGTTTTTAATAAATGATTCATGAACTATATCAAGTCGCATTAAAATAGATTTATTCACATACTGCTTTTCCTGTCTCTATTGTCCCTTTTTATGTAATAAATAAAACAATTTTAAACTTTATTAGTTTGTTTTGGCCCTCTATGACGCAGTATAGTGACGTCACAAATCTTTAATCAATAACTACTTCTGTAGTTTTGTATTTGGGCCCAGAATCCATTTGACCCAATTAAGACTTTTAGAATAACTTAAAAAAAATTGTTCTGATCTTACAAAAGGATTTATTTGCATCTTAAATTCCGCTATTTTAAAGAATAAAGATTTCATTTGGCCCAAAAATATTGGCTGGTACTCTTTTCGAATTTGGTGACAACAAAATATAAATACATATTTCAAATAATATTTTTACTCTATCTCATTTATTTATTAAGATTTGCCGAAAACCCTGGTAGGCCTTCAAATAATCCAACACTTACTGTTGATGAATTGTTCCCAAAATCTAATCAATTCGTAACATAAACATAATACCTCCATTGCATATATGTATGTGCGGGAGGTAAAAATTATAGAATTTAGTTTGTATGATTTTAACTAGACCAAATGATATGATTCTGGGCTCGTATATAATATATATATTTTATATAAATTATAACATTAATTTGTCAGAATCGATAAGAACTATTATAGTTGTTGAATAAACAATTTGATATACTTTTTATCGCGAATATTAAATAACTAATTTATTAATAATTACAAATGATTTATTCTGTTATTGTTTCAGCTTTAAATAAACAATTAATACATTAATTTCTAACAACAATTCTTGTGCGTATTTAACATAACAAAATTAAGCTTTTAGTGATTTTTAGATAATCTGACATTTGGCACACTGACAACCGGCATTTTTAATAATTACAACCATACGAGTTCAATAAACTTTAGACCTGTAATTCATTTATCGTTTCAAAAAGATTTCGTCAGCGCTAAAATAAGCTCAAACATTTTAAGAATCTTCTACAATACACCTTGGAAAAATTCCACTGTGCAATATTTATGTAACTTTCAAAAAACTTTTGAATCTTGCTTATATGTATTTTGAAATCATAAAAAAACGATTATTTATACTTAGTTTTAAAAAGCTTAGCAGGTGCTATGACATCATGGCGTATATATGTCACATTGACTAATTAACATAAAATAAATAACTATGATAATTATTCCTTCACAGTTCAAATTCTAAAAAAGTGAAAATAAAATGACAGAATATACTAAAAATAGAATCATATTGGATTCTTCTTCGGTAAGATTCTAGTAGATTCGAGGTCAAACATTGGGCGTGTCATTTATCCTACACGCAAAACACAAATTTAACTGTGTCAAAAAAATTAACACATTATTCACTCCATTATCGGATTGAAATAGGTTATCGGGCCAATTCTTATCAATTTTTTTTAAAAGTATTTCCATATTCCGGATGTACGAATAGTTGATTTGAAAATAATGTTTAGACATTTTGAGATGAATCTGCAGTCTACATGTACTTATGCCTTTTTGGATATACGTGTTCGCGCACTTATCTCTTGATTCTACCCGCGTCCAAAAATTCAATTTAATAATTATTTTGTACGTTACTTGAAAAAAGTGTATCTTTTTTAGTTTTTAGTTATATTTAAAGCGAACATGTATTTGTATAAATATTAATATGTTTGCGTTAATATAAAGTTTAAATAATAAAAAAAAAAATAGTCTACAAAACTAAATGAAAGCTAATGGACTATATTGAGTTAGTATAATAGGAGTTACTTACCAATAGGAGCTGCCATTTTGCAGATAAAAATAGTCCAAGTCTCGATATTTCAACTGGCACAAAACCGTTCAAGAACTGCGGCGATGTTAGATAGTTACCGGCATTAAAACCGCTGCGCTTCGCGCATGCGCAGTAGAGTCAGAGGCGTACGTGGCCGTGGCCTCAGGGGGCACGCTCACTTTACCATCGCAACATTCGGACGACCGTTTGAGTGGGGCAAAATATTTCCAGAAGGAAAACAAATCCATGACGACATAGAAGACTAAATCGATCAACACTCCATAGGTCGCGGAGAATGAGTCATTAGGACACTAAAGGGTAATTAGTAAGATGTTGATGTTGTCATTAGATGAGTATTTGTCAATGAGATTACAGAGACATCAAGCAATGCTAAATATTTAACATGTTGTAGTTATCTTCAATGAAGATGATATATGCTTTCTATTGTACTAGAAACTGTAGTATTACATACCTGGAGGACATAAGATTTTTTTTTAACGTCCTTGAGAAACACGTATTACCTACATAAGATGCTGAATATAAAGATGCACCAACGTTTTCAATGCTATTGTTGAAATGTGCAATTATTGGTTTCTCAAATAATTTTACATCAAATAGTTAAATAGTTTATTGTACAGGAAAAATGTATGCATTTTTTGACACTAATATTTATAATTTTACTCTACCCGAAACAGAAAAAATGGCGGAAATATTTATTGGTAATTTAACAAGACGAACATTCAAAATACGATTTATTGTTTTACTGCCCCACGATTTTAAAATATCAATTTTCAAACTGCGTTTGTACTTCAATGCATCGAAAATCGTCTTGATAGGAGTTCTCAAGGTAAATTTATTGCCATACATGTGTGAGAAACTTAGTTAGATTTTTAGGTTTCATAAATAGTCATTTGAGATTATCGCGGCAAAAATTCTGGAATATCGGCTTGAGATGCCATCTGGGGTTGACAGGTTTACAAATAGGCCCCAGATTAGATTTTTAGTCTTTATGTAATTTTTGTGTTGGACCTGCGAACGGTTCCCTAGCCCCCAACTACTCGCTTATGGAGTAGTTGGGTGTATTTGACCAATACGAAGCAGCTTTAGAAATTAACAGACGTCTCCTCACATCTGCAGTGCTCTACAAAATATAGAATTTTATGTAATTGTTATTTGTAAAATGTTTTGATAACTGCAACTATTCAACATATTCGTACGTTGTCGTCAATTGTAATATTTGTATTTGTGTGTCAAATGTCATTCTGTTAATTCTTCGTTTTAATCTTTTTATTAAATATCATTTTTTATCACCTTTTAGAAGTGTGTATTCATTTTTATTTTCAGCTTGGCCAGCCGTATTACAATAAATATTATATTAACTATTAAGAGTATATTTTGTTTAATACATTTTGGTCGAGTATTATTTATATCATAAATCTATTTCACTACATCTAATTTTTCATCCAAATTATACATTTTTAATCAAAACACTTGAAATGAAACATTGATGACAACAGCTAACAGATAAAACCAATAACTTTCAATTGGTACATTTAGATGATTTTAAGAAAATTACAAATAAACATTTCCGGTTCCAAGTAGAGTAAAATTATAAATATTAGTTTCAAAAAATGCAGAAATTCTTCCTCTACAATAAACTATTTAAATTTTTTATTGTAGAATAATTAGGGAAGCCCATAATTGAGCATTTCAAAAACAGCATTGAAAACCCTTTGGTGCGTCTTTTGATTTATCAACTGTATAAAAAAAAATTAATTTTAATGTAGAATACAACTCTTGTAGGAAAATTAGTCGCTTTCCTGCTCCTTTCCTGTAATCCTGGCAATTGACAAAGTTAATAGAAAAAGCATTTTCCGCATATATTTTTCATATTTATCCGCTATTGTTAACCACAAATGACGTAAACAATATATCAATTACATAATATGGATGTGAAAAAGAACTTTGTTCTATTTCTTTATGAATTTTGTAGTAATTTAACTTTGTACCCCGCCAGAAATGGTTGTATTGAAATACAACTTCCGGTTTACCAAATTTTCTACATTTATTCAACATCTACTACCCTTTTACACTTTGCTCCAATACCGCGTAACATTATATCATGTATTGTATCGCAGTTTAATTAAAATGATTGAAATTAATTATTGTTTTTACGACTTCACGTAATTTCTAATGGCATTAATTACGAGGCTAAGTAGATAAGTTGATTATAATTATTATTATTACATTTAATATAAGTTAATAAATTTGTGTGATTAGGACATAATTTGATTGTCTGTATTAATAATTAAATTATTTTGAGTAATGAAATCAAATTCAAGTTAAATTTGTCACCGCAATAGATGATAACATAATTTAAAATAGTGTAATACTCACGGTGTGTTTTATTTACACGATCACTCTATTACAACTTCTGACATCAGAATGTTTTGGTGTAACAACTGTACAATCGTACATCACCTGTCTTGTAAAAAAGCATCATTCATTTTATATTTATAGATACTATGTAATATAAACGAAACTCCAACTATAAGTGGAACAAACAAATTACACTAAATCGTTAAATTATTAATAAATAACATAAAAAAAATAGCACTATGTATTTGTAAAACGTCAGCTAACTGTTCCAACGGAGATGCCTGTGAAAACAAAGTACTTTCAAATGTCAAATATTTGTGTATTATATTCAAGGGTAATACCACTAGAGATGAATATTTTTTGAATTTATTTTTGTGTTTTTGCAAATCATCACGTCAAAATTTCGCGATTCAAAAATTTCGTTAAAAACACCACGAGACCGAAGGTCGAGTGGTATTTTAGAAATTTGTTCCGATTTTTCATTTCGCACATCTCAAATAACTATAATATCAAAAAATAAAATTTTGTGTATTTTTGCTTCTTATATTTATATGAAGTGCTTATTACATTTAGGATAAAATTGGTCAATCGGAAGTAGCAGTTCACTGAAAGTCCTTAAATTAAAATTTAATTTTTCAACAATTTTATATTAATTTAGAAAATTGTAATAGTTATTTACTTTACAAAGTGGAATTACCCACTCGATAAAATTATCAAAAATTTCTCTCGTGGGTAATTCCTTACTTTTCCCAGGTGTGAAGTATAACGTTTTATCCAACATCTCGTAATAAATTCAAAATTTATAAAACAAATATTATTTGACAGTGACATATGTTTTAAAATTTCTAAATTAAAATGTCAATCGATGTAGTTACCAAGGTGTTGTGTGTTTTTATTATTATTATAAATAAAAAAATACTCACTAGTGACTTTTCTCAAAATTATACCCACTAGTGGGTAATCTGTTACTTTCCTTGTTTAAAATCGCCATAGTTATAGAGTATTTATTGAGAGGTGTTGGATAAAATATTTAATATTACATTTTAATTATATTCATTAGTTATTGGAGATATAAAGAAATTAAATTTCACAAAATCTAGCATTGCATGTACACATGTACGTTCCATGTATGTAGTATTGGACGGGAGGTTATGTGGTGGCCACATCAGATTTTTGGAAATCAATAACGAGTATATAGGTATATCAATAAAAATCAAACAAATCTTTTTGTAATACATACAATTTTATTGAATTTAAATTGAGATTTTGCAATTACAATTATGTTGAAACACCTATAAAGATAATACACCTAATTGCTTTTCAATTATTTTCGACATAAAATATTGTTAGTGTCTCTTTTTGCCCTTCCTTTTCTTATGCTTCTTTCCTTTTTTGGATTTTTTTATGATTGTTTTACCTTTCGAGATTATAACAGATGTTTCTTCGCTGTGTTTGCAATTATCCAGAATACAACCGTGACACTCTGGATTCATGCACACAGAACATAAACCATTCATGCACCCCACGCAAGCACTAAATATGCAGTGCGCCACCTCAGTTCCATTTAGTTTTCCCAAATCTGTCACATCGTTCGGGGTAAGTTTAACATTTTCGCAAGGACAACCAGACGGGCTTGCAGGTGGCGCGGGGGTGGTGTACACTGGTTTTGGAGTTGTTTTAGGAAGAGATGTGGGAACAACTACTGGTACGACTTCTGGCTCAGGAACTGGCTCATTAACTGGGTCCATCATATCATTCATCTCACCAGGTATTATCGGCGCCGGGGTATCTCCAGTGACTTTCTCTTCAGTTTCTTCTACCGCGGGAGGTTCCGTTTTACAGTACTCCACCATATTAGAGATTGTTTTAGCAATATTTAACTTGATCTTGAATTTTATTTCAATTTCTTTAGCTACTTCTTCTGTGTTCTTGCCTTTGCGAATTTTCTCTATTGCAGTGTGTAATATTTCGTGTAAAGAATTTAGATCTTCAGTGCCTCTAAAAAGTTCTAAAATATTATGTAAGTTAAAAACATAACGAGATTTTGGTGTGTGCTTTATAATTTTAATAAGTGTTTTTAATATAGGTATATAAACTTTTTTTACATCATATTGGCCATTAAATTTCTTGTCAATTATTTCAAGCATTGAACTAAAATTATTATTGATTTGTTTCGCCAGTAATATTTGGAGAGATGGTATTAAAATGTGTCGTGTGTTAATGTTCTTTATTAAGAAATGAAGTATTACTTCAAATTCTTTGCGGCTTTTTACGCCATCATTAATTGCTTGTATTATTTTTAGACAATTCTCCTTTTTAACGGCTGAATTTAAAATGATGTTTATATATGCTGGATACATTTTTATCAAACTGCCTTGTTCTTCGATGTATTTCGATTGCTTCAACCGTTCAACAAGATACTGGAAAACATGTACTTCATTTTTCAAAAGTGCCTTTTCTTTAATTTGTTTTAGGGCTTCGAAGGAATATTTCAAATTCTCAATTGTTGCGGCAGAAAAATGTCTGTTTAGCTTAGCAATTTCGCTGCACAATAACATTATAATACCGAATTCTTTAGTATGTTTGGCAATTTTAATAGTGGTCATCAATTCTTGAAGAATTAATAAAATATTTACGTTTTTTTCGTCGCATTCTATCAACGTTGTAAGTAATTTACTGAGGGCGCGATATGATTCTTTATATCTGTCGTTATTGAATATAAGTAAATAGTAGTTTAGGATATGAGCGAGGTCTTCTCTTTGAATGTTTAAATCAAAGGCAGCCTGAAGAACGGTTTTAATTTCATTAATATACATAATCTTCGCTTCAGGTATCGATTTGACGGACGATTGGACTTTAATTAAAATATCTTTTATCTGAGCATATTCTGTAAGTGGAGTAGTGGTAGCTACATATAAGACCGAAAGGACCTTGCGAAACAGTCGAATGCCGTCATCATCGCTGTTGACGGTATCTTTGATGCTTATATCAACAATTTTAGATTGGGTCTCAACGAAGTCTTTACTGGCTTTGTGGCAAGCGCACTCCTTTGTTACTGAATTTTCACCATTTTTGCCTATAATATAGGAGTTTAATTCTATAGTTTTGCCAGTTGGGTAACAACGTTCACATATAGACATTTGCTCGAAGCTGCAGTCATCAATATTCCCTGTTAAGATAAAAACAAATATTAAATATTTTAGACAAGTGAGAACTTAATAACTTACACCACCTGAAAAATATATGCTATAATCAAATGTAATTATTATTTTACCTCTCGCTTGCCTGTAGGTAAGGGAGGTATTGGGTTTGGTCAAACAATTGGGTAGTGAGTTTTAGGGTATACTATTTTCGCCATGATGTTTGTATGTATGTGTGTGTGTCTGTACCGATTTTTTCGTATCGCATAACTCAAATACTTTAAAATAATTTGTGAAAATCTAAGGCTAAGAATAATATAAAAAACTTAAATTTATCCCCTAAGCCTTAAAGTTATAAGAAATCTAATAAAGAAATCTTGATCTAGATTTCTTTATTAGATTTTTTACAAATTTAAGGCTTAGGGTATAAATTTAAGTTTTTCATATCAAATACTATAATACCAAAAAATACAATTTTGTGTATTTTTGCTTCTTATGTTTATATGAAGAGCTGATTAGATTTTGGATAAAATTGGTCATCGGAAGTAGCAGTTCATTTACAAACTCTTAAAAATGTCCGTGAAAAAACACTATTAAACGTAATTTTTAACAAATTATGTTATTTTCAAAATTGTAGAATATTTAATTTCCTTTAGGTTAATAAAATATTTATAAATCTTGCATTCCATGTACACCATGAAAACACTTACAAATTTTCCATTTTTTTTACGAAATGTGACTGTGTAACATTTTGTGATTGTGAATCTGTTCTCTTAGTGGAATAAACGTTAAAAAATTAAATAAATATAGGAAAAAAATTAAATTCAAATATAAATAAAAATAAACAAATAAGAAGTTATTTTCTGTATCATCAAATACTATTTTGTACCGTACCAAAATTTCGTAGTTCCATCTAGTGAGCAATGATTACAATACGACATTTGCTATGTTCCGCTGTCGACAAATGTATTTTCGACATTATCATTTAACATTTGTAATATTCGAGTATTATATTTTCGAGGTTTGTAATATCCAAGATATTCAACAATGAATTTTAGAGTTTTTTATCGTTCGTTATTTGTAATATATTCAATATTTTTGGTAAATCGTAATTTTCGACATTTAATTGTAAAATCGGGAAATGCATTGTTGAGAAGTGTATGTTTTCCAATTATTTTTGAAGCACGCATAAATTAATAAAATAAAATAAAATAAATATATCATCACGCCTTTTACCCATTACGGGTGTGGCACTCTGCTTACGCAGATCTCAGTAGGTGATATATTTTTTCGTATGAAGTGCGGTTACCAGCCGTCAAATCATAGCCCCCAAGGATGTTAGTGGAGGAGGAACCACAGGGGTAAATTTAAATTTGTAACTGTCGGCAGTGGGATTCGAACTGAGGATCTCACAATCCACAGTCCGACACGTTACCACGGAGCTATTTACCCCATAAATTAATGTTATAATGGATATTGTGTACTGAATAAATTATTTATTAAGAAATTTCTTATTATTACAATATTTTATGCGCGGTTCAGAAATAATTAACCTGCGTCAAATAATCAAATATATTCATATTTACATTAAAATAGATCTAACTTATTAGCCCACGAAAAAATCTAGTCAACAAGTAATTGAATATTGTTTTTAATTATTACACATTCAATATTACGAGATTGTTTTCAAAATCTGATTTATTTGTAACATAAACAATACCTCCATTACATATATGTATGTGCGAATGTAAAAATGATAGAATTTAAGATATAAATATGGTGAATTAAACAAATTTCCTTTTTATGACTTTAACTGGGCCAAATGATTTGATTCTGGGCTCATATATAGTTGAAAAAGTTTTCATTTTAGTCCGTGAAAATGCGTTACGTGCGGATTTACGAAAAAGTTTTGTGATCCCATTTAGACAGTAAATCTTATAAATAAAATAGATGACGTATAGCGTTAAAAAAAATACATTTGATTATAGCATATTTTCCAGGAGGTACAAATACATTTAGAGTTGGGTTCATAAAATTAAATTAGGAAATAAAGCACAAATAATTACAAAGCCAAAAAGAGTGACTTAGAATATTAAAGCATCCTCTATATTTAAAACTATTATTCGAAAATGTATAATAAGTATTTGTCCTGTATTGTAATTAATAAGAAATGAAAGAGTCTCACCACTACAAAATTCAATGTCTCTTGAGGCGCCTCTTGAAACGGTGGTAGCGTGGCAGGCTACTGCCGCTAGTATTACGATGACCCACCTCATGTTCGCCAACCTCAAAATAATGCCATTTTGGGCACAATTGCGGTATATTTAGTAACTTTTTCGATCTGTAATTAACAATAAAATTGGCTTTAATTAGAAACTTATCATATTGTTCAATTTTTATAGAAAATTCTAATTAATGAGATTAGTTTTATAGTTGTATATTTTACAATTTTCATATAATTTTATTGTAGTTTCAAATAGATTCTTAAATTTATGCTCAATTTTAATTTAAAAAGTAGAATTACAATTTAAAAATTAATTACATAGAAAAACTGTAAACCAATTAAGAAATCCAATAAGTATTCAAACTTCGTTTTATATGACAAACCCTTATAAATTAGTAAAAAAATATATCATTACGACTTTGGCTCATTTGAGTGTGGCACCCTGCTTTTACAGATCTTGTTACTAGCCGTCAAGTCTTAGTCCCCAAAGATCTCATGATCTAAAATATTATGCGTTATCATAGGGCTAATCCAGTTATAAATTTAATCTTTGTTCAAAATATATTCACAACATATACATACATATATTTTTACAATGAACTGTGTATATGCATTGCAAAATTGCCAATCAACTTTGTTCGGAAATAATATTCCTTAAATACATGTAACATAAAACACAAAATTAGACGAACTTAAAATGCCGGAAAGCTGCTAATTTTTATTGAATTTATTGAGTGTTTCTAATGGTGTGTTAATGCCTACAATTATGTATGGTTCTGAATGTTGGGTGTAGATGAAGTAGCATGTAGATGAACAAAATATAGAAAAATGTTTCAAATAAAGATTGTAGGTACATCTTTTTGATTCCAATGAAATTTACTCTATCTAATTTATGTACTAAGATAAGCCCAAAAAGCTTTCAAATAATCTACCACTTACTGTTGATGAATTGTTCCCAAAATCTAATTAATTCTTAATATAAACATATTACCTCCCTTACATATATGTGCGGGAGATAAAATTGAAAATAAGGTGAATTAATAGTTATTTATTTTACATGTGGGCAAAGTAAGGAATTACCCACGACCCCACGAGAGAAATTTTAGCACACGAAGCCGAAGGTTAAGTGTGATAATTTCATAACATTTTATCCAACATCTGTTTATAAATACAAAATTTATTAAAGAAAAATTATTTGACAGTGACATATGCTTTAACTTTTCTAAATTAAAATGTCAATCGAAGTAGTTACCAAGGTGTTGTGTGTTATTATTATTATTATAAATAAAAAAATACTCACTAGTGACTTTTGTCAAAATTATACCCACTAGTGGGTAATCTGTTACTTTTCTTCATATTAATTCATTCATTCATTTGTTAATTAATAATTGTTAATTATAAAAATATAGAGACGAAATGAAATTGTTCATGTACTTAATAGTACAATTTTATTTTGTTGTATATTCTGAAACCATTTGAGCTAAAATTTTCTAGTCCCAAATATTCATCACTGTATTAATTGTAGAGTTAAAAATATCACTTTTATTAATTAATAATTGTTAATTAAAAAGGTACAGGTGAAATAAAATTGTTCATGTACTTTAAATGGCGGACAAATTTACTTTTTGTTTGTTCTGAAACCATTTGAACAAAAATTTTCTAGTCTGAAATACTCAACACTGTATTAATTGTGGAGTTAAGGAATATCAGATTAGTTGTTAACTAATTACAATTCTTTTGTTTGCAGGTTACTTTCAGCACTTGAAGAGAAACAACTTCATCCAAATGTCAATGCAGAAGATTACCAACTTCAGTTATCTATTTACAACACTTTCTAGCATAGTATGTAGCCTGCAATTGTCTAATTGTGCATTCAGTACTATTGAGGGAAAATTTAATAACTTCAATAATATCACTGCAATAGAAGCTGTCAAAACATTGCTTTCACTCGCTTGACTGTCTACCAAATTGCAATAGGACTTAAGCAAATGTAATAAAGTAATTTTTAATCAATTTATTTAGTGATATAAAAATGTAAACCAATTTATATTTTGCAGATTGCAAACAAGAATGTTTTGAATGCAGCATCACGATTCGTCTTCGCATTTGTACACATCTCTTGGGAAATTGAATCATCTAGAAGATTTTTTATGGAATTGATGAGATTGTTCTAGATTTTAGAACAAGTAGAATCGTCGTCAGTAGCAGCTGTCATATTTGAATAATATTCTGCCGTTTCTTCATACTTTGAAATGTAAGTTATCTACATTTTTATCTTCAAACGTGATTCATGTACATTATCTTTCCTTAGCTTTGCAAATTTTATTAAGTGCTTATACAACGATGAACATAAAAAAATGTAGTTCGTAAATGTGTTTATCCAACACCTCCCAATAAATGCTCTAAAACTATGGCGATTTTAAACAAGCAAAGTAACAGATTATCTACTAGTGGGTATAATTTTGAGGAAAGCCACTAGTGAGTATTTTTTTATTTATAACAATAATAATAACACACAACACCTTGGTAACTACTTCCATTGACATTTCAATTTTAAAATTTAAAATATATGTCACTGTCAAATAATATTTCTTTAATAAATTTTTCAATTATTAAGAGGTGTTGGATAAAACGTTATACTTCACACGTGGGCAAAGTGAAATTACCCACTCGATAAAATTATCTCACTCAGCCTTCGGCTTCGTGAGCTATAATTTCTCTCGTGGGTAATTCCTTACTTTGCCCACTTGTAAAGTAAATAACTATTATCAACGACCGTTGTTAAAAGTGGCCCTTTTAACGGTTGCTTAGCAAGTTAAAAGTGTCACTTTCTGACACTAATGTTAAAAATAACATAGAAACATGTTAAAAGTGAATTTATTTTTACTTTCAACACGTTGCTAACGATTTGTATCAATAAATCAACAAATACCTGTCAAAATATCATTCTACATTTTTTAGTATTTACTAGTACACTAGGAAGATCGTAGATTTTGTATGATATACATGTTAAAAGTGATTTATTTCGTTCGTGGAGTTGATTACTCGTCTTCGCCTCGTTTTGCAAACTTCCCCATTTACTCATAAAATATCCTTTTAACAAATATCATAAATAAATATTATGAGAATCATTTAAAAATATACTTTTGACAGCTGTAATGGAAGCTGAACAAAATAAATTATAATATTTAGAGATATTTGTCATATTTGTGAACAAAAATTAGAAATTGTCCATAAAATTATTAATAATTGTCGTCTAACTGGTAAATTTGAGATGCTGCAAATTCATCAGGTAATTTAAATTAAAAATAATTAAGTTTGTACCATTTTTTCACACAACTTCACAAATTATGATTCTAATATTTTCAAAGAAATCTTGCATTTGGTAAAGTAATAATAAACAGATAAAATATATCTTTTTCACATGCAACAAAGTCAAAACATCAATATTGTTAAAGCTTTAAATGCATTTAAAATATTTTTAACTATTTAATAACATTTGATTCATACTTTTCAGGATGAAATAATAATATTGCACGCTGGGTTCCCGGGTCTTGGACGAGTTCTATAACACTACAAGGAACCATGCAATCAACTTTGCTGCGTGTTTCGTGGACACATTTGCGCACCTGTAGCTTCTTGCGCCTGCAGCTTCTTCGTTAAGAAATACCATCTTTACAGCGTCGACGCATCCGGAAGAATTAATGTCTTTAGTTTTGTATCAATAGTTCAATCACTGAAAATTGTAATTAAATATATTTGAAATATTCATGAAGACTGTGAATATTCTTTATTAATTAAAAATTATTTGATTTATTCATATTTTATACAAATATATATTTAATTTGTAACAAACCTTTTTTCTTTGTTAATTTCTCATAAACTATTTATGCTATCATTTCAATGATTGAAATTATGGATACCTTGGGATATATAGTGTTAAAAATTATTAGAATTATTAATATTTGTATTAAAATTAATTGAGATATTAACAAAATAAGGTTGTACAATATGACGTCATACCGATTTTATTGTTTCGTTAAAATATCAAAGATATATTTATGTTATGGACTCAATTTTATAAAATATGGATATAATATGACCTCTAATATTGAAAATTGTTAGAGTTGTTAGTATTTTGTAAACAATTATTGACTTATTGGGGAAATTATATTGTTGAGTATGACGCCATATTGAATTTTTTATTTTGTTAGTTTCTTACATAGTATATGGGCTAGATTGTTCAAATCTCAAATTATCATCACTAGATTAACAATAGAGTTAAGAAATATCGCATTTGTTAATTAATAATTGTTAAATAAAAGATACAGACGAAATTAAATTGTCCATGCACTTTGCATGGCGGACAATTTTATTTTCTTGTTTATTTTGAAACTATTTGAGATAAAATTTTCTAGTCACAAACTGTCATCACTAGGTTAACAGTAGGGTTAAAAATATCACATTTGTTAATTAATAATTGTTAATTAAAAAGATACAGCCGAAATAAAATTGTCCATACACTTTGCATTGCGGAAAATTTTATTTTCTTGTTTATTCTGAAACTATTTGAGCTAAAATTTTCTAGTCACAAACTGCCATCACTAGGTTAACAGTAAGGTTAAAAAATATCATATTTGTTAATTAATAATTGTTAATTAAAAAGATACAGCTGAAATAAAATTGTCCATACACTTTGCATGGCGGAAAATTTTATTTTCTTGTTTATTCTGAAACTATTTGAGATAAAATTTTCTAGTCACAAACTGTCATCACTAGGTTAACAATAGGGTTAAAAAATATCACATTTGTTAATTAATAATTGTTAATTAAAAAGATACAGCTGAAATAAAATTGTCCATACACTTTGCATGGCGGAAAATTTTATTTTCTTGTTTATTCTGAAACTATTTGAGATAAAATTTTCTAGTCACAAACTGTCATCACTAGGTTAACAATAGGGTTAAAAAATATCACATTTGTTAATTAATAATTGTTAATTAAAAAGATACAGCTGAAATAAAATTGTCCATACACTTTGCATGGCGGAAAATTTTATTTTCTTGTTTATTCTGAAACTATTTGAGATAAAATTTTCTAGTCACAAACTGTCATCACTAGGTTAACAATAGGGTTAAAAAATATCACATTTGTTAATTAATAATTGTTAATTAAAAAGATACAGCTGAAATAAAATTGTCCATACACTTTGCATGGCGGAAAATTTTATTTTCTTGTTTATTCTGTAACTATTTGAGATAAAATTTTCTAGTCACAAACTGTCATCACTAGGTTAACAATAGGGTTAAAAAATATCACATTTGTTAATTAATAATTGTTAATTAAAAAGATACAGCTGAAATAAAATTGTCCATACACTTTGCATGGCGGACAATTTTATTTTGTTGTTTATTCTGAAACCATTAGATCTAAAATTTTCTAGTCGCAATCTGTCATCACTAGGTTAACAGTAGGGTCAAGGAATATTACATTTGTCAATTTATTATTGTTAATTTAGAAGATACAAGCGATATAAAAGTGTTCATGAATCCATCATGGCTGACATTTCTATATTGTTGATTATTCTTAAAATATATGAGCTAAAATTTTGTGGCATCAAATTTTCTTCCTTAGAACAATTGTATAGTAAAGAGATATCATCTTTATTAATAAATTATTGTTGCTTAATAAGATATTGGCAAATTAAATACGTTCATGGCGGATATTTTGTATTGCGTATGATATTTATTGTTTATGTGTATATTTTGTATGAAATATTTAATTTATTCAATAAAGTATTTAAAATTATTATTATTATTAAAATAAATTAAGCCATACTGTTCATTAGATGCCATAGACGTTTAAAAACGATTTTGAGAACTCTTGGCCCTGGGCCCTTCATACTTGTATATGTTGTAAAGAAGGGTCGATCCTTTAGCGGCTCTAATTATGTAACTACACACCCTATCGCAAAATGGTTGGTGAAATCGTATTCAGCACATTCTAAAAGGGGTATACAATCATTTCTAGCTCTTTAAAGTTAATATTAAGGTGATTTTTAAGGGAAACAATTGGGAAAACTTTAAAGCGTCATATCTCGAAAACGGTAAGAGATATTGCAAAAATAACGAAATTTCGCCGTCCCCTGTGATTTGACCCCTGAAAAACCGCTATTTTTCTACAACATATGTGAGTAAGAAGGGCTTAGGGCCAAGGGTTCCCGAAATCGCTAATTTGTCGTCTCTGTCGTCAAAACATCAGCATTTTTTACTTCACTGATTTCTTCAGATTTCAAATGCGAGTTACGCAAGAAATACTAACCCTAGGCTATTTTAAATCACAGATTCGAAATCTATGGACCTTAATAAAGGGTGTAGCGCCCTTATCTCAATTCTTTTTACCCCTAAATTTAATCGTAAAAATACCAAGACAGTCCAACTTTTTTTTGGCAAAACCCCAAAAAAATCGAGTTAGGGGTGGATTCCTATAGATTCAGCCCTAAAAACTCCCGTGGCGGTCTCGAAAATTGGCGCTCACCCTTAAATCTTATGTAATTAAATAAAGTAAAGTAAATACTGCTCTAATTATTTAACTACACACCCTATCGCAAAATGGTTTGTGAAATCGTATTCAGCACATTCTAAAAGGGGTATACAATTATTTCTAGCCCTTTAAAGTTAATATTAAGGGTAATTTTTAGAGGAAACTATGATGAATACTTTAAAGCGTCATATCTCTAAAACGGTAAGAGATATCGCGAAAATAACGAAATTTCGCCGTCCCCTGTGATTTGACCCCTGAAGAACCGCTATTTTTCTACAACATATGTGAGTATGAAGGGCGTAGGGCCAAGGGCTCCCGAAATCGCTAATTTGACGTCTCTGTTAACAAAATATCAGCATTTTTTACTTCACTGATTTCTTCAGATTTCAAATGCGAGTTACGCAAGAAATACTAACCCTAGGCTATTTTAAATCACAGATTCGAAATCTATGGACCTTAATAAAGGGTGTAGCGCCCGTATCTCAATTCTTTTTACCCCAAAATTTAATAGTAAAAACACCAAGACTATAGTCCAACTTTTTTTTGGCAAAACCCCAAAAAAATCGAGTTAAGAATGGATTCCTATAGATTCAGCCCTAAAAACTCCAATGGCGGTCTCGAAAATTGGCGCTCACCCTTAAATTTGGGGTAATTCATATCTAATTTTATGTGCTTTATGTAGCTTGTATATAAGGATCATTATTGCATGGCACATTTCCTCAGCGCACCAACAATTTTATATATTATGAACGACAAGTCAGAAGTGATATAAATTATGTACCACAAGTGCGCAGTCGGTCATAATATCTAAAAGTAAAATGCGAATTACGCAAGAAATACTAACCCTAAGCTATTTTAAATCACAGATTCGGAATCTACAGATCCTAATGAAGGGTGTAGCGCCCTTATCTCAATTTTTTTACCCCTAAATTTAATCGTAAAAATACCAAGACTATAGTCCAACTTTCTTTTGGAAAATACCCAAAAAAATCGAGTTATGGGTGGATTCCTATAGATTCAGCCCTAAAAACTCCCGTGGCGGTCTCGAAAATTGGCGCTCACCCCTAAATCTTATGTAATTAAATAAAGCAAAGTTAATACTGCTCTAATTATGAAACTACACATCCTATCGCAAAATGGTTTGTGAAATCGTGTTCAGCACACTCAAATAAGGGATATACAGTCACTTCTAGCCCTTTAAAGTTAATATTAAGGGTGATTTTTAAGGGAAACTATTCTGAAACTTCAAAGCGTCATATCTCGGAAACGGTAAGAGATATCGCAAAAATAATGAAAAACCGCGGTCCCTCTATTAGTACCCTGAAGAATCGACCCTTCTCTACAACATATGTGGGTATGAAGGGCGTAGGGCCAAGGGTTAAAAAACCGCTAATTAATCAAGGCCACAACTTCAAAAAACGAGCATCTTCAATTAGTTTTAATCATCAAATCGAAAGAATGTGACTGCCGAGTTACCGCATCCAGGTAGTGCTGCCATCTCGTACAAAATTTGTGAACTATTGTTGTGAGTACAGCGCAGCAATATTTTCAAACTGCGATGATTTTTTGTAGTTTAGGAACCTGTACTTCTAACATAATCTAATAGATGGCAGCACTAAGATTAAAATTGAAATGAATAAATTAAAATTATGAATTTCGTTTCATTAAATGACAATATTTAAAGTAAATAAATATATAAAATCATTTCTAGCCCTTTAAACTTAATATTAAGGGAAATTATGTTATATATATTAAAACACAGATTATTTATATTTTCTTTATTTCTTTTTTGAAACAATACATAACATATGTATTATTTGATTAATTAAAATGAAATACAAACATGTCATTAATACAATTAATAATTATAACACATATTTATATTAGTTTACATTAAATTAATTATTATAATACAATATTTCAAAGCCTAGATTTGCGTCCTGCTGGATTGAAGTGTCTTTAACCGCAAGAAGTTGAAGATGACCATCGAAAACTGGCTCGTCACTGCATCTATAAACACACAAAACAAAAATTAACAATTTAAAACAAAAGAGAATAGTAATATATAAAACAAAATTAGTGTAACAAAAAAAAAATAACAACCCTTAACTTATTTCTAAAATAATACTTAGAATTTATAGATTCTTAATTATTAATTTTTATTTAGAATATTTTTTAAAATAAAATAAATTTTCTCACGCAGTTTCTGAGGACAGGTCCAATATTCTGGTGATAGCGGCTACGATGTCTCAAGTTATCCTGGTGATTTCAGATGCGTGGCAGAACGCATCATAAAACGTCATCAGTTGTACCTGGAACTGGATCGACGCGGCATTTTGTGTAAACGTTAAATAGTGTAAATCATATGAGAAATATAATAATAAAAATACTTAATAACAACAATACACATATTATGCGTTAAATAAATATATAGCTAATATAAAATTTATCAGTGATACTGTGTTAGTTGTTTTTAGGTACAGCAGTTCATGATGATAAAAAGACCGTCATTAACGTTAGTTCTCTCTGGAATTTTTATTGCATATGTGTTACATTCCATGTGGTCATTAGCAAATTTATTTATACCCCCTAAATGTTCGAAAGAGCCATGTTTTCCATCATATTTTAATTCTAACCCTACTATGTCACTGAGAGTGTTTACTTCTGAATATTCCAAACCCACAGCTAATGATGCCACAAATATATTAAATATAGATCATTTTAATTATGATGATCCTGTAGAGAAGTAAGTAATTCATTGTAATATTTGTGCTTACCTTTAATTGAGTATATTTTAGGGAGCTTATTATAAACATTCCTGCCAAAACAAGGAACAATGGTACCTTATATTTACACGCAGTCGTTTTTCCAGCATTGAGAAGTATCAAAAGAGAATTATCGCTAAATGAAGCTATTCGAATACCTGAGTCATCAGTATTAAGCATGAGACTTACCAGATACTCTATTCCACAGTACCATGCATTTAATTTATTAACTGAAGAAGCTGAAAAAACTTATGACATACCTGTGACTCACATCAAGAAAAAAATTACAATCATTATGTTAACTGACAGATTATCTTTACCTGCAGATGGCCTACCCTACGAAATAGTTAGATTAATGAGGCTCAATGCTAAAGGAGAATTTCTACCAATTTTACAACAAGATTTCCTACAAACCAGAGTGCATGATTTGGAACCAGTTGATAAACACTCTTACAATACCAGCATATCTCTGAGATATAATCCATGTTCTGCTGGATGGTTGCGATTTGTTCTGCAAGTCGAAAACGCTTTGAGCCAGTTGTTAAAAATGGGTTTTACTGCTAAAGACATTGATGAAGTTAAAAGAGTCTTTTCAGAAACTAATGTTTATCTTTTATGTGCCACTATGCTCATTGGAAGTGTTCATTTACTGTTGGATTTCTTGTCGTTCAAAAGCGATGTCAGTTTCTGGAAATCTCATCGGTCGATGGCTGGTCTGTCCACAAGAACTGTACTGTGGAGGGCTTTCAGTCAAACTGTTATATTTTTCTATTTACTTGATGAACAAACTTCATTATTGGTTCTTATACCAAGTGGAGTAGGAACTATTATAGAGGTAAGCCCATATGACACGTTCAATTTTTCTGTACATTTTTATAAGTGAATCGTATTCCTGTATGCAACGTACCTCAATTTTTTGTTAAACACACATACGGTTTGTTGTATTTGTACTTAACCTAAATGGTAAAGTCAATTGCTGCATTAATTATAATACTTGTATCATAGACAACAAAGATCTCTTGACTTTGGTTTTAATTAATTTTTTGCAAATTGTACTTCACTTAACACGAACCCCAGTCAATCACACCTCAAACTGCACTTTTCTGTTGCTTACCTTTTTGTTTTGTGGCTGTTTGACGTCTTGCGTGGCATTTCTTAGCGCATTTTATATACAAAACAATTGAAGCAAACAGAATAAGTTCTATTTTTAACTTTTAAATAAATTGAAATAAAAATGTACAATAAAACTGAGTGTATCACACCGGCATGTTTATAAAATACTTCTACAAATATTTCTTGTACTAGTTCTGGAAAGTAAAAAAAGTTTTACGAGCAACGATCAATTGGGTTGGATTCTTTCCAAAAATCCAGTTGAATTCTTCTAGAAAAGAAAGCGAAGCTGAAGCACAAACTAGACAATACGACGAAGAATGTATGAAATATTTAAGTTATT
This sequence comes from Poecilus cupreus, assembly GCA_963942605.1. Lineage (NCBI taxonomy): Eukaryota > Metazoa > Arthropoda > Insecta > Coleoptera > Carabidae > Poecilus > Poecilus cupreus. The sequence goes on from OZ012730.1 coordinate 14,174,744, forward strand.
TACTTTACCCACTATGTTTATTTGGAGCTGTCTATTCACTTCTGTTCCAACCTCACAAAAGGTAATAACTGACAACTTATATAAACTACTGATATATAATAATACTGGAATGCTCACTGACGTTGAAAATGTGAGCCGAGAGGCAGCTAGTTGACTATTTAATTTTGTTGTACAATGTTTTACATAGGAACAACTCAACAAACTGATAGCAGTTCTAGAAACAAGTGTTCCAGTATTAGTATATTTCAGCGATGTAAACGTGTAATTAAACCAAATAATTTTCTAGCTGGTATTCATGGAGTATAAACAGTTTAGCCAATGGTGTTTACGCATTTGGTTTCTTGTTCATGTTGCCTCAATTATTTGTCAACTACAGACTGAAATCCGTAGCTGCTCTTCCTTGGAGGGCTTTCACATATCGAGCTTTTACTACATTTATAGATGATATATTTGCATTTATTATTACTATGCCTACAGCGCATAGACTTGCCTGTTTTAGGGACGATGTAGTCTTTGTGATATATTTGTATCAACGATGGTAAGAAGCTATAAAATAACCTCAAACCTAATTATTATACATTTATTTGTGTAGGTTGTATCCAGTGGATAAAACTCGTATAGAAGACAATATGGGCGAAACGACTGAATTAAAGAAAAATGATTAATTATTTATAGCGGAACCAAACATATTGTTTATGTCCAACACCTCAAAGAGGAAAAAAATGTATGTTTTTATAACAAAATAAATACTGACAATATATGTTCGGTCACGCGGTGACATTGTTATTTTTATCATAAAATAGTTACACAAATACCTGTTTCACACAACGCAATTTATTAGTCAATTAAACGCTAAGAACAAAAATATTGTTGTTCGTTTTACACACGTTAAGGTTTCTGTCAAACTAATGTGATAATTTCAGCAGTACCAACATGATAGCTGTCACACAAAAATTACAACATAAAAATGAGAAATTCTTTTAGAATTCCTTAAAAAATTATCGAAGAATAGAACTGTTTTAATGTCCATAAATTGCGTTGTGTAAAACAGGCATTAAAACTGAAATAAATTATACTGGAACGCTCATTGATGTTGATAATGTAAGGCAAAAGAGACAGCTAGATGAGGGCTATCTGTCTTCGTTGTACAATGTTTTTACATAGCAACTGCTCAACAAACATACAAACAAGTATCTGTCAGGCTCGTTTTTCGGTTGCACGTTCCAGTATTTCCGTATTTCAGTAGGGATTAACGAAATAGTAAACATGTTTGTTGATATTTGTGTATGTTAATTTTGATTGTTAATGAATTATTTGTTGATAATAATGTTCCCTATTGTGTCAATTATACTAATTGACAATCAACCTAATTAAATGTACTGCCCTGAAATTTCCGAAAATACATAAAAAAATAATAAGACATCTTGTACTCACTGGTGAAATAAAAATGTTGCACAACAATTGATTTATGATTAACCTGCCTTTGACGATGTATTACAGCGCAAAAGGGATTGTACAATAAAATATTTTTGTAAGACAAATGATAGTTTAATATTGTTTTATATATATTATATTAATCCCTATTTGGAATCAAATTAAACAAACGTGTATTCTAACATTTGCAGAATTTTATATACAATTACATTTGGTTTTAGAGAATTAATTTTGGACAAAAATTAAATAAAAAATTAATGTTGATTTAAAAGCTAGGATTTTTGCAAAAACCACAGATTGATGTTGAATACATACGTTTTAAATGTAATAACTAAACATATTATTAATACTTGATGAACGACTGGACGCAGCCACACATTCGTGGGTTGCCCGAGGACACCTAAACAACAAAGCATAAAAGGAAATTTAAACATGATGTGCGAGAACCGGCCGAATGTGTGACGTGCCCAGTCTAAAGGCTTTGGTTTGAGAGGTTCTGGAAGCGCGAGCCGCGCTTCTAGAAGCTGAACTGGCTACTAAATGAATGCACCACGTCTCCAAAATCATCCGAAATAACTTATAACATTTTCTTTTAAATAACAATAAACAAAACATTAAAATTAAATATATTTTTTTAGTAAATTTATTTATTAGTTTAGTAAGCGTATTAAAAATAAATTTATTTTATACTGAGACAGTGGTGCAACTTTAAACGGATTTTGCTAAAATAATACAAAACATAATAACTATTTATAATAATTAATAATAAGTTAGGAACCAATAGTGCTTAGAAATATTTTTAATTATACAATTATTATTATTAATTTTTTTCATGTGCATATTTCTTTTTTGGAAGTATAATTAAATATAATATTACTGTAATATATCTACATTTATACAACAGCTTTTTTTGTTCATTTTATTTTGTTACAATGTTGTATTTAAAAGGAAAACAATATTATTCACAGTGGCGCGACAAGTTTACTGTAAAAAAATCACTAAAAATTGTGTAACCTGAGTGACTAATAGCATTTTGGTTTTGGTGTAAATGTGTGTACATAGAAATTGTATCACTTGCTGCCAATACAACTCGCTGTACCAGCAAAAGTTATTTCATTAGACGCCAAAATCATTTCCAAACGCATAACTTGTATAAATAAATAAATAACTTGAATAATAAATACAACATAAAATCAAATAGGCAGAATCAATCCTGGACAGATAGGTAGCAACGGACGAAATGAAATAATTTCCAACTCTAACAAAATAACTTTCATTTCAAACATACGGAAAAACAAATTGGGAATGTTGCATATAAGAATAAAACGTAGAGAGAAAACTATTTAAAATGTTAAACACATCCTGGTTAAGCACATCTTTCACTTTTTCCTGCCTTCTTTCAAAAAGTCCTGTGCTTGCCACTATCTATAGCGAGTTAATATTAACAATAGCTACACTATATTTTAAAATATCTCTCGTCCGAGAAGATACAACATTTATTTACAATATTTTTTTAGTTTTCGTATTTAGTGGATTTTATTTAATTTTTTAATTTAAATATAATTTAATAACTTTGACGCAATTATACAACGCACAGTTCAGACTTTGCTTAATCAGACTTGACTTTTAGGGGACTCACTTTCATTTTAATTTGATTTATTTAATCGATCAGTATGACGATAGCTAGCGCGAATATGGCAACCAATAAAATCAATTACTATACTGTACACAACGAACAGTAAATCAATCAAACCATTATTCAAAATGTTTAGCTACACACTGAAAAAATTGCCGCCATTTTATAGTTATTTATTACTTTCTGCAGGATATTTACACTTTAGATTTAGGTGATACCAAGATAGCATTTGGTATTTCCGACATTTAATTTAGTTGCATTAATTACAAAGAGCTGCCTGAATACCAAATGTTTAGTATTTGGTAAATGTTTCCACTTGCCAGCTACGTCATCGAATCACTAGGTATGGGTGTGTTAGGCGAGGTGGTGGTCAGGCAGCAGCGTGGTGACCTGGTGGAGCTCCTTGGGCGCGGCGGCGGCATCGCCGCGGTCCAGCGGCAGCGCCGCCGCCGCGGGGGGCAGCTTCCAGCGCGTGCCGAACGTGGGCTGGCGCGGCGCACTTACCGCTGGACTGGCTCCGTCCACGCAGTCGGTGCCGCCCGAGCGCGCGGCCGCCGCCTTCGCCTTGCGCTTGAAGTGCACGTACACCACGACGCACAGGATGACCACGAGGAACACGGCGATGGTTGCTCCGCCCGCTATGCTCGCCGTCTCCAACATGTATCTTCTTTGTGACGCTGTAACATAACATAAACACACATCAGTGTTGTGGTACTCATATCGTCACGTGTTAGTGTTACTTACGTAAATATGAACCATCTAGATCCTTGTATTCGCAGCGGGGCCCCATGTAGCCGTCCGCACACTCGCAGTTGTACAGCAGACTCTCGCCGATCTTCACGGTGAAGCAGGTGGCCCCGTTGAGGCAGTACCACGTGGCGTACGCCGGCGGGCACACGTACGTGTGGAATGTGATGTTGGGGCGTTGGGTCGGCGCCGGCGGACGCGGCTTCGGCGTCGTTCGGCTCGAGCACGCCTCTGTAACACGACAACACACAACACCCATCAGCATCAACACATCAAACAATTTACAATCAATAAACCGTCATTTTTTAATACTATTTGATACTGAACACACTAAGTATCAGAAGATTTTTGTTAAAAACTATTGACAATCAATTATCCGATATTTTATAATAATAGGTATATGTTTCAATTTCACCTCCTTCCTCTAAAACATTTCATTTGATACCTAATACGCTAAACTACAGAAGTTTTTTGTTAAAAAACAATAGACAATCCATTATGCCCCATTTTATTTAAGCACTCTCATTGGTAAGGGTTTTTGCAATACGGGCAGTGCTGCTTAACTTGCGTTATCAAGTGTACCGATTTCAACGCTACCTGCCATGCCTGTTGCCCTTTCCACCATTTTAACATGTCCGCTAGACAGTCCCCTTCAAGACATTTAATTTGATACCAAACATGGTTAAGTTCTATACAAACTTGATACAATTGCTAAATAATCCCTTTTTTTCAAATATAAATATTGATACAATTGCTAAATCGTCCCTTTTTTCAAATATAAATTGATCTTATTTCATTCCATATCATAGCTGTCAGTAACTTATGACCCACGGGTCATCAAGTGCAATGACCCGATTGATAATTAGAAGGGACCCACCATTTGAGCACATTTTAAGAATTCACACAGTAGCGACATTCAAATATTTCATAATCCCAATATTTCAGCGGTGCGCTCCCGACAAGATGGCCGGTCAGTGTCCGCTAATAGACTAATATCTTAGTAACCACAGAAAAGATAGTATACTATGTTAGTATCAGTTCTATTTCTCAAATATCAAGCCACAGTATTTCTTTCATGTTAAGTTCATAAAATGAGTGCAAAATAGAGAGGTAAACTTATTTGTACCATGAAAAATTGTAGTACAAGTGAAATAATATTTAATACTGACAGCTATTCAAATTTGCCATCGTATACTGCCACTGCAAATATGGAGGTTCGACTTAAAGTCATCGGTCGATGTGAGACAAAAATTAAAAGTACCGACGAGTGTAGCTATTACTGTATGTCTAGCAAAGAATGTTTTAGTTATTACATTCAGAAACATTAGGCAATTCGCTGAGTGAGCAAAGAAGAAAGGATAATCAACTTTTATCTAGGGAATGTTATCACTCTACTACAAAGTTTCTTATGTGTTCATTGCCCTCGCGAAAACAAAACAACGCAGAGAAAAACAGGCCATCAAAATAACAAACTACACTAAAAGTATTCAATCATCTAAAATTCTGTTACAATAGAACAGAGTAAAGTGAAAACAGAAAAACAGAACATATGTTGCTTCTTTAGCTTATAAATTAGTTTTCGTAAATAGCACCCCTCATTCTATTTCGCCAGGACGCATTTTTTTAAAGAAGTTTTTTACCGAAAAGTAACAGATGCTCAATGATCAATTTGAAGGGCTATTTGAGAACACAAACGCTTGCAAATGCAATGGTTTATAATAAAATTGTATCGTCCTAAGTAGCATATGGCACCTCATCAAGTTTCCCTCATTGTGTGTCGGCACGTGGCGACCGCAGCGCGATATCGCGCCCATCACCGGATATCGGCGGCATATCGCGGATACCCGCGCTAGAGTTTCATCCTGCATCTACCGGGTGACGCTGAGTACCCGGCGGTAGGGTTACAAACGTGTACTATCTGCATCTGACACCCGGTGCACCGGGCCACCCATGAGATACTTGTACATTATTATTGGCGGTGCCATTTAACTAGATAAGTTTGCTTCCCTTCTATCGTTAAGATGCCACTTCCACGGAACACATAAGGGTACTTAACACTTCTTGGGAGACTAACGACTTTGATATTGATGAAGGAATAAAGTAATATTAATACTTCATTGATTAATTTTATAATAGTATTTGTTTCAATTCCAATTCCTTTCATTTGACAAACAACACGCTAAGTATCGAAAGACTTTTGTTCAAAACAATTCACAATCTATTATCCACCATTTTAACATGTCTGTTAGGTACTCCTCTTCAAGACATTCAATTTGATACCACCACTATCATCGCTTTCTTTAAATATACTTTGATCTTATTTGTTTCTTTATTATACTCTGAGTTTCAGCAACTATACTATTTTAACTTTTCTGTCGTCAAATATAATTATGAATATCAGTTATTTACATTACCGTACTGTTAGAGAAAAAATGCATCATAAATTGTCAATGATTAAATGAAATTGTAATCATATTTACAGATTTCTAAACATTTCTTAAACAATAACCATACCACGGAACCGTACCAAGGAAGTAACCATTCATTTTCTTTAGTAAATATCTTCACATAATGATGACACTTTTACATAACATTGACAACCTACGTTGCATTTAACTGGAACGAGCCCAAAATCATATCATGTGGTACAGTTAAAATCATACAAAGGAAAATTGTTTCATTCAGCATATTTACATCTTAAATTCTATCATTTTTATCTCCCGCTCATACAAATATGTAAGGGAGGTAATATGTTTATGTTACGAATTGATTAGATTTTGGGAACAATTCATCAACAATAAGTGCTAGATTATTTGAAGGCCTATCAGGGTTTTTGGGGATATCTTAATTCGTGGTATCAGCCAATACCTATAGGCCAAATGAAATCTTAATGTTACCTAGTGATTGTGGTTAATTTGTTATTATTTCAGTTGTTATTTTGTCTTAAAATATTCTTTAAAATAGCAGAATTTAAGTTACAAATAAATTGAGTACCACCATTTTTCCTTTGTGAGATCAGAACAATTTTTTTAAGTTGTGCTTGTACATTACACCACTTAAAATTCCTGGTGCAAATTACCCAAAATCAAAATTAGTTTTTCATTACATCGGTACAATTAACAAGGCACGGTAGAGTTGCAGCAGAGCAGCGGTATGGGTTTATTACAAGCTGATGCCTTCGGAGGAAAGTTCGCGGCCGTCTCCCAATGCGTGGTGTCGCCTACCCTGTTATTAGTCGCTGACCACACGATGATTTGTGGCGCTACTAGTTAACCAGGCACCCCGCACTGGAGAACGAACGTAGGAGATAGCTGGTTTGATTTTGAACATTGCGACCGATTAAATAAATACATTGGACGTGATACACTGATTGAAAAAGATCTCGGTTTGATATAGAAAGTACAATCAATTTTTTATGTATGTGTTAATTCGCGACAACATTAACAATCCAACTGAAACAAAAAATCTTTGCCAACAGATAAGCAGATTGTTCTGTCAAGCTGTCAAAACCAAATATCGCCGAAGGTAAGGTAGAGGTCTAGTGTACCTACCACCCTTGCCATCGTTTAAGATTTATATTGAAATTCCTCGAGAATGTCGGTCAGCGTGTGTTGAGGTGGAATTTATATTTGGATTGTATTGGTTTTTTGCTTGTTGAGTTCGTTTATCAGCGGCGATGGCGGCAGCTGTTTGACTTTTAATTGTTGTGGTTTATGCGGTTGAGAAGAAACAAACTAATTGACTGAATTCCCGGACCTAATTGGGCGGTTTGTATTTACATATTTACAATTATGTTGTAATGGAATCTCTACAACGTTTAACACGTTACATATCATGACTCATAAATGTCCAAATATACGAGGGCTCAGTATCATATCATATGGCCCAATTAAGACTTATAAAGGGACTTAATTTATTTATTTATAAAATATAGACAAATGTTTCTACTATAAATTGTAGGTAATATTATTGGGCAAAATTATATGATTCTGTTCCCGTAGATCCAACAAAATATTTTAGAATCTTCCACATAACCACATACAATGCTTTTACTAATAAGACAAATATTTTAAATGAAATATTACTGCATAATAATGCGATACAATTCTAATGAGACAATCTTTAAAAAAGTTTTGTTGGCGTGACTATGCATTATAAGGAAATGCAATAAGTTTGAGATAAAATGGTTCAACTTGTTTCAAAAACGTTGATACGCCGAGTGTGCGTGTTCAAAAGATACACTTTTAAATTCCAAAACCAGCCGTGAGAAACGTACAAATTTAATCTAAATTACAATTTGTCTTCTTAATTAAGTAAATATTTAATGCGGTCATACATAACAATGCTCAAATTATTATTAATTATTGAACAAAATACAGCACATTGCCTGTTGAAGATGTAGAACATTCGATGGCTCGATGCACAATATTTACTTTTAATATGATTGACAAAAGCGGCCATCGGTGACAGTAGGTTCTCATTGTAATCGAATTTGAGAAAGTATTTGTAAAAATAGTCAAATTTCACGAGAAGCAGTGAAATCTTCAGTAACAAAACCCGCATTACCCGCAACAAAAACATTCACTAATGCGATAAGCTATTTACAAATCCGCAAATCACAAAAAGAGAGAAATATTTGTAGGTAGCGGTCAACAGGGCAGCAGGCAGCAATGGACATCTGTCCGACGAGAGTCCGGTCGGCAAATGAAGCAAAACTGGTATTTATTCCAGGGCTTGGCGGATAACAATAAGCCAACCTCAGCCACCCCTGTAATTCGATTACTACCCGCTGACAAACGCATATAATAAGGTTATTGGGCCGTCAAAAACAACCCTAGTTATTGCCACCCAATTATTCGTACTTAAATGGCCCATGATGCTTGTATTTAGATTTTTAGAATAACTTTAAAAAAATTATTTTGGTCTTACAAAAGGAAAATTGTTGTACTTAATTTATTTGGATGTTATATTCTGTTAGTTTTAAGAATATTTTAAGGAAAAATATCAACTGAAATAATAACAAATTAGCAAAAATCACTAACATAAAGATTTCATTTGGCCCAAAGGTATTGATTGGTACCACGAACACTGCTTTTGAATCTGGGTACATTTGTTAGAAACGTGAATGTATCTAGAGATGTTTATAAAGATGTGTTGTGGATGAAGAAGCATAAACGACGTATAACTTTTGTAGAAATAAGATATATATTTGAGAGGAGTGTGTGGGTATACAATACGTGATCGTATCCGGAATACATTGGTGTATGGTGAGTGTGAGTGAGAAGAATGTTGTTAAGAAAGTGGGAGTGAGTCGTATGAAAGATTGGTGAAAATAATATACGCGAGTGAGATTGAAGGTGAACGATTGCGTGGGCGTCCGAGGAATAAGTGGTTGGGTATGATTAATGGTTTGTTGCGTGAATGAATGATTCCGAGTGTGAAGAATAGACGAGCATGTATGAATGTGGACGAGGCGAAAGTGGTGGAATGTCTGGAGGAGATTTACTGTAGGTTGACTGTGTTACTGGGTTCGTGCTACCCCACTGAGTGGGATATAGCGTGATGTTATGTATGTATACAAAACCAAAAAATATCGAAAAAAGTTTCAAGTATAGATTGTAGGTACATATTTTTTATTCCAACTAAATTTACACTGTCTCATTTATTTATTTAAGCCCAAAAATTCTGATAGGCCTTCAAATAATCTAGCACTTACTATTGATGAACATAATACCTCCCTTACATATATGTATGTACGGGAGGTAAAAATAATATACATAAACTAAACAATTTTCATTTGTATGATTTTTAACTGGACCAAAAGATATGATTCTGGACACGTAATAATAAAATTAATCATTAATTTAATCAAATTCTGTTACCAAAAGTAGTTACGCAATTCTGTGTAATGTGAGTCATAAAATACAAATATAAAAACATACAAAACTATACGTTTAATACTAAATAATAATACATGAAAGTAATGATTTTAAAACTGGGCTAATATAGACTTATAACAATCTCTTACAAATGTAATTGAGCAGTACAAAAACTACATAAAACCAACAAGACTTGTGTACATGTTCAGCCCGATTTTGGGAAAAGGAAGAGTTCGTAATTACTCAATAAAATTATTACAACATAGTTCATCAGTTTATCAACAATATTAGAGATAAAATAAGTAAATAAACAAATGGATCATACCAGCGCCGACCAACAACACAGCGAATAACGTGAAAAACGTGGTGAAAATGATTAAAATCATACACAGAAAATTAATAAAAACATCTGGAATAGTAAACTGTGGTGAACGAATTACACAAGACAGATGAATGCCGGGCACCTTTAACAGTTCACTAATCACAACTAACTAAAAGTTGTTACGTACATTCGTCTAAGATTATATACAGATTCGGTTAGTTTGTAAACACACCGACAGATGACACACTATCACACTAATCCGATAAACACTACGTGTGATTGTGATGTTAAATATAGTTTTTTCATATGATCGTTTCTTTCAGAACATTATAAGCCAATTAAAACGCTTCAATTGCACCAATTTTGATAAAATCCGTGGACCATATTCTAAGCAGTCGCTTGCTGATTTTGAAAATTTTGACTTTAAGGGCCGGTATTTTCAACCTTAGATAAATTACAGCATTGATTTATCAGTAATAATAGGTATAACAAGAGATTGAGAAAAAATTGAAAATAATTTCAGAAAAATACTGGAGAATTATTTTCTAATTTATCGATCTCTCCATATTAGGATCCTATTCCATAATTGGTTATTTTAGCTGTCATCTTTGGATGCGATATTTATTGTATATTCCACTGATACATTTATTCTCTAGATTATTTGAGGTTGGAAATACCGATCATAAAATTAATTTATTTTTATTTAAATTAAGGTAATAATCAATATGAATCATGAATGTATTTAGTATAATTCTTGATGCGTAGAAAAAATTACACTTAAATACTTGTATAATTGTGTCATTTTTGACACTGTACTGTTCGACTACACAATAAAAAAATTTGATTTGCGATTTGTTGCGGTTGACTAAATTAACAATTTGTACAAATATGAATTTGTTAAATTAAAATTTTGTCAATATTGAATTTTTATTTATTTATTTATTTGCTGGATTTATAAAATTTAACAAAAAAAAAAAACTCGTCAATAATAACAAAAGTGCCATTATTCTTGCTTCATTTGTTTTGTTTCCTTCTACTTTATGTTACTAAAGGGGTAGTACTTCATGATTTGTATAGGAAAAAATAAACAAAATAATATTTCTTTTGAAAAATACAATGTGTATCGTGTAATATGATTTATTTAGTTCTTTGCACTGGTGACTGGTGAGAACAAACACAAACCAACAAAGCATTTAAACAAACAAACAAACCCACCGGGTCTGTAATCACCGATCACGGCTCTCACCATCTCATTAGGAGCCGGCGGGCCAGGCCAGCCCTGTCATTAGCCGGCGCGCGTAGGTGGTCCCCCGCGCAAATAAACACGTCGCCGCCACTGCCCCCCTCTGTCATAAGCGGAGCGCGCCGCGTGATAATTTGACGGTATTTGTTTGATAGTTTTGGGCTTTGGACGCAGTGACCGCACCACAGCTGATCCCAAGTCATTTGGTTCGGGGTGTTTTTGTTGGTTTTACTTTGTGATTTAGTTTTTTGGGGATTTGGTGTGACCGCGGCACGTTGGTGGTCGATCGCCATGATTTTTGCAGATATTAAATTGCCTTTATCTTCATAGCTAATATACCGGGAAAATTTCATATACACAGTAAAAAAATTATAGTCAAATTGACAAAATTTTTAGTCTCAGACGATACACCGTTAATTTTTGTTAAATCAAGTTTCAAATTTGTTAGCACGTAACAAATTATTTTTGTGAATTTTCTAACTAAATATATTTGTCAATATAGTAATTATTAACATTTATGTTCATGTGCTTTTGACTAAATATATTAGTAATTATATTGAAGCAGAACAATAAATCATAGTTATTATAACAAATTAAATTGTTGCAATCGATATAAACTTTCTTCAACAATTTCACATTGATAAGCAAGCTAAATTTACTTGTTATTCCTGACAAATCTATTTGTTTAACTTTATAAATCCAGCAAATAAATAAAAACAATAATTTTTCATGTTAAAATTTTAATTTAACTAATTATTATATTTGTTCTAATAGTCAATTTAATACAATATATTTGTCAATATCAACTAAAAATACTTAACAACCGCAAAATTAACAATTGGAGACCTTTCATTAAAGGGACACACATCCACGTGGTTTCCTGTGCTGCGATTGGTCTTCGAACACGTGCTAAACACTATGTGAAATACAAACTTGCATACACTTTTAAAATGCCATTATATACTTTAATGTTTTGAGTTATATGTAGGTTTGGCATTGCCCACTGCATTTTTATTTTATCTTGTTGCTTCTAGATTGTTTATATTAGAAATATTTATGGATAAATGTATAATTGCATAATAATATAAAAACGAGCAATTTATTCTTTCATTTATTAATATCAGTGTAATGAATTAAAAGTTGTGCATATAAATTAGTTCAAAATTCCGAGCGTTTACTGCCGAATGCTTCAATCACAGAACTATATTTGTCCCTTTAATGAAAGGTCTCGTGAAATAGACAATAATTCCAAGGATTTAATACAAAAGAAACGGAAATTGATCCACCCAAACATTCCTAGATCCCTAGGTTCACTATATTCACAGTAATATAAATGGGGGTGATTGTTTAACGACGAATATAAGTAAATGGCATACAGATATATTTATTTATAAACCAGAATGTGTTGGTCTCGCGGCGGTCCGAGCCACCGAGCCCACCTGGACGGCCGATCTGTCACAGGTAGAGCGAGCGACTGGGGACCGTGAGAGTCGCCGAGTAATAAAGAGATTTGGGTGATCCGTAATGTGCGATCAGTGCTGCAGGCGGCGGCTTCTACTGTGTCATTTGGAAAATGGTTGGAAATAGCCGCCGGCCGACCAGCCCTTACCGATTGGTAATGACATCTGTGTGAAAATATCCGTTACGCTAATTGGTCTCTAACGAGGGCCCCCCAATTCGATTGGCTTCTCGTTTACCGCTAATTTATGGCACATAAAATATTTATATTTGGGTCTTCCATACATCAACGACCGTCTCACGAAATTATCACACCGAGGAAAAGAAACTTTCAGATATTTACAAATAAGAAAACTTAGAAATGACTAGCTGGTGCTATGCGTTTGTTGAGCGTCTGCTACCTAACAACATTGTACAACAAAGAAAGATAGCCCTCAACTAGCTGCCTCTCTCGGCTCGCATTTTCAACGTCAGTGAGCGTTCCAATATTACTATATTTCACTGATTCATGGTAACTTGTATTTCTTTAATGCAATCCGGTTGGTTTTAATATCTCATTGAAGTAGTTGAATACTTATTAAAGATATTACAAATATTTATTGATTTCGGAAAAAAATATAATGTATACCTCGGCTCTAAAGTATTCATAATAAAAATTTATACTTTAGTGCCTTGATATACAAATAACTATTATATAACGCGGGACTCTGGCAAAATCATATATCCAAGCTTACAAAATAGCAGAAAGAAACATTTTCTTATAGCATTTTTTTTCTTGACACAGCTTCGGTATGTATATTTTAATATCTTATTTAGTTATTAAAATATTTATAAATTAATAATGAATGTCATAATATTAGCTATGATTTTTATATAAAACAAAAACATGCATTGAATGTGACAATTATTATTATTATTATTGACGTCATCTTGTGCATTCCGAGTTAAAACTTTATAATTTAAAATATGAAATATAGTTTTTTGCCAAACCCATTTGAAATAATACAGCATTCATGTTGGGAGTCTCGTACAACATTTACAGAGAATTTCTCAGGTAACCTAAATATTTCCAGTAACCAGGTGTATTATAAAATTATAAAATTTTCCTCGAATATTTCATTTCTCGAAAGGTATAATGTTGTAGGCAGCAATACAATACTGCCGTCAATCCGGGACAACCCGAAATCCTCACGTTCCAAGATAGATACGCAAGGGTGGTTCTTTGTACACCCCTGCTACGTGAAAGAATGCGTAACCCAATAACACTTTATTTCCCATATTTTTTCACGATATTTGTAGGTGTTAGTTTTACTTTGTTCCAAATATACCTTCCTGGGCTTTCTCCGTTTCTCTTCGGAAATATATCATTTTAAAAACCAATTTAATGGGGTCAATTTTTTTTATGAAACTTTATCTAAATTGGAGACTATCTACACTTTTAAAAAGTCTTAATTGTTATTCATTAAGCCACAATGATTTTTTTTAAATGTTGTGACATCATAGTAGGGGTGTTGCTGGATCTAAAACAGTAGAGATTTAAATAATTTTTGTTACATAAATGTTCTATTTTATTGTAATAATAATAATAAAATAAGTAAAAAAATATATGACTACAATTATTTACAATCTGTACTGTTTTAGATCCAGCAACACATCTACAATGACGTCACAACATTTAAAAAATCATTGTGGCTTAATGAATAACAATTAAGACTTTTTAAAAATGTAGATAGTCTTCAATTTAGATAAAGTTTCATAAATAAAAATAAATAAAAAATGGTGAAAGACCCCATTATTATTTTGTTGATTGGTATTAGAAGGAAATCAGTCCCAGTACGGCACTGGCAGTGGTCAGGTATATAAATTAATGACGTATGGCCGGCGGTGAAACGCGACAAAAGGTGTCACCGAGATCTGTCCGTTGTCACCTTAATATCAGTTGGGCATCGCTTCTAATTAGAGGCCGTTTTTTCTTCGGGGAAAATCTCCCAGGCAGTATCGTTAAAAAAACATTATCTTTTAGATAGAGACGTTTTGTAAACGATTGGTTTTGCTTCGAGAATTTCAGCTTATTCTGAGCGAGTTTTTGTATAATTAATCCATTAGGATCGAGGACTTTCATTTATTTTGTGTAAGTGAAATTGTTTGGATTTTTTTTTTTTCGTTTACAACCGTTAATGATTTATTTACGGAATTAACTTTCTTGAAATAAGGCGTCTCCTTTGCCCCTAAGATTTCATGAAGAATGTCAAAGCTAATTAGCAGATATTTTTATAATTACTTTCGTACAATATATTTTTGTACGTTTATCGATAATCATATAATTTTTCGAATTACTGAATGTAATTCTACGCTAGGCAAACAATTGAACAACATGAACAAGTAATAATTTCTTCAGTTTTTGAGTTATTGGGGATCTTACATATATGTACGGGAGGTAAAAACAAAAAATCTGTAGTGGGCACCAAAATACCTCCCGCCATAGATTTCTTGTCAAACAATGCAGGAAGATGGACCATAACTATCAAAAAACGTTCATTCCTACAACAAATTAAGTTCAATTATGACACATGTCAAAAAGTGACATTTTTCAACCGTTGTTTTGTTTTTTTCAAAATACGAAAATATCCAAATATTTTCCTTTAACGTGTTGTAATTTGTTAATGGTGACAATCAGAAAAAAATGCTTCAAACAATAATTGTAGATAATAATATTTAAAACAATATTCTAATAACAAAAATTGCCATTAAACCATAATTTACTGAGATATTTTAATATTACTTGACTACTTCCGGTTATTGGATTATCACCAAAAACTAATCCGCTCTTTCCAAGAGGATGCAGTTCATATATACAAAATAACAAAATTTTCTGTTTAGTAGTTTTTGAGCAACAGACAATCAGACATCATCGCGAAATTTTTAAAATTGTCTCTAGCTAGGGACACTCAAATGTGCTCATCCACTGAAAACTCACTACCGAATTTTTAGCATGGTTCCTATACTTTCCTTACAGGATTTGGCGGGAGGTAAAAATAATTAACTGTAGTAAAACAAGCATGAAGTATGTAAATAACTGTTGAAACATAAAAGAATCGTGAACATTTAAAACTCGCGTTTTGTAAATATCAGTAAATTAACTGTCAAATGTTTAGCATTGCATGGAACATGCAAAAAAGTAATTATCAAATCAACAAACTTTTTATTATATTTGATATTTCCCTCATACAATTCACCATGAAGCCTACTTCATTCGAATAAAAAACTTACAAGTTCGATTATCTTCCAAGATAATTAATAGTAATTAACACATAACGTACGGCACTGGTCAGGGTGCAATAAAACAAAACAGATTCCTAATTCCAAGAACGAATCCGTAGCTAAGTTTATAGTTTAAGCGACCAATCATAGGTAATCAGGAGCGATGATCAGGCTGATAAGTCGGCCAAAATGGACAGAACATTTTCAGTGACATTTCAGGACCGGCTGAAAGTATTTTCCTACGCGAGGGCCGCCGTGTTGACACAGTAAACCCATTAGAGGAATAAATAGTATCTGCCAGTGGCGTAGAAATTGGGGCACTAATGAAAACCTTCGAGATGAGCTTTGATTTCGTTTTCAGCCAAAAGATGTATTAAGTCTAGAAATTACTGTTTTAATACCTATTGGTTTCTTTGCAATATCTTAAATACTAGATAAGATCTGCAACTGCGGACCTCAAAAATTGATTCCTCAGACAATTTTACGTTGGAAATAAAAGCACAACCTTATTAAGGAAGTTTATTTAAATTAGTCATGTTTACAAGCCTGTAACTCTAAAACTAAGCGAGATATTAAAATGGGGTCTTCAGCATTGGAATCAGCGTTTCTTAGTTAATAAGAACCCATAACATTATTAATACAACATTACTGTTATAATTTTGGCAAACAGTATTATGAAAATCTGTCAGAAATGATAAAAATTAAAACTTATTTTAGGTTTACAAGCTTGTTATGCAAAATCTGTTAGTAATATTGTGTTTTCAAGCACACCAATGAATACCCCATTCATCTTTTTCATAAAGTTAAGTATTTTTGATACGAGTTATTGACCCATAATTAATTGATGATAGGTTATGAGAAAATAGATGGGTCATTTTTAGGTCAAAAATTTTTTTTCTTCAAAAACATTTGAAATTCCACACATAGTATCTACTTGTTATGAAACCTCCAAATTTGAAAGTAGAGTTCTGCAGCTCATTTAGTTCCCGAGATATGGCATTTCAAAAATAGGTTAAAAATGAGTATAAATAGGCCTGTAACTCAAAAAATAACAAAGATACAAAACTGGGGACTACGCCATTCGATTCTACGGAAAAAGTTACATAAATATGCAAACTTTCATTAAAATCGCTCGACGGAAAAAAGTTTTAGAGCAAAAAGTCTGAAAATCGCTAAAAATCGGTAAAAACTCAAGTGGTTAGTATTGAAATTTTTCCAAAAATTTTCATCTCTCAGAATTTTGATTTATATACCCTATCCCCCTATTTCCGACCCGAAACTTACAAAAAGTTTAGTTTTAGCCATATCTGAGTCTTAGTTTTGAAAATATTTGCAATTTATTGAACGTGGAGTTGAGCGCAAAAGTGGCCATAAAATATATGATGGGCGATATCTTGAAAACTAAAAGAGATAATTGAAATCTGATTTAACGAGCATATGCAGCACATTTTAGTCCTCTAGGATGTAAATTTTTGTTATGATAACTCTTGAAATATATGTTTTATAAACAGTCAAAGTTGATAGAAATTATATCGAAAAAATTCAATAATTGTCCAACTTTCGTAACCTGTATCTTTACAACCATGAAAGATATTTTAAATTGGATTCAAAATTTGAATTTCTGATACTTTAATTAGCTATGTGCCATAGTATCATTATAATATTTTTTTAAATTGTTCCAAGTTAATGGCATTGTATTTACGAAGATTTTTCGTATATTTCAATGTGTGAATTGCTACAAATGGAATAGGATATATTCAAATTAACAAAATATTTCCCACCAAAATCAAATTCGGGACTTGCGCAGTCGATGCAGTTATTTTATAAAAAAAATCGAATAGTCTTGCACTCCTTGTACACCATGGAAACACTTAAAATTTTCAATTTTTTACGAAATGTGACACATATCATTTTGATTGTGAAGCTGTTTTCTTAGTGAAATATATGTCAAAAAATTAAATAAATATACGAAAGAAAATTAAATTTCTCAAATATAAATAGAAAATAAACAAATAAGAAGGTATGTTTCTGTATGATCAATTACTATTTTGTACTACCGTTTAAGAGTTGTATTGGGCGGGAGGTTATGTGCTGGGACATCAGATTTTTTTAAGATACTGTCCTGAATAATTATTATGTATCATAAAAAACACACTGATGACTTGTATAGTAACAACTGATTCACTTTTATTTTTAGATCATATTTTAAAATGCATAAAACCTCGGTATTGAATACCTAAATCACAGGATTAATGCCCTATTACTGATGCAATACGAAATAAATCAAAATAAACAAATTAATTGGATTTACTTTTAAACTTACGTTACCGTGACAAATGACAGTTGAAGTTATTAACAACGTACTTACCTGTAACAAAAGAAAACACAATTAATATTAATCATTCACAATATTTTCGATTCATTTTACTGTTATGCGTTATGATAATAAAAACTAATAATGTTTCTCTAATTAAATATTCCGAATTTATCTATCAATACGAATGAACTATCATAATGTATTCCAAAAAGACGAGAACATCCCGTTCCCAGCATTCTAAATATTTTTGCAAAATTTGCTGAAACAAGTGGCTCAGGTGTTATGGTAACAACAGTTCCTAGTTGCAGAACAAATGCGATACGTCAATTACATATCAGATAATTGGAACAATACAATTACATGTTTCACTTTCTCTTGTTTGGATCTGGAAGTGAAAGATATTTTCTGCGTGTGCAGTTCTCTAATCGACCGAATCGTTAGAAAAATTTCTGTTTAGGTGGTGCAACGAATTTACTTTCATTATTGTTATTACTTATTACAATCTATGTAATAGTAATTCAATGTAAATATATTTATATCTATCGTAAGCAATAATGCTTGAAAATACCCATGCGCTCATTCTTCTTAGAAATACTTGACATATGTGACTACTTTCTTAGGGAAATTTTTTGTCGGGAAATTGTCACCTATCTGATTTTAGTTTCTATTTTAAGATATGTGTATGATTGGGTGTGGCACTTAGAGCATTTATTAATAAGTGCTGGTAATTTTTAATGTGAGGATTTCAAGATCCACAGTTTGATGTGTAAGATATTAAAAAAGCTACAGTACATTAAAATTGAAGCCGTCAAAGTTTTTGATCATACAAGCCCGTTAAAAACATACAATGGAAAATTATTTCATATTGTATCATTTTTACCTCCCGCACAAACATATATGTAAGGGAGGCATTATGTTTATGTTACGAATGGATTAGATTTTGGGAACAATTCTTCTACAGTAAGTGCTAGATTATTTGAAGGCCTATCAGGGCTTTTGAGCATATCTTAGTAAAGGAATGAAATAGAATTAATTTTATTGGAATGAAAAATATGTACCTACAATCTTTATTTGAAACATTTTTTTCTATATTTGTTGTCATCAGATTCAAAAACAGTGTTCGTAGTATCAGCCAATATCTTTGGGCCAAATGAAAACTTTATGTTACTTTTGTTAATTTGTTATTATTTCAGTTGTAATTTTTTCTTAAAATATTCTTAAATATAATATAATCTTTATCTTAGTGATTTTATTTAATTTGTTATTATTTCAGTTGTTATTTTCCTTAAAATATTATTAAAATTTTCGATACAAATAAATTGAGTACAACAATTTTTCGTTTATAAAATCAGAACAAGTTATTCTACAGTCTTTACTGGGCTAAATGATATGATTCTGGGCTCTTAGATGCCAAAAATTCAGAAATATTAATCGCTAGTTTCAAATACAAATTAATTTACAATAAATCAATTATTTCTTGAGATTTGCAGTGAACTACCACTTCCGTTTTTCCGGTTCAAATTGACATCAAAATCTAATTAGCTTGAAATTTGATCTTTTATCCCCAAATGTGAAATTTGAAAATGATATTACTGGATCCGACATAATGCACAACATGGATGTTATAAAAAGTCATAATAAATTAATAATTATAAATGAAAGTATTAATAGAAAGAATTAAAATTACAATAGAAATTTGAAGAAAATGTAGTTATTAACGCAGTAATTAATAAGAAAGTAATGTATTAGACAATGATTACAATGCTTACAAATTTTGAAAGCACAAGTTTCCTTATTAGTTGTATGTATCAATAACATAAAAGCATAATGTTAATCGTATAATTAAGTGACAAATTGATAAGACTTACTTAAATTGAACATCACATAGATAATCGCAAAAATTTCGCGAAACTGGCAACACATGATAAACACACACGTTGAGACACGCTCGCGTACAAAACAAAAGATAGTCGTCGAATGCAAACACAAACAGTAAAGAATCAGCAATCGGCAATCGCGTATCGCGCGCCGTTCATGAATGAATCGCGACGCGAGGACACGGCGTGGGCCGGCTCCAGGGGGAAAGGCCCGGCCCCCGGCGGCCCATTCATGGCACACTGCGACAACACGGACAAGTCGGAATGACCTCGTGTGATTGAGATCCGTTTGCTTATCACACTACGTATCGGATACAACAAAACAAAACATACCCGCTGCTGCATTCTTATTAATTATTGTCTTTCATTATGATGTATGCACTCTCAGAATATTTTAAATTACGCGCCAATGGAGATATATAGTGATATGTGGTTGGCAGCACTGTGATGCGCATTACCTCCTCTGTAACCATTTGTTCTTGGATTGTTCGAATTTTAACATATTGTTTAGTTATCGAAATATTAATATTACTCTTCATATGAAATCCCTATCTATGATTTAGTTTAAAAGATATAAAAACGTTTTATTATAATCTTAAGCAAATTAATTGTATGCTATTGTTACTATAGTATATTGTATAACTAGTGCTGAAAATTGGATATTTCACACGAGTGTGTATTTATTTGTTTTCGTATTCAAAAGTTGACAACTCTTATTATTTTGTTTAAAGTATATTTGTATTGTATGTTTTAGTTATTTTGAAAAATATGTCAAAATATAACTTATTTAATAATTTTTATTTTTGATCGTAACTGATGTAGAATTGTCCGTAGAATCCATTTTTTAAATCTGCAGTTGCGACCCTTTTTTAAATTTGGGAAATTTTGGATATACTAATCGATTTTTGAATGCACATATCTCGTGAACGAAAAATGATAGAAGACTGCGGTTTTCAAATTTGACCTCAGAAAATGAAAATAATTTATAAAAAACTAATTTGGAGGGCCTTGGAAAATTTTGAAAATTTTGGAAACTTTGGGAAATAAAAGTCGGTAAATATATCCGGAAACCTATCGAGTTTGGTATCAAATGAAAGGGCTTGGGGAGGTGGGTCGAACAAAAATACCAAAAAAATAAATTCGACCGATCGTCAATTGTTTTTTCTGAAGTTACTCGGGACTGCTTCGTGAAATGAAAACACCGCTGGGAAAAGTGTGTGAATATGGGAAGTGAGTACTTTGAAGGGTAGAAAGATTTATTATAAAGTTAAAAAAAATAGTTAGGTAATTTTCAGATCTTGTAAGATCTAGAGGTACAAGCTATTCAAAAACAATTTCCCAAAAATAAACTAACAGGAAATTTTTCCGCAGCGTAAAAAATGAGGTGTTAATGAAGAGATATAACAAGTTTTTGTGTACAAATAAAATAATCAGATCATATCAAAGCCATAAATATTAAATTCCCAGAATAATAGAAAAGCAGAATGCAAAAAGCAAATAATACAACTTTTGTCAACAGTTTCCAGCATCATGTAACCATCGACTAAGCAAGGCCATGCCATCAATCACTTCATCACATATTTATTTATAAAATTTATCACTCTTTTTGTTCTCACAAATACACGCAAACGCAATAAAAACACTAAATCCACGGACTAGATCGGATGAACAGTGCACAGGATGTCAGGGCCGGCGTCAGCCCAGCGCCCACGATGATCTAATCCAGCGAGAGTGAGAGCGCGCGTGCTGCGAGATTTCAACAATTCATTAGGCATTCAGGTGGGGCCGGGAGGCGGGGGGCAACGCTCGCCACTTCCTCTGTTGTGACGTTCGGCGGACGGACGAACTAGGTTTGGAAGACAAGGACGAGGACGAGACGACGCCGGCCAGACGAAGATGTGAATGAACCAATTCAACAAAGTATTGCTTACTGTAGGTACCCAAACAACATGGACATAATTGGTTGTTAGTACGTTCATTAAGTAACACATTATTAACGTGATTTACATTAGAATTGCATCTTCGACATGGCGCCATAAAGAACGAAAACTATTTTGTATTGTGTTGGATATTGGCATTATTACACACCTCTATACATCAACAAACCGATATGGGCCCCAAAAGAAATATGCGTTAATTTAACATCAACTTGTTCAGGTTCAAATTACATATTCCAAAAATCAGTTCACATCACAAACATGGTGCATCTTCAAATCTTGTACCTACACACATAATGTTACACTATATCCCACTCAGTGGAGTAGCATGAACCCAGAAACACAGTCAATCAACAATCAATCTCCTCCAAACATTCCACCACTTTCTCCTCGTCCACATTCATAATGCGATTTACACATGCTCGTCTATTCTTTATATTCTTTTTGTCTAGGTTAAAAATGAATTGTTATTAATCACATAAGGGACAAAAAGTGGGACCGTAGAAAAAGTTTAATATTGGGTCATAAGGGCAACTGTGTATTACATGTAATATGCTATTAGGTTTCCGTAGAGCACAACATCTATGAGAAACATGTATTACTAGGGTCGTCCAATTTTAAGTCCTTACTCCTTTTACTACCATCTATGGGAGTTGTACGAGGGTCATCCATAAAGTAAAGAACAATTTAGGATAACTTAATAAAGACGAAAGATATCAACACAAAACTTTATTTACAAAGTCACAATACATTACTCTATTTGTCAATGTAATCGTCATAACTGTCAAAGCATTTATTATCACGTTGTACCAGTTTTTCAATGCCGATGTTATACTCTTCTATCAGCAAAAATCTGAGCCAGGATGTCACTGCTTCTTTGAGGTCTTCATCGTTTGCGAACTGTTTTTCGACCCAAACACCTAAAGATTCCTTTAGTTTTGGAAATAAGTCTATAGGGGAAAGTTCCAAAATTTCCCATTGATGAAAATCAAAAACGCTTAATGCAAGATCAGTACGAGGATGTCAAATAAATTTCCCACTAACCTGGTACCAAGTAATTTTCATTTGTTTCCAAAACTAATGAAATTTTTGGATGGAAAATAGTTCGCAAACGATGAAGATCTCAAAGGAGCAGTGACATTCTGGTTCAGATTTTTGCCGGTAGAAGAGTAACAATATAAATAGGTTTTGATAAATCTATGTTATGGAAAATAACACCAAGTTTTCTAATTCTCTTCCAGTATTAATAGAAGAAGCATCTTCTCCATGACCATTTTTTGGCTCTCTAATCCTAAACCGGGTATGAAAAATATTACAGTTGTATACATAGCGCGTCGTATGCTTGAACGGCAAGAACTCGCAAATTATATTTACCCTGAATTGTTATATAGCAAATATAAGTATGGATGTAAAAAAAAATACCTATACTTCACAGTCACGTTAAATATGTACCATTTTCAATTGTACGTTAGTAATATAACTTCATAGATACAACTCTTGCTACAGAAGATAAAATAATTTCTCGACAAACTCGCTCATTCATTAATCAGTTTCAGTAGTCTGAATCGCGTACATATTTAGTCAGCATGAATATTCATTGATAAGTGTTGTGTCGCAGCACTGAATGAACGAAAGGTGACATAACACAGCGTAAGGTCAACCAGCTTTCGAGCGGCGATGGCGGGCGCTGTCGCTCGCCACCCGCTGCAGTGTCTGCAGCGCGGACCGGAAGAGGAAGTGACGTGTCTCGGCGGCCCGCGGCGGTGGACCGTGCAAGGAAGTGCACGTTTCAAACAGTGATTTACCTGCGTCTGCAGCGAGCGCCGCGGCCGTGCCACCACCTGGGGCTGCTGTCAAACGCTGTTATTGTCAAGGTGTCAGGTTACGACAACTTGTTAGTTTTATAACATGGCAGGTGGAACTGATTTAAAGTGCAATGGATTGAGGTGTATTGTCGGTGTTTTCTCACGAGTCGCGGCCTCGCGGTGAAATCAATTACGATGCGTCAACCGCCCCCGGAGCACGCAGCGCACACCTAGTTCACACCCGTGTTCGTACAGCGCCAGACTACAATCATCTGCAGTACTAGTACCAGTACCCACATAACAACTCACCCAGTACTTCTTACGCTGGCACTGTTCTTAGTTAAAATTCATTCGCCGTTTTATAAACAGTCCTCTAACATCTTTGGGAACTGTTAGTTAACCCAAATACATGCGCAAAATTATACCACAATTGAAATTTTTACGTGATATACGAGGGTGTCGTCCAGAAAGTAAAGAACGAATTAGTATAACTAAATAAAAACGAAAGGTATCAACATAAAAACTTTATTTACAAATTTACTCTGCATAACTCCATTTTTCAATGTAATCGCCAAAGCTGTCCAAGCATTTAGTATAGCGTGGTACCAGTTTTTCATTGCCGATGATTGTCTCCTTTAACCTTTACTACCATCTATGGGATTGTACGAGGATCGTCGTCCAGAAAGTAAAGAACGATTTGGAACTAAATAAAAACGAAATATATCAACACAAAACTTTATTTAAAAAGTTACAGTACATTACTCTATTTTTCAGTATAATTGCTTTAACTGTCAAGACATTTATTGTAATGTGATACCAGTTTTTCAATGCCGATGTTATACTCCTCTACAGCAAAAAATCTGAGCCAAGATGTCACTGCTTCATTGAGGTCTTCATCGTTTCCTGTTTTCCACTTAAAAATTCTTTTATTTTGGAAATAAGGCTATAAGGGGAAAGTCCAAAATTTCCCATTGACGAAAATGTATTTGAATTCTAAATCCCTTACAATGGTCAAATCAGAATGATTGTAGAACCAATTTTACCATACTGGCAATTCATTGCCAAAGACATAAATCTATTCAACACAGCGGAAATGGACTACAAAAGGTAGCATCAAGCATGTCCCAAATGAAGTAATTAGAGAAGGGATAAGAAGCAAATATACAACCGTGGATTGAATAGTCCCGACAATTATTATAATGAAATAAACGAAGATCGATAGCCTATAGGAACTTTAAAGTATATACCACAGGGAGCGAAGAGGAAAACCTACAACCACTAGGATCTTTAAAGTAATTCGTCACAAATCGAAAGATTTAGATGTGACAATGACGAAACGCATTGATTGCCCGCTGATGAAAGAAGTTGCATACTATGTGCAAGGGAAGATGAAACAATAGAACACCTAAGATTCTACTAGTAGCGACATCAATTTGTTCAACGAGAAGGGTTCCGATGTAAACTGCATGAAGAAAATTGTAAGAAAGCAGGAAGGATTCATGACGCTGATAATTTACATCATTTATTTATTATGTAGATTCTAGGCCATCGCCCAATTAATACAGATTTACAATTACTTGGATGCACGGGATCAGGAGAACTAGAGATGACCGAACTGTAGGAACATATATGAAGTTTGCAGTTAGTTTGTTCGTTGTCTGTATGTGGTATATTGGCTGGGTCAGCTCCATGCTCCACTCATTCATGAGGCTGCGAGAGCAAGCGAGGTAACGAGTGCATTAATCACCCGAGTCATGAACCGCCCGCGCGCGCGACTCTGCCGCCAGTCGTCGGCTGCCGCCCCCGACACGTGGGCAGCGCAGCACAGCCCGGCCAGACATCCACAACCTCTTGCCTTCAAACACTCATTCATGAACAGCAACATGCAGTTTGCAATCATTTCACTATCAATACAAGTAAGAGTAACAAATGTAAAATTAAATGACACTCTGTCTAGAACACATCACCGAAACAAATAACTCACAACATGTTAAAGGAGGAGGAACCGAAGGAGTTTATTAAAATAATACACGCCAATTGACCAAGCAATATTTCTGGTACAGTAGAGTTTAGTTTTTAGTTGACAAATGTCAGATGTCAGATAGTTATCATTAAACTCAAGTACCTAAAAAATGTGCAAAAAAACAGATTTAGTAGCGTGCCTGTTGATGTAATCAAAAACATAATCTAATTAAATATAACTCATGAGTTCGATAAATTAGCAATTAATTCCCCAGTATCTTTCTCAAACTTGTTGCCATTTATCAATAGGTTTTAGAAAGACCTGTCAAATTATTTTCAATTAATTCTCACTCTCTTGTTATATTACTGATGATTTAAGAAAATTACCAATAAACATTAACATTTTTTCAGTTTCAAGTAGAGCAAAATTATAAATATATGCGTCGACAATAAATACAATAAAATATTTAACTTTTCTGATGTAAAATAAAAAAGGAACATTTTAGAAAACGCAATGATTCGTTCTTTGATTCACCATCCTTTATACAGCAAGAAATGCAGTGGATAATAGGGGTCCATATTAGATAGTCCTTAGTAAAAAAAAAAAAACAACAAATAAAGTTAGTATTGGCCAGCATACTTATCTGGTTCTGTGTAACTTCAGTTTAGTAACATCGCATAGTGTTTACATTTTATAACATAATAAATTAATTTTCACAAATAGGAATAAAATATTGAAAGATGTTACACTTAAGTACCAAATCATAAGGTACTATATTAGTTTGCTGTGAAAACGCTCGTAAATTTTTCGTTTGTGATTTATAGTAAATATTGCGGACATATAACATAAATCTATTTTATTCCAACAAAAAATTCTAAGGAAATGCAAAGGAGACCGATATCTTTTCTAGAATTTCAACAGAACAAAAATAACCCACATCCAATTTCTTTCTCGGTTTATAAGCATGCATAGCGCTGTCATGTATCTTATTTATCAACTTTTTCCCTAATAAATTATGCATGTATTTTAGGCGATTCATTATTCAAAAAACTTTATCCCAGGACTTCATAACTCCTTAAAATGTATCACATAAGATTTTTCCGACTGACGTTGGTTTACCAAGTTCACCAAAGGACGAGGATTCCCAAATAACAACCCGCAAACATAAGGAAAGCTAAGAGTTTCTAGATGTTGAACTAATTCCATGTCTAATTCCAAATTAGCCCAAATATACAACACGTGTCGTCTGCACTTGGTTCGTATTTATAAAACGAAACAGTTACAGTGTTCAATGTTCAATCCGAGCGTTCGGTTAGGTTTGGCTGTTGTTCCTCGAGCATGCAGTGCCTCCTGAGAGGAAAGGTGAATGTATCTAGTGCGCCGTGCAGCCGTGAATGTGTGGGAGTTAAGAAAACACACAGACACGTGTTGGACCACGTGCGAGATGCAACGTTTGTTCTAGCGGCAGAAATAAACTTGATACAGTTATAGGAGTTATTTGTGAGATCCGGGTGTTTCTACTGTTACCAACTTAACACATCCGACACCAACACTTACTTTTTATAGTACTGTAGAAGGAGAACATTCCTAGTTCATCAACTCAAGATTGAAACCATCAGTCCATCAATATTTAACTCTACTTTTCAACCAGCATTGCACTCAACATTGAGGCCACCAATATTGAAATCATAATTGCAGTCAATATTGAAACCATCAAAGAACTCAACATTGCCCTTATCATTGCAGTCAAAATTG
Source organism: Poecilus cupreus (assembly GCA_963942605.1). Taxonomy (NCBI): domain Eukaryota; kingdom Metazoa; phylum Arthropoda; class Insecta; order Coleoptera; family Carabidae; genus Poecilus; species Poecilus cupreus. The sequence goes on from OZ012730.1 coordinate 14,202,378, forward strand.
AAACCATTATTTTAGTAAACATTGAAACCATCATTGTGGTCAACATTGTAACCAACATTGCAGTCAACTTTGAACACTCAGAAACCAGTCCACTAACAATCAATCTCCTCCAAACATTCCTCCACTTTTGCTGCGTTTCATACATGCTCGTATATTCTTCACACTCGGAATCATTCATTCACGCAACAAATCATCAATCATAACCAACCAGTTATTCCTCGAACGCCCACGCAATCGTTCACCCTTAATCTCACCCGCATATATTAGTTTCACCAACCTTTCGATATGGCCAAACCACCTCAACTGACTCACTCCCACTTTCTTAACATCATTCTTCTCAATCTCATACGATCTCGTTTCATATATCCACACACTCTTCTCAAAAACCTTATTTCTACAACAGTTATTCGTCGTTCATGCTTTTTCATCCACACCCAACATTCAAAAGCATACATCAATGTAGACAAAAGCACAGCTTTATAAACACTCAATCGAGCATCTCTAGATACATTCACGTTTCGAGTAAAATGTACCCAGAGCACCCAATACCTTGCACCCTGCAGACACCCGCCTTTCAGTCTCACGGTCAATACGTCCATCCCTCGAAAACATAATAATATTCAAACCATCATTCAATTTAACGCTGATACTATTATTGCAGTCAATATTGGAATATGAGGTGTATAAATGATTCGTGTTATATGAATGATTTGGTGATGGTAAAAGATATTTTACATTTGTTTTTTTAAGTAATGTCTCTCAAGCAAAGGGTTATTATGATTTATAGCATATAAGATATTTGTCTACACTTGAATTTATTACTGTTTTTACATCATGAATATTGTATTTAACAGTCTATTAGAATAGAAGTGAACGATATTAAAATTGTAAATTTATTGCAATAAATAACATCAGTTTATAATGAATGTAAACACTAATAAATTCCGAAGATTTTTACTTGACAGAAATAGAAATACACAACAAATAGAGTTCCTACTGCACAGGAAGGCGATTTAAAAAGGTATTTCACATTTTTGTAACAAAAAACTGCATAGTTCAAATGCACCAGCGCATAGTGTATCGCTAATAGGGCCCCATGCATACATTACAGGCCAATTATCAATATTTATCATAATATATTCAGAACTCAAACCCGAGTGCGCTAATAAATCGTCAACGTTCGCAAGTGGCCATTTGAATAAACCCGCGGATTTTTCAGCGCAAGATCCGGGAAACCGACTGTTGCACCGGCCGTAGAACGTGTCGCGTTTTTCTGAATTTTTAATAAAGAAAAATGTCCGCTGTGCGGTGCTCGATGAATTTCCGACAACACGAGAAATATAATTAGGTTGTCAATGGTAGCTGTTCTTGTAGCTGCTCTCAGCAGCAAATAGACGACGGTGTGTATTCGTGAAATAATTAACACTCCGTGAGATACATATGGAATAAATCAGAATCCTAGACATGTGCATGAATTTAAATTTTATATGAGAAGTGATTTGAACACCTGGGGAACAGTTCGCAAATGCATACCGATACAGTTTTTGCTTGAAAATTAATATTTGATAAACATTAAGATTCATTATCTAAGTTCTAAGTTATACCGGATGCAAAATTGAAATTTGGTATGTGGAGATTTCATTGCTATTTTTCTCTTCCGCCACTTTTTGTAAGGGAGGTATAGGAATCATGCTAAAAATTGGGTAGTGAGTTTTCAGTGAATGAGCACGTTTTAGGATTAGGAATACGACATTAATAGTTTCGCGATGATGTCTGTGTATGTGTGTCTGTATGTAAACTGAAAAGTGGTAGTTTACTTGAAGCTCTATCAAGTTATTTTAAAATATGTCAATAAATTATGGTTTATTTATTAGAATAATGTTTCAAATATTATCTACAATAATTGTTTGAAACATTTTCCTCTTACTCCATTTACGAATTACAACACGTCCAAGAAAAATTATATTTTGATATTTTCGTTTAAATCTGCTAACCTGTGTTATTTTAAAAAAACAAAACAACGGTTGGAAAAGTCATTTTTTGACATTTGTCATAATTTCTTGAAGGGATGAGCGTTTCTTGATAGTGGTGGTCCATGTTTGTGCATTGGGCGGGAGGAAAGATTTCTTGGGCGTCTGAGGAATATTTGATTAAGTAGGATTGATGGTTTATTGCGTGAACGAATGATTCCAGACGAGCATCTATGAATGTAGACGAGACAAAAGTAGTGTGTAAAGCCAGATCGATATATGATTGTTGAAGCAGATCTCGGTGTTTTTTTTTACAGGAACAAAAGTAAATTGCCCCTAATGTCGTAGTCAAACCTATATTATGGATATCTGTGAAGATCGTAGACATCAGAACCTTGAGAATAACGCACAATCTTATAATTATGTGTAGTACACTTTACAATACATGCTCTAGTTAATTTGTGTGGTACTGCAACATCTAATAAAAAAGTGTAAAACTTGAAGAATTGAAGTCGAGTTCATCAACTGTCTGCAATCTTCCAGACAAAACTTAGCATATTGAAGGGAAAAAGTAACAGCATTATATAAATAATTACGCATCGCCAGTAACGCAGATGCGTTGCAGTTGGCAACATCGGACTGGCGATTGTGCATACATTTCACAGTTGGCCGGCCTGCGACGGTCAGAGATCTCGCGCAGACCACTTCATTTAGTTTTAATAACGATTTATATTCGCGATTTACGCTAGTTAACTTATTCCCAGCAAAAAACCGATGATCGGTTGAGTACACTCACGAAGACCTTAACTCAATTAAAGGTTAGCTTTGTCAGTCTGATCAGCGCACCTGATTTCAATTTGTAATTGATTACTTCTTGCCAATAAAACTAATTTTACTTCATAGAAACATCCATGAACACATACAATTCAAACCACCAAGATAGAATCACGATTTCTAAAATTTTTGAACACCATCCTCTGAGAGTTGTCTCTTTTAACCTTTACTACCATCTATGGGAATTGTACGAGGGTCGTCCAGATAAATGCTTTGACAGCTACGACGATTACATTGAAAAGTAGAGTCATGTGCTGTAACTTTGAAAATAAAGTTTAGTGTTGCTACCTTTCGTTTTTATTTAGTTATGCCAAATCGTTCTTTACAGCAAATATGGGTGAACGTGCAACAATCTCAGAGAAATTTCTCCCTTCTAATAAACAGGGAACGAAAGCATTTGTTTTGAATAAATATGTCAGCATATTTCCGACTTCACACATAAAAACGAAAGCACACAAACTGAAGTTTCTCTCAGTGTTAGCATCGCACGAAGACAGACGTTCTACCAGACGAGCCTCTAGTTCTAGTCTCATACCATAAACGCACACGGACGATGGCACAATTTTCTGTACGAGCACAACTTGTTATTTCCATAGCTAACAGTAATCTTATAATAAATATCGCTCACAGACTTCTCAACAGCTACAGCTACGAAGAACTATGAGAATCTTGTTGATGGTAAGTGGTTAGTACAGTGCCGGAGACAAGAGCTTTTTTGCAAGGAAGACCCGTACTTCTTCAAACGATATAAGAGTATAAAATCACACAAATTCACAATATTACCTTTCGCACATACATATATGTAAGGGAGGTATTATGTTTATGCTATGAATTGATTAGATTTTGGGAACAATTCATTAACAGCAAGTGCTAGATTATTTGAAGACCTATCATAATTTTTGGGCATATGTTAGTAAATAAATGAAACATTTTTGTATTTTTGTTGTCATCAGATTCAAGAACAGTATTCGTGGTACCAGCCAATACTTTTGGGCCAAATGACATTTTTATATTAGTGATTTTTTTGTTAATTTGTTAATATTTCAATGGTTATTTTTCCTTAAATGTTCCTAAATATTTAAGACACAAATAAACTGAGTACAGCGATTTTCCCTTGTAAGAATCAGAACTTGTATTTCACCAAAAATTCTTTTAATTTTAGAAACATGTGACAATCGCTTAGTGCTAAGTCAGTGGAAAAGTTTTGAACAACTTTATAGCCCCGATCTGGTTCCAAGCGATTTTCATTTGTTTCCAAAAGTAAAGGAATTTTTTAGGTGGAAAACAGTTGTCAATCATTGAAGATCTCCAAGAAGCAGTGACATCCTGGCTCAGATTTTTGAAGAGTTTAACATTGACATTAGAAAACTGGTACCACGCTACAATAAATGCCTTAACAGCTATGGCGATTACATGGACAAATAGAGTAATGTACTGTACCCCTCGTATATATAATCGAAGATAGAATTGAGTCTAGGCAATAATTTAGGGAAATGTAAAAGGAACCACAAAACAAGAAACAACCACTGGGGTCCAATGGATGACTGAGCGATAGATGAAGAGAGTCATCAAGTAACAACTCCTAAAGATGTTAAAAGGACTAGGCGTAATTTTGTGAATTAAATTTAGTCGTGTTCTTGTAAATTTCTACTTCTCCGACTCTGCAGCGTGTAAAGAAGAAGCTCATTTTCCTCAGATCGCGCAATGCACTATGGGAACCAAACGGTCGTTTGCAGCAAATTGAACAATGCAAGAAACGAATATTTTTTCGACGAGGTTACATCGACCTAAACTGTTTTTGTGGCCGATAGCACAATTTAGAAATGATAAGAACTTGTGTTGTTGTTATGTGGAACGAATTCTAACTCTACTCTCGACTCTTGTATTGAGGTTTAGATGTTTCCTTGTGATTTACGAGTCGGTATGTGTTACGAAACAGTTTCCTACTTTACTTTTCATTGAGAAATATGACATGGCTAGTTTGTTTATGTTTGTGTGGTTCGCGCACTACACAAATGATAACCTCTTGATTGTAGCTGTAAACTAATTAAATATAATTTTAATGGGAGAAGTTTGATTCAATTACTGCGGAGAGATGATGATAAAACCGCTATATACATTCATGGAATCAAATGAATATGAGATGCAATATTTATATATAATATCATTAGCGTTGCAAGTAATGTCGACAATTTTTGTTGCTGTATCAAGAATGGGTTTTACGCTTGATTTTAAATATCACGAGTGCGCATTACGAGTGATATTTTCAAGCGTAATAACCATGAGTGATGCAGCCCCAAAAATTATCTATATAAATTGTAACACGAATGGTAATCGGAGAACAAATCAATGAGTAAAAATTCCTTCTTGCAAATAGATTCACTTCCACAGCATCAGTGTATCAATGCAATTGTTTAAAATTGTCGACAGAACCACTAGTAGTGAAAAATGTTGATGAGAACACTAGTGAGTAAAATTCTTTTCAATTAGTGGACAATTTTCAGTCCTCAAAACCTATTGGACCATTTTTGACAGATGACATATGAGTTCAATTGTCTAATGAAGTACACTATCTATATATGATAAAAACTAACTTAATTAGTATGAAGAACAAATGAATTAATTATGTTAGCTAGTGCATATCCTCCTGTAGGTGTTCTACTTCTTGAATGAATTTATATTCACACACAAGATCAAGGCAAAACTATTGATCCTAACCTTGTTGGAAAGCTCAAAATAGAACGTTTTTAGTCCAACGATCTATTTTGCATTTGCCTACATTTCCATCGATCTACACTACACCATAATATGTTATATTCACTATCTTGACAAGCACGTGTTTAAAGATAAAATGGAGTAGGTTAAGCAAAACGCAGTGAACTATTAGATATTTCATTTTTAACCTAACTACTGCTTCAATGTTAATTAAATTACAATCGTCAAATTACATTATTTTACGATCAAAATGAAATTAATTAATATGCTAAATTATATTTAATAATTATAAATTACATTTATTTTTTAAAGAAATTTAATAATTTTAATATACTAAAAAAAAAAAAGTAAAATATAAATCAAAGGCAAAATGTAGGCCATTTAAAAGGATTATTATTAAAATATATAAAAAAAAAAACACTCGAAGTCTACAAACAAAAACAAAACTTTCTGTCTAATATTGTGGATTATTTATTCTATCTGGGGTTTTAAAATGAGTAATTTCTCCAACAGAGAATCTGATAATGTGCTGCGTCTTTGATTTAAAATACGGCTTACGAATTAAAATAATTTTTCAACAGGAGCTAAGAAAAACAAAATGGCGTTACGCTTCAGAATAATTCGAAAATTACTTAATCTGTCGGACTATTAAAAAAATAAAGATTTCCATTTCTATTTGATTACAAATTGAAACGGAATTTTGATTTTATCTCAATCAAAAAGTCATAAAAAATAAACAAAGAAATGGTTAATATAATTGTAATTACAATGAAAAATTGCATAAAAATATATAATCAATTATTGAACTATCCGTTACAGAGCGAATGTAAATGAAAATTTAAAATAACAATACATTTCTGAAATATGAAATTAATTACATAATTTAATTACTTGTAATTAATTTGTGTCCATCTCTTCTAATTAGCACATATTCGACAACGCAGTTTTATTTTATACTGTAGCACATTTGCATGTTTACAGGACAGATTTCAGTATTAGTATTTTTTACAGTACAATATCCAGTATCGTATTGTTATTACTTCATTGTATAATAAATAAAAGTGTGTAAAAGACTTAAGAGTTTAATTTTTCTTTTTCCTTAATTTTGTTACACACTTAGGTGATTTGTATTATAAAATATTTGAATAAGTTTCGATCCACAATATTTTCATTCATTTTACTTCCGCTACATCCTGTAAGAGAGGTACAGGAATCAAGCTAAAAATTTAATAGAATATTGGTGTGTTGTGTGTGGTAGGAGGTACGAGTTTCTTTGCGGGCGTGACGTCACACACATGCGGTAACACACACCACGCAACGACTTTCCCGCTATGCCATGCCGCGCAGCTGGGAAAAAATCCACGCTATTTTTTAACAGTGATAAATGAATGTGGATTAATGAATTAATTAGTCGGCGACGTTGAATTGTTTCCTCCTATCGATTCTGGTGCGATGCAGGTTGGGTGAGTGACGGGCGATGTCCGTCGACTGGTGAACTTCCGGCACGGCGGGCGGCGGCGCTGGCGGCGGCCGCGGCCCTGCTATTTCTGGTGGACGCAAGGTCGCCGCCGGCACGTCGTGATCTAGACGTCTGCGTGCAGGAGCCAGTGCCTACCAAACTGCGCTCTCGCTTATCTGTCTGCAAGCGTATCTCACGCATGTTTTACATTCCCGTTTTGGGATACACCAACACAGTACCCCAACCTTTTCCAGAAATGTTCCTCATAATAAAAATCTGGTGTGGACACCACACTACTTTCTTATACATGTATTACTTGTTCCTTGCGTATGACTATTTTGACAATTATCTGACATATAGATAATATATCTGTTTAATTTTTCGTTCTCATTGTCTTTGACTTTCTAATAAAAAATATAAATAATGCTTTTATAATATTTCAAATGACACATATTTTTGACACTTCGCAATTATTTGATATATAGATGTTTAAACTGTTTTTTATTATACTTGCATCATAATCCGTGTTTAAAACACGCTACAGCGTTCATAAACGCAAGATTAAAACACGCCGTGTTTTAAAGGTTACTAAGCAACAACAAAAATATTTATTATTAATATCTATCAAAACTGTAAACGTAAACAATAAATGCTAACCAGTCTACATGTAAACGATATACGTCAAACGTCACACGCGCAAAATTATGAAATGAATCAAAATCAAAATGGTGCTTTCCAGTTTTTTCCAGAGTATGATGCAGGTATAATAAAAAATAGCGTATGACACACGTGTAAAAGTGCTTTTAAAGCACTAGCGACGTTAAAAGCACTCCGCTTCGCGTCGGGTTCTTAAACTCGTCGTACGTGCTTTAAAAGCTTAATTATACACTTGTATCATAATATACTATTAGTTTTTGTTCCCATTGTAACTAAGATTATTGAAATATATTATTAATTATATATTTTAGTTTTTCTCAACATTAGAAACTTGTACAAGAAAACATTTTATGTTCCAAATATTTCATTTGAAACTTTTTTCTCAGCTGTTCTGTTTTTGCTAAAAATTAAATTTAATGTTTTGTGTGTCCAGTAAACTTCCTCTTCCGGTTTTTCAATTTCATCAAAACCTACTCAGCTTTTCATATTTCCATGGAACTTATAAATTCCTAGTTTCGTTCACATATCTTATCTCGTTCGTGATATTAATTTGAACGACCGCCAATTGTTTTTTTTTCTATGACCTACACTAAATGAAAGTTCTTAAAATGTACGTTGGACACATCATATTTTCTAGTTTACTATTAGTGTTGTAGTGTTTTGATGACAGTATGTGTAGGTAGTGTTTGATCGTAGTGCAGTACCGCTGTGCATCGCGGTAGGCGTCGGCTAATGCACCCAGAGGCTCGGCGGCACGGGCCGACGCGTCAGTCGCAATGCGTCGCGGCGCGCCGGGATGCAACGGCCAGTTGGGCGGGAGGCTCGCGAGGAATTTATGTGTTTCAGTCGCCTCGCGGTGCAATCACACACCGCCGCTTCATTCATAACTCTGTCTGGCTCCGAAATACTCCTAAATGTTCCACGGTTATTGTCTGCGCTACGCCCAATTCACCGATTTGCTCGCTCAACTATTTCAACCAAATCACAAATCATTACGCAAAACAACGGACGTGCGACACTGTGCAACATGTTTCAAATATCTACTTATGAAAATTTAATACGATATCTTGTAATAGCTTCCCTCGATCGCTTTCAAGAAACCGTTGATCTCCAGAGTTAATCAACAGTTAAATTACTTGTATAGAGGAGCAGGGTTAAAATAGATATTTATGTTCGACATAATATCAAGCCACAATATTTATTTCATGTTAAATTCATAAAATCAGAGCAAAACAGAGAGGTAATAGTTATGTACATACCAAATGCTGGAACCGAGTTCACGCAAGAGATTTGTACAATATTTTTTGTATGAAAAGTATAGAACTAATAACAATCCATACAAAGAAATGAAGTTCTTCAAGGAGTTCTTTTGATGTTTGTCAAAGTTGCACTATAAATATAAACACGCAAATTAATTTGTCTAATATATTAGAAAACAATTAAAAAAATTTTAATATTTACGTTATTCACTTCTAAATTTATTATATTTCTTATTTCCGTAAAACATTCTTCTTACTCATTTAAACACAGTTCATGATATACTTCACGAAATATCACTAAAAATTGGCAAATACTTTTATTGTATTTCTATATAATATAAACCCTAAATAACTCACTGGTGCAGAGCGCATCATCATATCTCTTAAAATTTTCGAGATATGGCGGTATTTGATGTTTTTCGAAGTGCAACTTTCAGGAACTGCAACTCAAAAATTACGCAAGATATCGAAAAATACTCTTCATTTTTGTGTTATTCGTGCATATTATAACAAAATAACAAATTTTTTTAAAATTGAAAATTTTGGATTTTTTTTTTCAAAATTTCGATCAGCAATATCTCATATAATAAACGAGATACGAACTTGCAGACTAAACCATTGGATTCAGCTCATCGAAATACATAAACCCTAAAAATTTCAAAACATTCGGATGGTGGGTTGAAATTTTAGAGCAAAAAGTCTTAAAATGGCATTTTTCAGGCCAAACGTCAAGGGGTACCCCTTGAAGTTTTGGGCGTGAAACGCCATTTTCAGACTTTTTGCTCTAACTTTTCAACCCGTTGTTCAATTTATCTGAAATTTTACATACTTATGTATTTTAACGAGCTGAATCGAATGGTCTAGTCTGCGAGTCTGTATCTATTATATTTTTCGAGTTATCGCCTATCAAAATTTGGGGGAAAAATCGAAAAATTTCAAAATTTGCTAATTTGTAATAAAATGCATGAAACGCACAGAACTGAGTCTATTTTTCAATATCTTTAATAGATTTTGAGTTGCAGACACTCAAATTAGCATTTAGAAAAACATCGAAAATTGCCATATCTATAAATTTAAGAGATATGGCGATGCGCTCTACAGCATTTAGTTTCTTAGGGTTTATATTATATAGAAATACAATAAAAGTATATGCCAATTTTTAGTGATATTTCGTGAAATCTGAAATTGTGCAGTACTTTCTTAACATGTATTTGTTGTCAATGGTAAATGAACTTGTATTAAATTTTCTTATTTGCACAGATATTATAAACATTTTTCAAATTATAACCACAATCCTCGTTTAAATAATTGGGCCATATTGTGTAGTTCCAGATAATGTAACAATTTACTGATCTACAGATAAGTTATCCTCAGGAGTGAAGCATCAATATAAAATAAAAGCAATCTTTAAAATATTATTAATATCAGCTAGAAATGTGTACACATCAAAATTATAAAATTGTTTATTATTCCAGGATATTTGCAGGCGTATTTAATTCGGTTATTCACCCTGTACAGTAAATCGTTTTATATTACTTGAACATCCTGGATTTAACTAATTCCCGAGATAAATACGAGTATGAAAGTCTCAAATATGGTGGTAAAATATGCCACGGATAATTTAGTTTATTTACGCGCATTATTTATGTTGACATTTAGGCGCCGTCAGATTAGTACCACAAAAAGATGTCTATTCTATTTTTATGCTAAGTATGTTTGTCATGGTTCGAATACACCGTCTGAAAATAGCTCTTTGGTACAAAAAATATATTAAATGTTTATTTAAATTTAAGTAGAAACTTGTAAATCATTAGGCCTGAAATAGGATTATCTCCCAACAAAAGAACCTTCATTTGGAATCGTTTCTGAAATGATCAGTAATGACATAATTATTATTCGGGTAGAGGTAGATTCTCTAATGTCGCTGCTGATGACAGGGATGAACACTAAATCGCCGGCTGATCTTTAGCGACTCGTTAAATATCGATAAACAGGGGGTAAATGGTGCCATTTAGGTGCACTGCTACCAACTGCGGAATAGCAGACTGGCGCTGGCATTTCCAAATAATAAACACGTTGCTCGACTGCTTCCCTTTTATTTCAACTCATTCTTATGCATATGAGGAGGGCCAGCGAATTGTAGCAAAATACTTCAACTACTCTTTTATTACATACATATAATACAAGCCTAAATTCTAGGCCCTAGAATCATTATCATTTGGCCAAATTACGACTATTAGAATAACTTGTTCTGGCCATAAACGGGAAAATTGTTGTACTCCATTTATTGTATCTTAAGTTCTGTTACTTTTAAGAATGTTTTAAGGAAAAATCAAAGTGAAATAATAGCAAATTAATATAAAGATTTCATTTGGCCCAAAGCACTGATTTCTATATAACACTAGATTGGTCATAGGCCATATTATGCCATCTGAAAGCGTTCCCAATTGAAAAGGGTAAAATTGAGGTTTTGTGACACTTTTGTAAAGTAAAGAAGCTCTGCCTTCACTCTCTCTACACTGCGTTCGCCACCACTTCTCTTTAGGTCATACCACGAATTATGGTCATACTCATTGACAAGAGAGATAGATTTTTAAATATTGAAGTATGACAAAACCTCAATTTTGACCATCATGGTTTATGCCCAATCTAGTGTTGTATAGAAATCAGTGGCCTAAATGTATTATTGGCTGGTACCACGAACACTGTTTTTGAATGACAACAAAATTTAGAAAAAATGTTAAAATAAAGGTGGTCGGTAATATTATTTTACAACATTTTTCATTCCAATTTTCTGTACATTTATTTACTAAGATATACTCAAAAACCCTAATAGGTCTTCAAATAGTCTACCAGTTACTGTTGATGAGTTGTTCCCAAAATATAATCAATTCGTAACATAAACATAATAGCTCCCTTACATATATGATGTACGAGAGATAAAAATATGGTGAATTAAACAATTTTTCTTTATATGATGTTAAATGGGCCAAATGATATGATTTTGGTATCGTATGTATTAAACAGGTAAACCAAATCTAATTCCTACCTTATATCGACTGTACATATTACGCAGTTTCAGCTACAATGTTTCTCTTGCATTTGTATCACTGAATTCACTATAGTCTACGTTTATCGTACGAAAATAACCCGAAGACGGGAAAAGCACATAAAGTAAATGTTGCTCAAACACTTAACCCACTAGTAAACAAATTATTACACTTATTTCACTGTAAAATCACCGATTTTATTAAAAATTAACACCACACAAACCAAACGTCCATTCAACGTAAAAGGTAAAACATAATAAACAAGCGACTGTCTATCACAGTGTTCGGACGCAACTCACTAAAGGTTCGAACAAGTCAATAATTATTAATAAAATTTCTGCTTGTGCTAGCTAAGTTCTACATATGAAAATAGATTTATATATAAAGCTTGATTTACATTACACCTTTTAGAGCTAGAAACTTTTATTATTTGAAACTATTTTTTCACAGCTGATTCTATTTTTGTTTATGTGTCCAAAAAACTACATCTTCCGGTTTTTCACTTTAATTTAAAATGAACTCAGCTCTGTGTATTTTCATGTATAAATTCCAATTTTCGTTAGCATATCCTATATTGTTCATGCGATATTGCGCAAATGGATGCACATCCATCCATCTATTTATCCATTCATCCTCATACACAATCATTGAGAAAATTGTCCAAACAGATTCAGTGGACTTCAAAATATGTATTTCCGCAAAATCTCGTCAGCGATTTTTTCCATGATTCCAATACTTCTTTATACTTTGTATAAGAAAATAAAAATTACTATCAACAATTTTCAGCAAATAATCATCACTTTAGTACACCCATACCGCTGAGAATTGATATAATAATAATAATTGCCAGGCTATGGCATTTCAAACTGGATAAAATATGCCAGGTTCATTTGATATAACTATGTATATTTAAACGTAAAATATTTTTTCTACGATCGTAGTTAAAAGTAGCCCTATTAACGGTGGCTTAGAAAGTTAAAAGTGTCTCTTTCTAACGCTAGTGTTACTAAACTAAAAGTAACATAGAAACGTGTTCAAAATGATTTATTTGTTAATTTTAACACGTTGTTAACGATTTGTATCAATAAATCAACAAATATAACCCTACCTGTCAAAATATGAATACACTAGGAAGATCGTTTCGCCTCGTTTTACAAACTTTCCCACTTACTCATAAAATATCAATTTTAACACCTATACTAGTTAGCAACATACAGAAGTATGAAATCAATGCTTAAAGAAAAATAGATTAATACGATAGCCTATCAAATACTTGAAATGATTCGTAAGAAACCCGTCGATAATTCCTTTGGTTGTTCTAAATGGAACAACCGAAAAAGCAGCTAATAAAAGCAAACGGCGCGCAAACAAATACTTAAGATTTCCTCTGGCTTTAGTGGGCAATGGACCGCAGCATTGATTGAACTAAAGCAAACACAAATACTCTACACACATATTATTGTTTGCCACTCACTTGGAGCTCATTGTAAGCACCCCAAGCTCCGCGGGAAATATAATTCTCCCTTCCGAATGAAACCCTACATAAGATGATCTCAACCGCGAGCGTGCGGATAGTACTAACCACCGTCAAACCAAATCGGAATCAATACCAGATTACACTGGACTGTCAATAAATTATCAGGATATTGCATCGGGAGATCATCCCTTCCTAACGTTATTCAAGCGGTTGCCGAGGTTTGCCTTTGAGAGGTTAGTAAATTTTATGTAAATGTATGACAATTATATATTCATTGTACTGTTCTAGATATAATACTCGCACAACAAGGGTTTTTGATGTTAAATAACGTTTTAATCTTGTCGTTTTCAATGATTCAGATCTGATCGCTTATCACTTTTAAATATTGTAAATACAGAGTGTTAGGAAAATTGGTGATAAGCTTCAGGTAGAACGTTTCTTTGTTAATTCTGAAAATTAGATAATCCTAATGCAAAAAATTTGTACGGTCCTTAGAAAAGCCACACAAGCTACTTAAAAAAATTAAATTTGGCAATAACAAATTAAACAATTGTTATAGCAGTCATCAGGTAACTAGGCAAATCAGTAGGTACGAATGTTAAAATGCCAAATGTTAAATGTCAAAACTTGAAAAATTACTATTAATTATTTTTTGCGACGACCACTACGAAAAGTACATAAATTCCCGCGATAAACTATTACTGTAAGTTGGTCATTGTATATCACTAGCAATGCTGTGTGATATGAAAGCTCGTTAGCCTATCAGATGTGTCTGCAACTGTGTGATATGAATTTATCGCACGCTGCGATAACTGAGCGAACTAACCTAAAAATTTGTATTTAAAAGTTTGACAGTTGCAGATAATTTGCTGAATTTCCACGGATTAAGAAGGTTGGACCCTAATCTATCAGATTCTAACATAATTTTTGGTGAATTCTGATAGCAATGATGTTAACATAATCTGTTTTAATATTTTAATGTAAATTTTATATTGTTTTCTTTTTTTATTTAATTGTGGTCGTCGGAAAAGTATCGTGTACAACACTCGTATGAAATATCCAACTTTCAGCACTAGTTATATAATGACCACTTAGAAATCTGCTCATTGTATGTTTGTTGTTGCTAGAGAAATGAGATATAGTACCAACCTAGTAAGAAATGAATTTATTTTATGAGTATTTCAATTCAGGTCATTTCAATGCAGTACAGGTGCCATTGCTAGGATACTTATTTAGAATTGTCAAATATTGGAATGATCTGGACTAATTTATTATTAAAATATAAAGTAATTAGGAAATATCTAATGTTATCTACCTAGAAATAACAATAAATCAATAATAATAGTAGTAAATTAGTCATTTCATTTAAGAGTAGACCATCACACTCATATGTAGATCTCCATGCAAGAAAAGTGCAGCGCCCTGAAATCTCGCCCCCTAAACAATCTAACGTAAGACTGCGCCGCTCCCGCGTGCAGTGGGGCCCAACTAATCTATCGCTGCTCCCCTTTCTGTCCGAGATCAGGTATTGCGGTTAGTACTTGTAAGACATTTGTACTAAAATCCAGAACCCTTACCTTCGTATTGTCTCCTGTCAGAGTCAAGGCCAGGGGAAACACATTCAATTATTCATTGCTTCATGCTGCACTTCCACAAGAACTTGATGAATCTTCATTTTTCATTGCATGAAAGATTTACAAGATTGAGGCTGGGACATAAATTTTCCCTGACAGTTTGATGAAATATTGAACATGCGAATTAAATAATAATGCAATTCAACGTACAGTCCGCGAAATAGAGTTGGCAACTGCTATGTACAATAAATACCGCAAAAGTAACTAATGAACCATATCAAGTTGAAATCATATATAGGGAAATTGTTTAATTCATCATATTTTTCATTTTTACCTCCCGCACGAACATATATGTAAGGGAGGTGTTATGTTTATGTTACGAATTGATTAGATTTTGTTAGTTATTTTAAAAGACTTAAATGGGTCAAATTATGATTTTGGCCTCGTAGTTGTAATTAACTCATGATTCCCTTTTGGGACATAGGGATAAAATGAATTCTCCAAATTTTGTTGAATCTTTTGCTGGTTTCGTAGCTTCTTTCGTATTGTTCTCCATATTTCTTTCACATGCCAACAGCAATGATATTCCACAAAAAAATTCGTTTAGATAATTCTATTTGCACATTTACAAGTTTGATGGCTTTACAAAGAGTCGTACAAATTTTTTGCATTAGGATTGTCTTTTTTTTTTCTAATACCCTATATAAAGTTTCAAAACAGTATCGTATACAGCTCCTTTCAGTAGTGGCTCAAAGTAAAGGGGTACAATAAAATAGCCATACATCATAATATTTCTACGTGTTTAGTCGACTGTCCACCTTTTCAACAAACAGGCAATATATTCTTCGTAAGTAAATCCTCGTTAATTTACGATTGTCCCCATGAAGTGTCTGGCACAAATAGCCCAGCCGTAAAACCCGAAAAAACTCTGTAAGTATTGGGGGAATGAGAGCAGACGGTCTGGCCGGACACAGACACTCGATACGGGGCTGGGCGCTGGGCTGAGTGAGGATATGCGCTGCACTCGCGGTATTCGGAAACGGCGTCGCGACGGCCGAGGCTGCGTCGCCGCCGCCTGGCCCACTGCCAACGAGACGTCATTAACGGCCAGACACAATAAGAGAGCGTAAGAGACATTCACATCATCGCCGGATCTACGGGCCCGGCCCCGGCCCTACACGTGCCACAAGATGGCCCAATATGTAATCCACGAAATTGCCAATCCATTATTGTAAATCGATATATTTTTAAAAGTATTCCACTTCAAGGAAATTTCCTTGAAGGCAATTGTATAATAATACACTACTCAAGTCGGTTTTAAATCAATTATTATAAATCCTTATGAATCAGAAGATTTCTGACTGAATTGATGTTTGGCAAAATAATCAAAGTCCTAAAAGAAGCAATCCAGGACTTTGATCACTTCCCCATAAATCGTTGTTCTACCACATGGAGTTAAATCCATTCGCACATTTACAAGTTTGATGGTTTCGTGTGGCTTTAAAAGGGCCGTCCATTTTTTTGGCATTAGCATTATTGATTCAGAATTAACCAAATAATTGTTCTACCTGAAGCTTATCGAATTTTTTTGAAAACCCGGGAATAATTATATATGAATGAAGTATTTTGGTACTTACCGGCCAAATGAAAAAGACTGGTTGCTGCTAGAACTAAAAGGGCCCAAGGAGGACCTGATCTGAGGGAGAGACGAGGCCACGTTCGTCTTCTGCCTAGAACAAAAATAATTAAATCAATTCTAATATTCTTAACACCTTCAAATCTTCAATCATATACAAACACTATGAGAAAAACAAAACAATAACCCATTTTTTACTTTCTTATACTTATAAGAAAATACAGCAATAATAAAGAAAACCTGTTATGTGAACTACAATACCTCCCACTATATATTTACTATCAAATAATGTAAGAAAACGGATCACCAATATCAAGAAACGCTCATCCCTTCAAAAAAATTACTTTTCACTTATAACACATTAAAAAAATGAGATTTTTCAAATGTTTTGTATTTCCAGAAAGCACAGGTTAGCAAATTAAACGAAAATGTCAAAATATAATTCTTTTTAACGTGTTGTAATTCGTAAATGATGACAGAAAGACAACAATTATTATAGATAATAATATTTAAAACATTAATAACAAAAATTGTCATAATCTACTGAGATATTTCAAAATAACTTTTTTTTTACTCATACATTGAAATGTATTGTTAGCGTTGCCTAAGCAACGTTCGAAATGTCCATTTCCCAGGTCTCCACCAGATAGACAACCGGGAAATTTCGACGAAAACATTCCTATTTCTAAAGCGATTATTAATAAATTATATTTATAATAAAAAAATATAGTATTTCAAACATCCCTTCACATAAAAATAATATAAACAATGATGGAATAAGAATGAAATTGAATTTAAAAATAACAAATTTAGTGCATTTTAGCCAGTTGAAATGGATTAAAAATGTCAACCGGATATTGAAAGATTGAATAGAGATGCTTGAGGAAATTGATTGAATAAATATTTCATTGTCTTCATTGATTTGGCCCAATTCAAATTATAAATTCTGTTGTGTGTCTCTCAAGATAAACGAGAAGAATCGATCTTCAGTGTTGAAAATAACGAAGAAACTACATCCCATGGTCGCGTGCTTATGTGGAGCTAACCAAAGCATACTCTGATAATTTCACTAGAATACAGAACATACAACGGACAAACCCAAAGTTAGTCTGTACACTGTTAATTATTGTTACACGCTCCTTGCACTAATTGGTTTTTGCGAACGATATTATTCTTTTCAACCCTTCATTATGCTAATTAAAAAATTTCGTTATAGTCAGTCATAAGAACCCTTTTAGTTAACGTATTACATTTACCATTTATCCAATGCAAAATAATAAACAAAAGATGTGAATATAAAACTTTATTTACAAAGTTACAGTAGGCATTATAACGTGCTATCAGTTTTTCTATCGCAAAAAATCTTAGACAGGATGTCACTGCTTCTTTGAGGTCTTCATCGTTTGCAAATTGTTTTCCACCCAAAAATTTCTTTAGTTCTGGAAATAACTGAAAATCGCTTAGTACTAAGTACGGGCTATAAGAAGGATGCCCAAAAATTTGAGGTATTATGTTTATGTTACGAATTGTTTAGATTTTGGGAACAATTCATCAACAGTAAGTGGTAGATTATTTGAAGGCCTATCAAGGTTTTTGGGCATATCTTAGTAAATAAATGAGATAGAGTAAATTTCATTGGAATCAAAATGATGTAGAATACAAGGTTTATATGAAACATTTTTCTATATTTTGTTATGTCATCAGATTTGACACAGTGTTCTTGGTACCAGCCAATAACTTTGGGCCAAATGAAATCTTCATGTTAGTGATTTTTGTTAATTTGTTATTATTTTTCTTTAAAGTATTCTTAAATATAATAGAATTTAAGATACAAATAAATTGAACACAACAATTTTCCGTTTTTTAATGAGTGTAAGATTCAGAAGAATGTTGTTAAGAAAGTGGGAGTGAGTCAGTTGAGGTGGTTTGGACATCTTGAGCGAATGTCGAATGAAAGGTTGGTGAAACAAATATATGCGGGTGAACGATTACGTGGGCGTCCGAGGAATAAGTGGTTGGGTATGATTGATGGTTTGTTGCGTGAACGAATGATGTATGAATGTGGACGAGGCGAAAGTGGTGGAATGTTTGGAGGAGATTGATTGTTGGTTGACAGTGTTTCTGGGTTCGTGCTACCACACTGACGGATATAGCGTGATGTTATGTGTGTATGTATGTAAGGTTAGAACAATTTTTTCAAGTTATTCTAAAAGTTATAATTGGGCCAAATTGATTCTGGATTCGTATATCAAGTACAGTCCTAAATGCTACTGAATAATCGCTGGTAATATTTTGATGGATTGTAAGTTGTATATAACGAGTCCACAGACCATAATTTCTTTGGTTCGAGTAGTTTTTATGAGACAGCAATGAAACATGCATATTTCATTTGCCAGATATTACATAAATGTAAAGATGAAATATTTATTATTTACGGGATGTTTTATATAATTTTAATAGATAGTAAAACGAGCAATTTCCTCAGTATATGCCAAGCTGAACATTATTTATTAATAAATCCGCTAGTTGAAGATACCAGGAGCATATTTCGAAGTAGCTGTTTACTGCTACCATAACAATACGCAACAACATTTCCACCAAACCATAAAATCTGTTTCTGGTCGTATGAGCACTTCCTTTATCTTGTGATCTCGACGCATATCGCACAAGTGCAACTGCACAACGAAGAAGAAGACCATCCTCAAGTCGGAGTGAACCGCTACCCACAACAGCGGGTTGAACAACCTCCACTTTCTCTGTATGCTAATCAGGGATGAATTTAGTGGAATTATCAAATTTACTGGTTTAGTGAATTTGTAATAATTTGCATATGGAATTATTTGATGGTCCAGGCTGCTTCTGCAGAGGACCGGCCTTTCCAAGAAGACACGGGATATCTATAGTGAGAGGAACGATTTGGTATAACTAAATAAAAATGAAAGATATCAACACAAAAGTTATAGTACCCTGGCAAACTCTAAACAAGAGACTTTATTACTAAGATGTTTAAAGACGATGGGGCTCATTTATAAAATAAGTTAGATAATAGGAAGAGCATTACGGAAGAGCTGCGAATTGTAAAAATGAGAACAGAACATTTATCAAAAGTTGTGGAGTATCGAAGACCTGCTTTTAACAAAACAAATTCTATATTATACTTAAGAAAATGAATTAATAAATACATCACAAAGATTTTTCAAACTATAACCAGAATTGTACCAAAGAAGCATCCAATTTTTTCTTCATTGTTAAACTTCTTTAAAGTGTGATGACAAGTTCATTGAACATTGCCATCTTATGTTGCATTTTATCTGGAACAGTACAACTGGTACCCATCAAACAAATAAAATCAGGCCATCCATTTTTAATGTTCTCGAAATTCGTTTTGAAAGTTGTGCAACTATTTTATAAATCCTTATAATCTTCAAAGAAGTGCTTTATCCAATTACTCCCGAAAATGAGTTCTCCTTGGAGAATCCAGTAGGCTATTAAGAATTTGTAAGGTCTCGCAGTGCGGCGACAGGTGAGGGCAAAAGGCCCCGGCCCAATCTATACCCAAGTTAAATTCATCTCCAAAACGTTAAACCGCCGCTGATTATACACCGAGCCAACAAAATCGGTCGGATCGCGTGCTCCATGGAATTACCCAGAATGCAGTACGCGTGCGCCCCGGCCACGTGATCGCGATTATGAACAAGCTTATTTATGGTTATTAAACTTGGCGTTCGCATTAAACTGGTGAATATTCATTATAATACGTTTATCTAGCATCGGCGGTCTCTGTACGTGTGTTATTGTAATGGTTTACTTGGATGTGCTGTTATGTGAATCTGCTGACAGATAACAACATGACTCTGTTAATAAATACTAGATAAGGACGATGCAAAATGAAACACCTGTACTTGCTTCCTCTTTCCTTCTCCATATCACAACACACTCAACCTCCTCCAAACATTCCTCTACCCTGTACTCTATTTACCATCAAAATGTCAGAGATGAGCAAATCAATGAAAAATTATAATTCATTACCTTTTATAATTACTGTCTCAATGTTAATTAAATTACAATCGTCAAATTATATTACTTTACAATCAAAATGTAATTAATTAACTCAATTACGTGCTAAAAATGTAATTAAATTAAATTTAATAAATACAAATTACAATTAACTTTTATTTTTTATGGAAAGAGAAAGAACATCATACAATAATATATTTATTTATTTTACAACTTTATACCACCACTATCCCATAAAAAAATTAGTTTTCACTTAGGAAACACATCAAAAATGTATATTTTCATTTCATTTCATACATTTCAATCGTTGTTTTGTTATTTCAAAAAGCACAGAAAATATCAAAATATAATTTTCTTTAACGTGTTTTGATTCGTAAATGGAGACAGTAAGAGAAAAATGTTTCAAACAATAATTGTAGATAATAACATTTGAAATAATCTAATAACAAAAATTGTCATTTAACTATAATTTACTGAGATATTTCAAAATAACTTGATAGGGCTTCAAGCAAATTACCACTTCTGGTTATTGGATTATCACCAAAAACTAATCTGCTCATGCAAAGGGAATACAATTGATATAATACAATAAATCATAATTTAGAAATAAATTTTAATAAGTAGATAACACCTCTATAATATAGATAAATATATTAGATATAACAAAGAACAGAGGTTGAATTATAATTAAAAATTAAAATAAAAAATTGGCGATGTAAAACACGCAGTAAGTTTTGGCTGCAAGTGGCGCAAAGAATGTAAGTTAAGTATATTGTGATTTGTGTAAGTGCGGTGTCCTCCAAATTCTCATACATCTTTCGGTTCCAGTGATCAAGCTGAACAAGCAATAAAACCCGATTCACGATAGTTTTATGGGCACTTTAGAATTTGTTAGCGCGAATAAATTAAAATGGACGCGTAATGACGCCACTTCACTTGGGAACATGCGGCCTTTCTTTTCTTAAATATTTCGGCTTTTCAATTATACATTCGTCCAAACAATCACACGTATGCAACTCTCTTCTAGTTTTAATTAATTTATTAATTAATATTTATTATTTCGAGAAAGTCATATTACCTTAAGGTAATTAATGCAATTCTCACAGAAATGTTAACTTAAGCTCTCTCTGTCGTTTCTGTAGTATTAGCAAATATTTTTGTTGTATTATCAAACCTATAGCGATTGGGAAACTGATATAGTCCACAAGAGAACTTTGTGATTGTTCAAGAAAACTAGGGCACTTGTTGTTTCAAAAGACACAAGGAAAACATTGAACACACCATAATACTAATAATATAGGGCATGTGACAATTGCGAATGGTATTTAGGTGGCCTTGCCTATTCTAATTGTAATAATTATCAATTGACTTCTATAACTATAATCAAATATTAATAAAAGTACAATGACAATGACATTGTGTATAACGTTATGCTATAATCCACATAATCAACCAAATATTCCTCTTCTGACACACCACTTTCGCCTCATCCTGTACATCTATTCTTTACACTCGGAATCATTCATTCACGCAACAAACCATCAATCATACCCAGGCAAAAATTCTCCTCAACTCAACTTAGAAATCAAAATTAAACAACAAATCAATACACTTCTGTCCATTCAGCAGTTTAATCTTTCGTTGATCAAATTATTCTCAGTTATAAATTGAAAAAGAGAGAAATCTGGATTATCTTGTATGTAGCTTAGTGGTATGGTCATTGACTGATCCACTAGTCGAGGTGTAGTACGTTGGTGCTCTAGAAATCGCGTGAAGCATTGCGCTCGGCTACCCACGGTTACTTCACTAGAAATTCCTAATTACATCAAGAGGCAACCACCGGAACTAAATACCCAACATTCGAATCTAACCCTTAACCATACACACCTTACAGATCTTCCTCTGGGACCACAGTTATAGCATGGCAAATTAAAATGTCTGAGAAAGACAACGTTATTGATTCCGAAGTGTGAGGTGTTCACCACAAAAATAATTATTTGTCAAACTATAGAGAAAAGCGCTTCTTTTACCCGCTCGAGCTCGAAGTTCCAATTCGACCGAGAGTGGGAGAAGCGCTTTCTTCTCGTGTTAGACACAATATTTCTTTCAGGACACGTTTCTAAAAACACAACACACAACTGACACGCCAAAAGTTAGGTTATTAGACGCAAAGCGGTGCAGCAATGTTGCCAATGAACTAATCTTAAATCTAAATTACAATTATGAAATTGTGATTTAATCTAAAAAAGGACAAACATAAGACATAATTATAAAATAATCAAATCATCTGAATGAATAATGACCATAATCCTGAATATAATACTCTACTTTTTCTACTCCTGTAAATTCGGAAAACATTTTTGAAAATGGGCGAAATCGGTTATAAACTTACTACATTGCCAACTGTCAGACGACCGTAGCTTGGTGATCCACATCACAGCTTTAAAATAAACAGGAATAATTGATTTCTGGTTCTGTGATTGGTCGAGAAGGGTGAATTATGAATCCATTATTCACTATCGTGACTTATGACTACTATAATTAATTGAATAGGGATATATTTACATAGGAGTTGAAAAAAGTATGTATATCACTAATACGATATCAAAAAAATTGGTTTCTCTTCTATATTTTCTTCTCTAGAGAAGAAAACCAAATTTTCCTCACTATTTCGAGAGAAGAAGAATGGGGTTTCCTGGCATGTTATTATTATTATGTCATGAAAAAAAAAACTAATAATTAAAGAAGTGGCAATGGTGGTTATCATTGCGTTGAGTAGTGCCAAGTCCAGTGTCATCTCCCATAACGTAACATAATACATTATCTTCCTCAATTTAAGAAAGTGCATCATCACTAATGCAAAACAGTCGTACTCATCGCCTCCGTCGCTGGTGACGTCACCAGATCCACTTAAGAGAATGGAAATAATGAAATAAATTATGTAATTGCTTATTTTAGTTCCTCGTATTTCACGGTGAATTCTGAGAATGGCCGAGGCCGGGGAATTCTATTATTTCTTATTCCCTGTGAAGTGACGACTTGTGAAGACAACTTGCTTATTATTGTATCACTCACTCGATGTCATTTGTACTATGAATTAATAATTTAATCATGGCTTGTACGATGAATTTGTTAGTGAATGATCGCTATCTTCAAGGATGTAGAGGCTGCCCTTTTTAGTAAAGTTTAATCAAAATTATGCAAAGTCCATTTAGGTAATCATCATTTATGGTACGACAGTCCTAGCAGGATCAGAGCTTCAAGTACTGTAATATTTGATTCGTGACCAATCGTCCTGGTGTAACCAGAATCATCATCTGTTCGATGTTCTTTGGTTACTAGCGTAACCAAAGCGGCATCACTCAAGGAGTTGATGTGTGGCCAGAACTACATTTAAGGTAAATAAGTGGTTAACCTGAGCATACGATATTTAGGTTACCTATGCGGTTATAAAATTATATACATGGCAACTACAAAGTAAATGTTGGTACGTAATAATCGAGGTGAGACCAGAAAATATCCACTAAATTGAAAGTGGCAAAACACGAAATTACTTTAGAACCTAATGTACAAGTCTGGTACATCATCTGACCCCAGCTAGTCTTTAAATTTTTATCAATTATCAATAAATAAGAAGCACTATTATAAACAGCATTATAAACACTCAATCGAGAATTTCTAGATATATTCACGTTTCGAGTAAATGTACCCAGAACACACAATACCCTTTACACCCTGAAGACACTCGCCTTTCAATCTCCCGGTTAATATGCCCATCCCTCGAAAACATACTACCCAAATATACATACCAAATCATTCTTTTTAAACACCAACACTTTACATTTATCAACATTCAATAACAGATTTAAACCTTTCCCTACTTCATTTATGCTCACAATCATTCTTCTCAATTGCTCTTCAGTTTCATGTGAATAAAATACAAACTTTTATTATGAGAAAAGTTTTCCTTCAATATTTCATGAAATAATCTAAAAGTCAATAAATGTCGTCAATTACTGTTAAACTTTTGTAGATAATTGATAAGGCAGCTGAGTGATTCCACTGTTAAATAAATAAGTAGATAAATAGTTAAAACATTTAATTATCCATCAACTTTTAGAACATAAAACGTAGATAGCATCAGTACATCACTTGGCGAAATTTAACTGATTTAGTAAACACTACAAAAGCCGTTAGCATACTAAATTACGAACCACAAAACAGTTTCGAAATAAATTAAAATAATTAAAATAATACAAGATCATGCGCATAGCCCATGACTGATCATCGCACAAGGAAAACTCATAGCTCATACTGAAATAATGTAGATAAAGTAAGTAAATTTACTCTTATTAGGTTTATATTTTGCAAAGATAAATCATATAGATAAGAATAATGACGCTATTAAGTTAATTAAATAATTTCAGGAATATTAAAATTTTCTAATTCGTTTTAAAATTGAAAGAAGATTGTTCTATAACTGACCAGACAGAATAATGGCTACACAATGTACTTGAGTCGTTACACTTTGTCAAACATGAACAACTCGTTGTACAAAAAAGGAAATATGTCCTTAGATAATACAATGCACAATGATTTTTACTTTCTCCAGTCAATCACACATTTAAACCAAGTTGCAGAATACTTCATTCACATAATAATACGAACCAATATTGCATTCTCAGTTTTTAGGTCGCATAGAAATCATCACAGCCTTTTATTTTCTCCTGTCATCCTGATTGAATTTTATACAGGCTGGTGAATCGGAGGACGCACCAAAACGTTTTCAATGCTGTTTTTGAAATATTCAATTATTGGTTTCCCTTATTATTTTACATCAAAAAGTGAAATATTTATAATTTTACTCTACATGAAACCGGAAAAATGACAGGAATGTTCATTGGTATTTTCTTAAAATCAGTCCCATGAAATAACAAAATAAATGTGATAATAATAAAAAGCAGATTCACAAAATTTTATTATTAGTGGTAACAGCATTTTCCATTCCCAGAACATATTTATTTTAACTAAGGTTGTAGTTAAGATTGGTTAGCTTAAAATTTGACATATTTTGTTAATTTAATTAATTTAGAAACAATGTTACAGATGATGAAATAAATGAAGTTAGCGTTAATTTCTTTTTTGAATCTGCATGTAAAACTTGATTTAATATATTTTTATCGAGCACAATTTTGACCATAAACCATTTCATTATATCTAATATTCTTTTAAATTATACATTTTTTATCAAGACACTTGAAATGAAACAGTGATAACAGCAGATGACACATAAAACCAATAACTTTCAATTGGTTTATTTTTGATGATTTTAAAAAAATTATTGATAAACCTTTCCGTTTTTTTTTTCGAGTTTCAGGTAGAGTAAAATTATAAATATTGATGTCAACAATGAATACAATAAACTATTTAAGTTTTTTTGATGTAAAATAATTGAACATTTCAAAAATAGCACTGAAAACCCTAGGTTCGTCCTTCGATTCACCACCTTGTAAACTATAGTTAAAACAAAGTCAATAGTACTTTGTTGTTTCAAATTTGTGTGTTATATATTACATACTAGGTGCGTGTATGTGTGTTTGGGTGTATGTGTTGGTACACCCACTAATTAATTAGCCAGAATGAAACTAATTAGCAGTGCTAACGTCCTACACCGTCCCGTACCCCACCTCAGTAGAACACCTTTGGTTCCATGGTGTGCGTATCATGTAACGGCGTACGCACGCGTAAAAATAAATCGGTTCAAGGAAGTCGAAAGATTGTGGGAAATATAGGAAGTATCATGAAAAAAAAAATTTACAATACCTCCCGCCATAGATTTCTTGTCAAACACTGCAAGAACCTGGACCACCACTAGCAAGAAACGTTCATCCCTTCAAAATATTTAGTTATTAATTATGAGATTCTTCAAGCGCTGTTTTTTTTTTTCTAAAAGCGCAGGTTAGCAGGTTTATAGAAAGACATTGAACAGTAAATAACTTACCTCTGACCCATATATTTTATTCAAAACACAGCATTTTTCCAAAACCTAACTTTCTTTATTTTGGACTATAAAAACAAAACAGAAATGATACATATTGAATACTTGTTTAGGATTATAGACAATGAAAATTAAATGAAAATCGTTAGGTGTCTTAGACCCCCAGGATTAAGAACATTTATACGTTGTCATCGATTATAATTGTTTATTTGTTTTACCAATTTTACATATGCTCCATTAAGTCTTTCATTATTTTGTGTGTATGAAGTCTGCAAAAACCCCCATGCTACAATAAATATATCGAACATGTACGACGTACAATAATAAAACATGCAATTTCAGGTGTTATATATAGTAAAGTTGTATTTCCTGCACCACTCGATATCTCACTAGAAAGAACAACCCTGAAATCCAATATTCAGTTTTATATTACATGGAAAAAGAAACAACAAAACAGTAGCGATATGTATTAATTCATTTACATATTACATATTTCTCTTTGCATGAATAATAAATGAAATGATTAAAGGGCAGAACAAAATGTCTAGTATTTCCAGCTACAATCAGAATAATACAACAAATCAATACACTTCTCTACGATCCGTACGATTACGTAGTTCGGTCAGCACATAAAACGCTTGGGTTTATCAATGCGGTTAATCTAATTACAAGTGCAACTGGATAATTGCGGCCGGTAATTATCTGTTTAGTGGTTTCCTGACCCAATTCCTGTAGCACTTTGAGCCGCCGCGCCGCCGCCCACGCCACTATAGAGTCTTCTACAAGTGTCGCGAATGATTCGGGATGTCCGACTACAGACATTTCCTTCAGTGTGTTTGAGCGATTGAAGAGCGAAGCTAACAAAGTGAAGCAAGTATTTCGAGCATTTCCTCTTACGCGTATTTATAGATTTGTGGATTAGTTAATTTTCAGGAATCTACTGCTTGGAGGTGCATCAAATATTCAAGACAAAATGAATTAGATGTATTGTAGTATCTTTCGTATTGACCGGGAGATTGAAAGGCGGGTGCTCTGATGTTGTGTTGGGTGAAACTGAGGAGCAATTGAGAAGAATGATTGTGAGCATAAAGGAAGTAGGGAAAGGTTTAAATCTGCTATTGAATGTCGATAAATGTAAAGTGTTGGTGTTTGAGAAGAATGATTTGGTGACTGATTGTAATGTTTCAGTGAAGAAACTGGAACAAGAGAATGAATTTGTATATTTGGGTAGTATGTTCTCGAGGGATGGACGTATTGACCAGGTGTCTGCAGGGTGCAAGGTATTGGGTGCGCTGGGTACATTTGCTCGAAACGTGAATGTATCTAGAGATGCTCGATTGAGTGTTTATAGTGGTGTTAGAGTTGATGTATGGTTCTGAATGTTGGTTGTGGATAAAGAAGCATGAACGACGTATAACTATTGTGGAAATTAAATATTTGAGGGTGCTTTGGGTGTATATGAAATGCGTTCGTGTGATATTCAGAAGAATGTTGTTAAGAAAGTGCGAGTGAGTCAGTTGAGGTAGTTTGGCCATCTCGATAAGTTGGTGAAATTAATATATACGGGTGAGATATCCAGATATTTAAATAACTAGATGATAGATTTGATAAATGCGTCTGATTTTATAGATTTCTAACCTGAAATTCACGGAATTGTTTCCACACATACGCTTTAGAGTATTTTGGGGAGCAGTATTTTCATGTGCTTGGTCGATTTCTTAAATGGACATTTCGTTTTAATTTTACTTACAATCTTTGATTACTCTCTACCATTCTCAAATGGAATATAACCGATTGTGAATAAAATATTTGGTTTGTGATCCTATAATAGCACAGTATCCATCAGTTTGAAGGTTTGGATACAGTTGTGCTAATGAAGGCAATAAACTAATTGTCGTAATGAGGTGCGATAGGCCTAAAAGTGTTATTAGTCGTCAATTACCACAAATCGAGGGTAGACATCCGTCGGACATGCAAGGCAAGTGCAACGGACTAATCAGCACAATTTGACGTGTACGTCTTCCTTCACAATCCCACAATCACACGTCTTATCAGCGCAATCGGACTATCGTTTAGAATTGTCTCGAGTTCGAGACAGAGCTGGGTAATTAAGCGGCTTCAGGTTCCCCACGTCAGCTCGCGAGGCCTCTAATTGGCATCTAGTAGGCCTGGCACGCGATACCAGAACATTTGAACATCGCCAGGCCGCACACACACACTTATTATGATAATTTTCAGTTCACGTGTTGTGTATGTGAATTGGAGTATCGTTCTGTATGAGACTGGAGAGGATGCAGAACCTGTTGCTTGCAAAAATCCGGGATATGCCTAAGCTGTGCACACGTGCTCAGCTGCGGCAGGGAAGGACTTTGCACGTACATTCACACGATTTTATACATTTCATTTCATTCTTACTACAAATTTCCCCATTTTTCGATGACGTACATAGTGTCCTAAATTGATTAGGTTACCATTGAGATCTCGGAAACTATAGGAGCAATGAAGTCAGTTTAATAGACAATGTTGTGGAGTTCTTAGCTAAAAAACATTTAAAATTCACAACACTTTAGAAAGTTATTTATAAAAATCAAATTACCCTGAAATTGTAAAAGTAATAAAAAAAAGTTTTATATAAAAGTTACAAGATTTGATGAGGAAACCTAAAAACCAAATCAAAATAAAATTAAAGATGGCGATCCTCATTTTAAATGGAGCCATATTGAATTTTTATTTGCTGAAAGTATATTGTCTCTTTTCAACGATGTATTGCAACAATTGCAATGTTAGAATTAATAGCATGGAATGGTACTTATTTCCTTCGAGTATAAATCTTACGAGAATGAAATAGACATTCCATACGAGTTGTACACTATACTTTTTCTACGACCAAGATATTATTTCCTAATTTATTTATATTTTAATAGTAAATTTGTCCCGCTTTCACCATTCCAATATTTGACAATTCTAAGTAAGTATTCTAGTAATGGCACCTGTACTGAAATGAAATGACCTGTATTGAAATACTCACAAAACAAATTTATTTCGCACGATGCTTGCAATGTACTTCATTCCCCTAGCAACAACAAACATACAATGGGCAGATTTCTAAGTGGTCGTAGAAAAAAGTTATTTGTTTCACTAGTCCAGAAACTGCACTTTTACAAGTGCGAGTATATTTTTTTTTATACGGAGCACAAAAAAATTATTGGAGATATTGGAAGGTACCAAATATAACTTTCAAAAATGTTAGTATGTCAGTACACGAGGAACCATAAAAATAAAAATAAAATATATTTGGAGGTAGTATTTTGACGGCATTGCACAAATCTACTCTTCATAAAATGCCCCATTCAGAAATGTTTAAATGGCGTGATGATATATTTCATCATAATTTAATTCATGTTATTTCAAAATGCGTAAAAATCACAATAATAAAATGTAACAATCCTATATTAATAGCGTGGTCATAAATTAAATTACGCATTAAACGCATGTTCCATTCTTCAAATGAAATAGTTTTCGCCCGAGATAAGAAGAAAGAGTTATAAATTACAACAGAATTAAATTTCTATTTCTTTTGTTTAAATTGCGTATATACTTAACATAATGCATAGATGTGAAGATTTCTTTGAAAAATGTTGTTTGCAGTCGGATCTACTTGATACAAATTAAACACAGTCTGCTTGCGGAGAATTCAAAACGCAGTGCTACTAAAAATATCTATTAGCTATACTACAGCTCAAAAACAAGTTTGGTGACACTGGTACATTTAGAATACACGCAAGAGCATACATAATTTTAATTAAATGGTTCTCACTAAATTTATAGTGTCTAGTAGATAAGCAAATAGTACACTAACGATGTTTTACTTTCCATGAAATTAACTTAACTAGTAGAGTTACTATATCCTTTTCTGAGTGCAAATGGCGTCATGATATAGTTGTTCAATTTAAAAAAATCTGGTGTGGTCACCACACTACTTTCTTATACATATAAAACCTATTGAACACGTATGACTTGTTCCTTGTGTATGACTTCATTTTGACAATTATTTGACATGTACGACTAATGTTAAACGTGTTAAATTTTTTGTTCTTTTTGTAACTATGACTTTATATTAATATATAAATATATTAATTAATATCTAGTCTTTAAAACTTACACGTGTTGCTTTCATAATATGACACATATTTTTAACACTTCGCAATTTGACGTATATATTATTTAAAAAAAAATTCTACTGTTGTATAAATATATCCCCATTATTTAATTTTTTTTCGATGAATTATAGTACCCATAATTCACGACAATGAACCTAACCTCCTACTTAGTTATTTCATCCGTTAATAACATACAAATTACTGCATTTCCATAGTCAATGTCATACAGCAAGAAACGCACTATACCAGCAGATATAAATGAGCTATGTAAGACTGTTTAATATCGCGCAGTATTTCTAAAGATATCGTGGAATTTAATACACGAGTGAACACCAATCAAAAAACGAAAAGTGCGAGAAATGATGGTAAGCAATGTTATACGAGAACTATTACGGAAAATTGCAAATGAATCTATAAGTCATAAGGAGTAATAATTAATTTGTTCAATTTTAATTAGCAGATAGCTGGTTTTCAGCGAAGTGATTTAGATTTTTGAATGATTAACTTAATTTGATATAGGGACTGTTATTAATTATTTGATTTAGTATCTGGCTGTATGCGATAAGCAAATTGATTATTACTCATTATTTTACCTATGAAATATAAACCCAGCTATGCAGCAGTAATAATTGATTTTTGTTTATTTATAATGTAAGTATTAATGTTAAAAGTACTTTGATTTGAACATCTATTGTGTTTACATGTGAAGGAAAACTATTTATTTTTATATTATTAAAATTGTCGTTCGTGTACAAATTATTAATAATGAAATAATACAAAATATAATTGCAGAATGCCTGAACAATTCACCATTCACTCCATGCAATTATGGAAACATAAAACATTAAACCATCAAGCAATTAATAATCATTTGCCAATCAATTTTCTAATTGCAATTAATGGCTATGTTCAGAGAATAATACAAGGCACTAAAGATAATCAATCAATTTGTTGACTGTATAATAATGTACACAAAGATTACAAACATAATTTAAATTGTCAATATAAATAATTGTCCTTTCACTGTTATAGGTATAGCATTACACGTAGACTAGTAAATATATTTTTAACGTCTTGTTTGACATATGTTTCAAAAAGAAATTATTACTAATTTTACTATAGGTACTTCATTCATAAAATAATAGCGAAAATTTCATTCAACAAAATTTACATATAAAAGTTACTAAACTCAAAATTAAATTGACTTTTTAAGATTTCTTAAGTGTTTTCGTTTGTATTTTACCAAGCTCTTTATTTAATTTGTATTATACATTTTTGTACATATAGCATAATTGCCAGTGGTCAGAATATATGAAATTTTCTGTGGAATTCTTCAAATTTTCAAAATTGTGTTTATGATATTTCTATATCAATTGAGCCCCAAGAAACACAATGCAGTTGAGCGCATCGTAATATCTCTTATATTTTTCGAGATATGTCGATTTATCATATTTTTCAAAATACAACTTTAGAGGACTGCAGCTTAAAAACTGTTCAAGATATCGAAAAATCTCTCCAGTTATGTGTTTTTCGAGCAATTTAAAACAAATTAGCAAATTTTGAAAATTTTCAAATTTTTTGGATTTTTTTTCAAAATTTTGATTTGCAATATCTCGGAAAATATAAAAGATACGAAATTGTAACGCACACCATTGGATTCAGCTCGTGAAAATACGTAAGTATGCAAAATTTCAGAATATTTGGTGAACTGGTTGGAAAATTAGAGCAAAAAGTCTAGAAACAGCAAAAATACCCAAAAAGTCCAAGGGTATACACTTAAAAATTTGACGATTTTGAGTCATTTTCAAATTTTTTGCTCTAATTCTTTAACCCGTCGACCAAATGTTCTGAAATTTTACATACCTATGTAATTTTACGAGCTGAATCGATTGGTGAACACCGCAAGTCTGTATCTTTTGTATTTGTCAAGATATCGCAAATCGAAAATTTGAAAAAAAATTCAAAAATTTTCAAAATTTTAAAAATTTGCTAATCTGTTGAGAAATACACGGAAACCACAAAACTGGAGCGATTTTTCGAAATCTTGAATAGTTTTTGAGCTACAGCCTCTCAAAGTTGCATTTTGAAAAACATGAAAAATTGACATAACTTGAAAAATATTTGAGATATTACGATGCACTCAACTGCTATGTGTTTCTTGGGGCGTCGTTGATATAGAAAAATAATAAACACAATTTTGAAAATTTGATGATTTCCAGAGGAAATCTCATACATACATCAAATTTATGAAATATGTTAGTGTCAAATTGTAAATGAATAATGCATTAGCCTTTATAAAATCAGTTCGTATACGGAGAAATAAACACATCATCGTCGCGTATCATCAGATTTGAATGTGAATAGAAACAGTGTACTATATTTAAATCCTGTTGACATAATACCTGTATTTAAGCCAAGAGCGTCTAAACGCTCGTAGTAAGAATTAAGTTCTTCAATTGTTCATCTTTTGTTTGGCCTCGCCATGTGAGGTAATCCCCATATCAACTGCAACATGGCAAGATAAGCTTAGTGAATTTACATACAAGGGAGACGACTAAGTCTGGACAATACTTAGCGCCACACTAATTGCTGTCTCTGAATATGGTGTGTAATTTGTTCTTGCGTACGTCATGGACTTAGAGGAACGTTTGACGCTGGGTTACACCCTATTTGTGGCATTGGAAAATTTTTTTTGTAAGAAAATAAAATATTTATTTTTAAGTAAACTGAGCAATAATTTAATTTATACGAGTATTCGTACCACCTATTATTGTTGTTATACAAGTCTAAATTATTACGTAATTGTACTCTTAAATAAATATTTTTTTATATAGATATTTATAATATTTTAAGGGGATCACAATATTTTTTCGTAAATGAAACAAAATGAAAATAGGTTTCAACCATATTACTAATATTGAATGTGTAACGATTAAAAACAATATTCAATTACTTATTAACTATTTATAAGAAGATGTACATTTTACATTAATAATAATAAATTCTATTGCATTTGTAATTAATGAATACATATATGAGGAATTTTGCAATTATTCTTTTTTTTAATTAAAAATATGAATAGTTATTGGTACTAATATTTAATTAATGCAATTAACTTTAAATAGGCGAATAAAATATTAATTGCTTGTAAATGGTCTCATTACAGGTACTCATTTTATTTTATTATTCATTTGTAATGTTTGCATCAACTTCATATAATATTTTAAGCTTCAAAAATATATTTTAATTTTAAATACCATCATGTATTATATATATATATATATATATATATATATATATATATATATATCTTACATCTAAATTATAGTTATCAAATTGCGATTTAATATAGAAAAAGGAAAATATAAGACATAGGTAATTGTAAGATAATTTAAAGTATGTAAATCACTAAAATTAGGATATTTAATAAAATTTGGAATCTATTTATAATTATTACAATATATTTTCTGTAAATAACATCCATATTGGTAACACTTCTATATTTTCCTCTCTAGAGAGGAAAAACATATTTTTCCGAAATCGATACTGAAGTACACGATATTACTACGCGAAGTTAGCTAAAATAGTAGCAAAGGTTAAACTTTACAGACTCTTTTGTAAAACTTAAAATAACAAACAAATTATTCTATAATACTATTGGTGAATTTATTTATTATTTACTTTTGATAATAATTTATCGGATTTTGTGCAGATCACATGAAGAACACCAGAACACGTTTAAGAATATATAAAAAATTATGAAATAACCAAATTTGACACTTTGCCAGTACTTTTGTTATCACAGCCATCCCCGTCGCAAGTTTATTTCATATTTGTAATAAAAAATTATACTTTAGTGTCTTGATAACTATTTCCTCATTATTTCAAAAGAAGAAAGGTTTCTTGGCATGTCGTGAAAAAAGTATATTTGTTAAACTGTTGTAAGCAACGAAAATGATTACAATAAACAATTAAAGTATCCATGAAACAAATGCAAGTAGGGGCGCCACTGTGCGCGTCCAGCAAACAAACTACGAGTGTCCAGCAGTTAAGTGTGCGTGGGGCGAATCTTACACATGTGTAGGTGTAAGACAAGGCCGTTCCCACGGCGGACGTACGAATAAAAACTTGGATAAAAACACCACAACGCGACACTCTGTCCACGGACCGCCGAGTGCCCAAACTAACAGCAACGTCCGTGACCACTCACTGCTCAACTGACCAACAGCCGTTGGCTACTGGCTAGACTGTAATTGAATCTGTTGTGTTGTGCGAAAGAATTGGCTGCTGAGGTTTGTTTAATTTGAGGCATGTGTCGCGAAACGAAATTGAAAGATGCCTTTGGTTTTTTTGCCGAGATACTTAGTTTGATATCTTTTGAAGGTTGTAATTTGAAGGGCTGCAGTAAGCCACGATAGAGATGGTATATTTATTTATTTTATATTTCTAGTAAGAGATAATAGCTCATAATTTATACAAGGTTTTGATATGATATATTGTTGCTCTATGGTTAAATTTATTATACACCCTGTATATAAACGATAATATTCAATTCCAGTTTAGTAACACACTCATAAAACAAGCAACTTTCTATGAAGCAATGTACAAATTCTAAACATTGGTGTTGGTTTTGTCATATTTTATATTTAGAACACGATACTCGAATTATGTTTGCTGCCTCGATTTCAAAGGCGCCTACGACTAATTACTGTTTACTTAAACTGCTTTGATAAGCTTCACTTTATTGTAAATTCAATTACGTCAAAAGTAAAACACTTAGGATAACGGACACCTCACTGATAAAGTTATAATACACGTAAACTTCAGGGAAGTGTAAATTTCTGAATACATTTATATCTTTAATTCTACCAGTTTTATCTCTCGTACATACATATATGTAGGGGTGGTATAATATTGTATGTTACCAAATGATTAGATTTTTGGGGACAATTCATAAACACATCAACAGTAGGCACTAGATTATTTGAAGGCCTATCACGATTTTTGGGCATGTTTTAGTTTATAAATAAGATAGAGTAAATTAGTTGGAATCAAAAAGATGTATAATCCTTATTTGAAACATTTTTCTATACATTTAAAATCAGTGTTTGTGGTACCAGCCAATACTTTTGGGCCAAATGAAATCTTTATTTTGGTTTTTTTTGTTATTATTTTTATTTCAAAATATTCTTAAAACTTACAGAATTTAAGATACAAATAAATGGAGTAGAACAATTTTCCTTTGATCAGAACAAATTTTTAAAAAGTCATTCTAAAAGTCTTAATGGGGGCCAAATGATATGATTCTGGGCTCGTAGATGCCAAAAATTCAGAAAATTTAACCGTGAGATTCAAATACAAATAATTTACAATAAATGAATTATTTCTGAAAATTTGTAGTAAAGTTGTTACGTAAATCTAATTAGCTTGTAATGTACCAGCAATATTTACATGAAACAGTTTTGTATAAATGTTATCATCAAATTCAAAAACTGTCTTCGTGGTACCAACCAATACCTTTGGGCCAAATGAAATCTTTTGTTAATTTTTTTTTTCTTTTTATTGAGAAAAGCATACATCGACAGCATGGTCATTAGTATCTTAGTACAGAGTATTACAGTGTGTTTTGTATCTATAATTTGTGGTATATATTTAGTTCTGAAAGATATTTAATAACATTTTTTATTGTTTCATTGTTTTTTTTGTTAATTCATTATTATTTCATTTGTTATTTTCCTCAATATATTTAAAAAAATAATAGATACCAATAAATTTAGTAGGTACAATAATTTTCCTTTGAATTTGAAAGATCACAACCAATTCTTGACATTATTCTAAGGTTTTTATTGGACCAAATAATGTGATTCTGAGTTCGTATTGTAAACTGAAGAACAGCAATCAAAGGAACAACCACATACGTGCGAGAATACAAAGTGAATACATATAAATAAATTTAGAGAATATACAGGAAAGTACCGTTGCGGCAACATTAAAATATAACACTAGATCCGAATTTTTCTAGCTGGCCAATCTTCACGGAATCTTCACACGATGGAGAAACTCGCACACATTCACGTACGAAGACGTCACGGACAGAGCCAGCAGCATACGGCACCGAGTGCATTCGACAGAGACGCCACCAATGCCGATATGAATATTTAATAAGTGGCATTGTGCGTGTGTTTGTGTGTGGTGTTATTACAAGCCGAAATGTGTTTGACTGGGACGTGAGCTGCGTTTTCCGGTACAAGTCCGGGCGACGTGGAAAGTTGCATGTAATTAAATACTAATTAATAATGGACCCGGCCTGCTTGAAATCCTGACGAGGAAGTTACTTTCGATCGAATTTGGTACGGTTTGCTAATAAGTTCCGGACAGGCTGATTGGATTTATGAAAGGGAAATACAAATGTTGGAGGTAATTAAGTTAACGATGATGATTGCTAACGCCAATAAACTGAATTAGTATATCATCACGTGATTTATCCAAATGTTACACATATACAGACTGTAACATATCGAGAGGAACAATATTTCTTAATATCTTTTTTTTCTAAAACATCTAGTTTTCGAGTTAACATTCTTTAAAAATGTATTAGAATTTAGATGTCCCGCCAATGGAGAACATATGACTGTATAGACGGCGTTAGAGTAGACTCTGCGCTCCTGCGCATTACATCTGTTTTTGCGTCGTGAAAGCTAACCTAAATTTTGTATTTTTGCAATTAAAATGTATTCAAACAATATTGAAGCTAAAGAACAAATTCCAATGAGAAAACTACTCGAAATTACACAAGTATCAACATTAATTACTGTTACTTTATTACCAACTAAATCAAGACGTCAGTATCCATTTGCAAAAATTGCCGTCTGAGCAAGATAAATCTTCTGGTATCAAACACTACACTTTTTGTATGAGGTAAGAACGTGATTTTTGCTCTAATAAATACT
This sequence comes from Poecilus cupreus, assembly GCA_963942605.1. Lineage (NCBI taxonomy): Eukaryota > Metazoa > Arthropoda > Insecta > Coleoptera > Carabidae > Poecilus > Poecilus cupreus. The sequence goes on from OZ012730.1 coordinate 14,240,134, forward strand.
ATTAATTAATGTGTAAATTTCATATATGTGTTGTAGTGTTATTCTTCGAGAACTTACTAGACTCTGTCTAACCCTCGACACAATCCAAATCATTCTGTTCAATATTTGCTGTGATCAGATTGTATTTTACCCCGATCTAAAACTGACTTAAAAGATTCATGATCTCGAATAAGCTGAACAACATGTGTAACAGTGCGAACATTCATAAGATGATGATTTGGAAAACACCCCAAATAAATTTGGCAGGATGGAGCAGCGTTTCCATGAACTTTGAACGTTGTGAACTGGCTGTTCGGAAAATCAGGCACTTTTACATATTATTACTTTTATAATAATAATAATAATATTCAAACCAATTATATATTTGAATGAATAACGCTTTATTAATTAGTTTATTTCATACATTGTTGATATTTTGAAAAATCGTAACTTTTCGGTATCAAATTTTGCTTCAAATTAGCAACCCTCCAAAGTTGTTAGTGAGACATAAGGCATGTTGTGACAATTAATCACCATAATGTATTGCTTGACAGTAATCTTGAGCGTACAAATTATCATGAATTAAAACTAAATAAAAGCGTGTTCTAAACAAACGATGATTCCAACTTCCTTCATTTAAGGTTAAAGTATTCGTAAAAAGGAAACAAATGAGCGCGCCGGTATTAAATTCCTGTAGTGGGCCAAGTGCGTAGACACAAGATGGATGACACGAGATAAGTGATAACATAGGCGCGAATGTTTTATTCGTTCAAGGCGAAGCGAATGTAAAATGGTAGTACGGAGGGGCCGGTGAAATTCATTCCGCTATCAGCTGCGCTCATCGCTTCCTTGTTCCGACTGCGCCGCACTTCACGCCTGGCACTTGTTTCTCCGCACTTCACTTGATTCCATTCACATTCTATAATGTTTGTTATTCAAAATATAGTCAGAGGTATTACAATACAATAATAATAATAAACTTTATTATAAACTACAAAAATTACGTTTAATAAAAACATTGCTCCTAAAATATATCCCTGAGTAACACCACATCTCATGGGAACTGCAATTGAAATTGAATAAGGTTTCAGAGTTGTGCAACATGCTTATAAAAAATTTGATGTGGCAAGCACATCACCTGCCGCTACAACCCTTAAACGGTACAAAAAAGTATTTGATGATACGGGAAAATACCTTCTTATTTGTTTATTTTTAATTTATATTTAAAAAATTTAATTTTCTTTTATTATAAAAGTTCTTACAATTATAATGGTACAAATAAGTGTACCTCTCTGTTTTGCACTCATTTTACTTAACTTAACATGACAGAAATACTGTGTCTTGATATTTGGCACATACAACTGACATACTATACTCTCTTTTGTATAATTACTATGATAACAACCTATCAGCGGACACTACTGAGCGGCGATCTTTTCAGTAGTGCACCACTGAAATATTATGATCATGAAATGAATTTGAAGTGTCGTCACTGTATGAATTCTCATATTACAGTAATAATGAACGGGGTAGTTATCAGCAGCGAGTAATGAAGACCATCGAGTTCAACGCACGGCCTTGTTACGGTGCAGATCAGAGGATCTGGATGGGATCTTCAGCCATCCGAGCTTCACTTACGAATTCACATCGGCTGCACACATACAGCTCTGCGTGTGTGAAATGTGAATCGAGGAACTTTCTTCTTCCGACCCGGAATGCGCCGGCAATCCGGAGATGGAGACCGGAGGAAGAGATTGGATGGGATTGTTTCAGGAGTAATCTAGCGGAACGTAGTAGACTATCGGCAGATCGCTAACGTGGATGCGATGTTAGTTTTGCTGATTGAGTTAATTACAGGCGAGAACTATCTATTTAAGCGACTCAAGACATTAAAATTTCAAGTTTTTGTCGAAATTTTTCAACAGAAGTTTTACAAAAAGATTGCGCCCTTGTTTATGTATTTTAGACAATATTTGGGATATCTCTCGAAAAGATTTCTGCACCTATCCACGTATGGAATAGCTGGGTGCATTTGACTAATGCAAGAATTAGGGTTTCAATTATTTTTTAACTGTAAATAAGTTTTATCCCTATTTATACACTGTCTCTCTTTGGATTGTCTTTGTGATTATGTAAGTCTAAAAGCACCCTCGTACTACAATGTTGAAGAATTGCAATCAAAATCTTATCAGCTCAAAATGTGAACTTCCAAATACTAAATATTCAATTTGAAAATGGACACAAAACATCCTACCAAAATAGAAATTACTAATCTGTTTCTTACACAGTAAAAAATTCTATTTTCGATTTGTTAATTTAGTGGTTGTTAAGTATTTTTAGTTAATATTGACAAATATATTACTGTTCCTGTAATATCTTTTAATTTACAGTTTGCTGCGCCGCTCTTTTTAATAATGAACTTAATCATCAGCAGCACTCTCTTTATGGCAATGTCAGTTTTACTTCCAAGCATCTTGTTAACATAGCAACACCCGACAAACACTAAAAAACTTGATATCTTGATTAAACGACATTTATTTTAAATTACCTCCACGTAATGGAATACTTTAGCGAAAGAAAACAAAAAACGAACATCGCGCGAACACTACCGCCACTGCGGTGGAAGGGCGCACTGCCAATTATGGAAACAAGTCCAGTGTGTGTGTGTGTGAGAGAATGACTTCCTATACATCGCAGGGTATTAAGGGGAAGCGGGCGAAACACCTGAACAGGTGCGCGTGGAGAAAGTGAGACTTGCTGTAACAATACAATCAGAAGGGCTTTCCCGATCTAAGGAAATTAATAAGTAAAATAGGAATTCCGTACATTCAAAACGTCCCTTAGCAGGAATTTGTACACACCGGCAATTTGATAAACTTTTAGAACTCATAGAGAAATTATAAAAAAAACTTTTGGATTAACTTCTGTAAAAAAATATTTATTTTAACCAAAGATTCTAAATATATGGAACCCATTTAAAAAAAAATTTAAATCGATACTAAAATGCACGATGTGATGTTACTATGCGAAGTTAGCTAAAATAATAGCTACAGGCTACAGTTAAACTTTACAGACTCTTTTGTCAAGCTTGAATTACAAATTTAATAATAACAATAATAATAATACTACGTTTATTAATGAAAATTATAACCAAATTTGACATTGCCAGTACTTTTCTCATCACAGCCATCCCCGCCGCAACAGCTAGCTGACGTTTTACAAATACATAATGTTATTTATTTATGTTTTTAATAATAATAATTTAACGATTTCCGAAAAATATATAATGTTTATCTCGGCACTGAAGTATTTTTATTACTCATATTCTTTAGTGCTTTGATATACAAATAAAAATTTTAGACTAATTCTAAAGAACATTTTTGTTAAAATTTATTCATTGTCAATAGCATTGTTAAATATATATTCTTCTTTAATTTAATCAACTTCGTATCTCTTATAGTTCTCGAGATAACAATGGTGGCATACTTAAATGAAACACCCTGTATATTACCAACTTATTTCCTGAATTTAAATAAAAATAAATAAACTAATTGTTTAAATGTCAAAATTTTCACTAGCAACAAATGTTTGCCTAAGATTTGATGCATGGCTTAAAAAAACTGTAAAAACGTCCTTTTAGTGCGAATGAAGCCTTCTGATATATAGCTCATAATATAATTAAGGAAATAGGGGCCTATTCTGTAACTTACCTGTTAATTTTCAACTTCTTGTTTGTAGTCAATGATAACTAATGTTACTGAATAAAAATTGGGAATTTCATTTGGCACATATATTTTTATTGGCTAAATTTGTAACTGGCCATTAAAAATTAACAGGTTACTTACAGAATAGGCCCCATAGTCAACTAAAAACTACAAATAATATATTTCCCAAAAGTAGAGCACGTAGACATGTGGTGAAATAAAAAATATATATGGCTACAAAACCTGAAGTTAGTTGTAAACGATGAAACAGCCATGGAATCACGAATAAGTTAAGAATTTAGGACAACAATGTATGAGTGAGAAAAACAGGATGCAGCAATTTCAAGCGAAATTAAAGAAAAGTACACGATATTAGTGTCGTCTCTTAAAATACCTACAAGTCTATAAATATATTTTTATTTCTACAAATAATCGATGCAAATATTGTCCAGCAAACACTCAACAACATTTAATGTCTCCACTGCAAATTATTCACCAACATCAAATGAAACTTCACACAATGATTTTCATGTGTAAAATTGCACTAAATTCGCAATTCCTCCGCGTGAAATGATGTCACCAATCGGTGGAACTCACAAGAATGCAGCACACGAAGTGTTCAGTCGCGACATCGTGGCAAGGAAATGGCCAAATTGGCTGTGGGCGTCGAGCCCAACACACAAAGTTCGGACGTTGGATTAGGATGCAAACAAAATTATAACGTGGTTTCAAGTCACGAAGATCAGACGGGTGATAAGAAACGTTTTCGTGTGTATAAGTATGTGCAAACAAATTACACATGCTCTACAAATATTTGTAACATTAATTATAACAAAGTGATTAGTCAGATTTATCAAAAATGCATTGATAGGGATAGCTCAGGGTTCAATTTATGGCCCCACTTATTTGTGTTACTTTTGTTAAGCCTGTTTTACCTGACGAAATATATTGGTCAATTTTTGCTTCCCCAATAAATTGGCGAATTATTTACTTGAGAAATTAGACTATGTTTCGACAATTTAATAGGGAATTCTAGAATTTAGTCATTGGCAACCAATCAAACTTGTTTATGTTTTGATTAGTTTGTCATTTCTTGGTATATCTTGATCAAATAATATTAGTAGCATAGGTGACAGCTGATATCGTGTTGGTACTACTGAAATTGTCATATAACCATTAGTGTTACAAGTTATTTAGACAATTTTTGTATTACGAATTGGTATTACGTTTGATTTTGAATATCACGAGTGCCAAGCATGAGTGATATTTTTAAGCGTAATAACCATGAGTGATGCAGCCCCAAAAATTGTCAACCCAATTTGTAACATGAATGGTATTCGGAGGACAATTCAACGAGTCAAAATGTATTCTTTTGTTAACCTGACTTGCAAATAGATTCACTTAATACAGCAATAGTGTAACAATTCAATTGTTTAATATTGTCGACAGAATCACTAGTGAAAATTGTCGAAAAAATGTCGGTGAGATCACTAGTGAAAAATGTCAGTATAATTCTTTTCAATTGGTGGAAAATTGTAAATCCTCAAAATCTATTGGACCATTTTTGATAGATGATATAATATGAGTTGAATTATCAGTAATAATATAACAAGAGAGTGGAGAATAAATTGAAAATAGTTTGACAGATCTTTCGAAAACTTGTTGTCAGGCAATAACCACGAAAGCCCCTAGGGCTTTCGTGGCTATTGCCAAATGGCAACAAGTTTAAGAAAGATACTGGAGAATATTTTTTTTTTTGTACAATTTATTTACAAGAATACTTGGCCAATTTATTGCCCAATAAATTGTGTCGTGTAAAACACTAAAACAGGCATTAGATTTTTAGTTTTTCTTTCATTTGGTCATTGAAGATGAAGACCAATACAGCAAATATTCTGAAATTTCGTCTTGCGCATCATGCGTGTTGACATATTTATAAGTTTGCTGAGTCCTTGTTTCTGTTTATGTATTTTAGGTAATCTTTTGATTGGCTTTTGAGGGCATTCCTACTTCGGCATATATCCACGTGTGGGCTAGCTGGGTGTTTCATTTGGCCAACTCAAAAGTTAGTGCTTCGTACGTCTTTATCGTGCTACTAGATGTTGAAGTTAATTTTTATTCTTTCTCTAACTTAAGTTTAAGCATATCATATGCTTTATTGTTGTACCCGTTTTTTCTACACATATTAAGTAAGATGCAGTTGAACTTTACCTATAGAGTCTAGACCGATAGATGCTACACAAGAAACCAGCTTCTGCGTACATGTCGGTAAGTTACAAGTACAGTAATTTGTGAACAGTACTTTTGTCCAGCTCTACATTTAAACAAAAGTGCAATAATACAACCCAGCAAAAAAATCTCTAACTATATCTTTGAGATATGAACATCCCGTAATTCGCCTAGCAAGCGTAACGAGTCAACCTGTATTTATTTGTGCAGTGTGTGTACATCAACTGTGTAGGTACACTCGATTTAAACATGCGCGATGTATAAGTGACAAATGCGTGGTGGTGCTGATGCTAGCGTGAAGTGGGTCAAGTGGAGTGGGCGTGCAGGAAGCGACCGCGAGCTACGGTGACGATGCCGACATGCACGAATACGAAAACCGAAAGTGTGGATGGTTTGGAAATCCAACAGAAACCGAAACTAATATTAATATTAATTTATTGTACTAGTATGAAATGTTACATATTAGTTCGAAAGAAAAAAGGTAAATCTTCTGGTATCAAACACTACACTTTTTGTATGAGGTAAGAACGTGATTTTTGCTCTTTTAATGTACTATTAATTAATGTGTATTGTAGTGTTATTCTTCGAGAACTTACTAGACTCTGGCTAACCCTCGACCCAGTTCAAATCATTCTGTTAATATTTGCTGTGATCAGATCGTATTTTACCCCGATCTTGAACTGACTTAAAAGATTCATGATCTCGAATAAGCTGAACAACATGTGTAACAGTGCGAACATTCGTAAGATGATGATTTGGAAAACACCCCAAATAAATTTGGCAGGATGGAGCAGCGTTACCATGAACTTTGAACGTTGTGAACTGGCTGTTCGGAAAATCAGGCACTTTTACATATTATTACTTTTATAATAATAATTTATTAGTTGATTTATTTGATATTGTCATGATCAATAATTTCATTACTATTGCCATGGATACTGCTAGACCAAATTATGAATATACCTGAACGACTCGTCAATTTATGGGGTAGTAAAAAAGCTAAATAAATGGGATTTAGAAAAAAAATTTATTAAGAAAAATTATTGTTATTGATGAGTTCTATCACTGGTTAAATTTAATGTACTTATTTAGGTTACACCCAGTATAGCGTCTTGCTAGCATGGTAAAAGAAATACTTTTATTGCGTACGAGAGAAGAAAACAAAATTTAAATTAAGTAAGTTTCTCTTTATTACCTTGTTCTGGTGTTTCCCTCCTTGTATTAGCTCTGCACATGATACACTTTCAAAATTTCGTTTTCTACTAAAATGTAGATGCTACGATAAAGAAATTCTTCTAGTTATGAGGTCGAAATTAGAATGCACCTTCCGTGTAAATTACACAAACACATACTAAAAGTACAGTTAAATATCCGTGCGCAACTACTCCACTTATCTGGACTATCATCGCCCAAGAATTTTTATAATAAAAGAGTCATAAAGTCAGGCTGCACTAAAGAGCTCATAAACACCTGCACTGCATATAAAGTCATCATTATAAATAAACCCTAATACGGGGTTTCAATAAAAGGTAACAATCATGATTCATTACTATTCAACAATGATAAGAAAATTCTTTTAATGATTTGGAAATCGCAAATAATTACAAGGGAATCCCGATGCCGCCATTCGCCAATACACTTGTTTACCATGAAAAAAAAATCTGTTTATCTCGCCAATGATTCATCATTAATGACGAGTTAATTAGTAATTACACTCTCTAATTATAAGTTCAATTTCAAGTGCGGATATTTCTTAATAACTAAAGTTATTCCTTGTGATTTATTTAAAGCCGTACTGCATCACATTGCAAAAAATTTATCTTTCCGATAATCTTGCGCAATACTTACTTTACCATTCAGTCAAAAGCACATGTTACTAGAAGTGACAAAATAATCGTTATCGTGTTATACGTTAAGTGAGATAAGAAAGCTTAACAAAAAATTATACCGACATAAAAGAAACTGAAAAGCGAAAAATAAAATAAACCTATTTAGTCCAAATAACTAATTGTTGGGGCCTATTCTGTAAATTACCTATTAATTTTTAACGGCCTGTTAAAAATTTTAACCAATGACAGTAGACATCACTGAATAAAAATTGAAAATTTCATTTGTCACATACATTTTTATTGGTTAAAATTTTTAACAGCTCGTTAAAAATTGACAGGTAAGTTACAGAATAGATCCCGTTTAATGTCAAATTGTGGTCGTCATGGGTTAAAAGTTAAAACATTTTTTCAGCAACTACTTGGATTAATTTTTTACTTGACAAAAAAAATAGTCAAATTATTTTAATTTTTTAACATTGGGCGGACGTAGATAAAATATTGTACAATACACGTGTGATAATGCATTATTAATATAATTAGGTGATTACATGCGTATCTTAATAATGATCTTACCCTACTTATATTGTAAATATCTATTATAAAACCGGACATAAATTTGTTAACAACTAAATAAGTTATAATAGTATATTGAGTAACAAGTGCAGAAAGTTATCTATTTCCCACGAGCGGGAAATAGGTTGCAGGAGTTGCATACTATACTTATTCTATGAGCACACTTTTGTCAAGATATAATAATAATAATTCTTACTGAACCAAGAAATGACATCTCAAACTCACACTATTTGATGTTTATGATTACAGGATTAAGACGGCGCAAGCGCAGATGTGCGCAGTGTTACCAACTATAAATCTATAGATTGTAATATAAAAACTAGACATATTTTATTAAAAAATTGGTATTGTAATTATTAGTTATTTTATAATATAAAATTGTAATTATACTTGAAATATTAATATCATACAGTATTATATTATTAGTAAGTTGGTCATACTTGCGTGTGGAATAATTGCGCACGCTCTTCCACACGACTGTGCGAAATATAAAATTTACAAGCTTTGTTTAGTGTGGAGAAAGTGTAACTTTAAGCAGTGATCGTAGAAAAAAATATTTTTGCAATACCTGTACTGTAAGTTACTCATTAATAACAAAATTTAAACACAGTAAGTGGAACTTTTATTGCACAATTGGTTTTCATGGTTACATCATTTACTTACCGTTGACGGTGAATGGTAAGTAAATATATATCATTCAAATTTTATTTTTAACCTCAATCTGACAGCTGTTAATTTTGATACCTATTTTTCCTTTTCTTATATTTACGCAGGTATTGCAAAAAATAACTTACTAACCTCGAACTGTAAGTGACTTTTTAGGCCTCGAATGTTTAGGAAATCTCGACCCTACTCTCAACATCCCAAACTACATTCTCGACCTAAAAACTATCACTTACAGTTCACGGTACGTAATATACTATTATAACGTCATAATGTAAGTTTCGTAAAGTTTAAGAAGGAAGGTAAAATCAGCAATGAATTATAGTATTGGTGCGTATAAATGAACAGTTAAATAGGCAGCATCCCGATGCCGAAGACCTTGTGTAAAGTGATGAATACCAAACAAAAAACCAGTCCCAGGTACAAGTAATGAATCAGTAGGATCGTTGGTTGATAACCGAATTCAAATAGAATGCAATATCACTGTTTCCGGCTTGTGGCGTAACCGCGTTGTTATCATGCGTAAATAGCCATCTATCTCTATCGCGCTGCTGGGAAATCGCAAGTAAAGTTCAAGCGTGGAACAAAGTGAAACTGACCTGAGAATCTGGCTAAGAATCTGTAGAAGCCGGTGGCCAGTGTCGTCGTGAGTAGGACAAGGAGGGGTAGCGTCCCCCCGCATGGTGACTGTGGGGGCTGTTGTGTGTCGACCCCGCCCGCAGGTCGCCGCCGCGACATCACGTGCGCCACTGAAACAAACAATCACACATCATCTCTATGCAATCATAAATACAATATTTATTTAAATCTGCTATTCAATGTCGATAAATGTAAAGGTGTTTGGGAAGAATGATTTGGTGACTAATTGTAATGTGACAATGGAACAAGCGAATGAATTTGTATATTTGCAGAGTTTTGACATGGAGATTGAATTGCAGTTGTATGCAGGGTGCCAGGTATTGTACACAAAAAAATTGATAGCAAAATTTATCTTATCTATAGTGACAGCAATTTAGATATTTACAATAACAATATTTTTATTTATATTAGTAATGTGATATTATTTTCTGCTTCAACAATCTTAATATTTATGTTTCTTTAATATTCTAATATTGTTGCAGTATATATATTGTCTTAAATATGTTATAATGTTAAGAAAACTCTACGATATATAGAATATCAACATATAATACAATATTTGCAAACGTTGATCTGATTTGTAATTCACTACAGCAATTGGATAAGCGTCCGAGGAATAAATGGTTAGATATGATGAATGAATGAACGAGCCAATGGTTCCAGACGATCATATATGAATGTGGACGAGGCGAAAATGGTGGAATGTTTGGAAGCGACTGAGTGAGATAAAGCCTGATTTTATGTATGTATGTTATATAATAATATATCATATATTATTTAATTACAGTACTAGCAATATCTACAATTAAATTAAAAACTAAAAATACATATATAAATGTAAAAAGATAAAATATAAATATAAAATCCAAAAGCAAAAGTGTATTACATGTATGCAACAAACTGTAGGAAGTAAGGTCTTTAACATAGCATTTTATTTTTCAGTATATGTGACACATTTCCGCGCGTAATGTCAATGCGAATCGATTTCACAATCAAGTGTGTAAGTCACCGAGAACTTGATATTAAACCAGCTGATGTGAATAGACGGCAGGCGTCGCGGCGCCGTGCGCCAAGTTCCTGTTGCGCCGTTGGAAACTGAATCTCTGCCAAAAACACGTCGCTAAAAAATTCTTTTCTTTGGGAAACAAATTATACGATTTTGATGAGTCGATAATGAATACTGCAATAATGTTTCAGAACAAGTGATTCAATTTGTATGGATTGTTGATTACTTGTGTTTCAGGATTCTTGTTACCGCACTGTATGGGATATAGCGTGATGTTATGTATGCTAGAATGAACGTACAACATATTTTTAGATGCAACCACTAACGTATGAATCAGAAAACCGTGTAGGTGTAAGTAATATAATATGTATTTGTAAATATCGCGATATAGGTAATTCCCCAAAATATCTGCATGTTCATTGTCACCTACGTTAACTACTGCAATGTGTACAGTTCTAATTAATTACTGTATGTACGGAGTGCATTTGGCTGAAGCTGTTCCTTTTTGATGAGTAATTTTACATATATAAAACAGTAGGACATAAGACTTTAAAATACATAAACCTTACACAATTATATGCAATACCAATAATTATAATGACATCCAAATATTAGTCAATCAGTCGGTCTGTATTTTTTACCTCCCGCCTACCGCTAGGTAAGGAAGGTATTGTTTTTGGTCAAAAAATTGGGCAGTTAATTTTCAATGAATAAGCACGACTTTGGGTCCCTACAATAAGATTTTACTATTTTCAGCATGATGTCTGTATGTATGTATTAATGTATGTATGTATGTATTAATGTAAGTAGTGTGTGTGTGTGTGTGTGTGTGTGTGTGTGTGTGTGTGTGTGTGTAGCCTGTGGCAATTTTTTCGTCTCGCATAACTCAAATACTATAATACCAAATAATACAATTTTATGAATTTTTGCTTCTTATATTTAAATGAAGAACTGATTAGATTTTGAATAACATTGGTCAACCGGAAGTAGCAGTTTACTTGAAGCCCTTAACAGTTTTTCGTGAAAAGCACTGTTAAATTTCCTTTCCCAACAATTTATGTTATTTTGAAAATTGTTTAATATTAATATAAAACTTTGTAGGGCTTCAAGTAAACTACCACTTCCGAATATTGGATTATCACCAAAAACTAATCAGCTCTTCCCAGGAGGATACCCATTAATATTTACAAAATATCAAAATTTTCAGTTTAGTAGTTTTTAAGAAACTGTAACTCCAGAGATCCACACACACTAACAGACATCATCACGATCTCAGGAACCCTAAAACGTGCTAATCTACTGAAAACTCTCTACCGAATTTTTAGCATGATTCCTATACCTCCCTTAAAAATGCAGCAATATAGGAAAGAAGCTTGGCAATAACCGTTTAATATGAATGCAGTTAATTTTATACAAAAATGCTTCAAATATTTGTGTTAGCTAAATTGAATTCTGCGTTGGTAATAAGCGCAGATGCACTCGTTTGCATTAAAACAATCATGACAAAATCGTCGAAACAGTTCCACGTGAACCACACAGAATCTCACAGTGGCTAACTGTTCCTACAAAAAGCATTCGCGGTCCGTCTCGTAGCATGAGAAAGTCGCATTTCACACATCTCGAGACACTCGAGAGCGAAAACACACACAAGAGAATAGGCCGCGCCAGGCACGGAAACAGTTCTGTTTTCAGGAATCCAGACACAATCTACTTACGTGCCATAATTGCAATAATTACCAGAGTTTCACGTGCAATTTAATTAAAAATAATAAATAAATAAACAATTAAAACTTTAATTGACATGCTGAAAAACTCGACTAGCCACGAACTACATAATGAGTTTATAGAACTTGACTGATGTATAATATGATCGTTAGGACCATTCGCACCATTGTACTACACAAAATATTACACAACGTTTTATTGAATATACAGGCTGGGGAATTAAAACGTTTTCAATTATATTTTTGAAATTTTCAATTACTGGTTTGCCTAATTATTTTACACCAAAAAAGTTAAATAGTTTATCGTATTTATTGTTGACACTAATATTTCTAATGTTACTTTACCTGGAATCGGAAAAATTATGGAAATATTTATTGGTAATTTTCATAAAATCATCAAAATGAACGAGGTGAAAGTTATTGCTTTATCTGTTATCTGCTATCATCAGTGTTTTCAAGTGACTTCATTAGAAATGTATAATTTGGAAGAAAAATTAGATACACCTAGTAAAATGGTTTTATAACCAAAATAGTGTTCGACAAAAATGTATCTTAATTAATATCACATTTATTTTGTTATTCAATAATGGAAATGTTTATTGGTAATTTTCTTAAAATGAAGTAACAAAATAAATATCATATTAATTAAGAGTTTATTTAATTTTATAGGTACTTTTTTTGTCGAGTTATAAAACTATTTAACTATATCTAATTCTTCTTCCAAATTATACTTTTTACTTTCTTATACTCGCTGATCAGATTTTTGCAAAAATACATATTTTGAAGTCTACTGAATGAATTTGGATGGATATCCGTGTGCGCAATATCTCATGAACGCTACAAGATTGAAATTTATAAGTTTCACGAAAATATGAAGAGCTGAGTTGATTTTGAATGAAATTGAAAAACCGGAAGAGGAAGTTTACTGGACACACAAAACAATACATTTTATTTTTCTCACCAATAGAATCAGCTGTTTAAAAAGTTTCCAATGAAAAGTGTTAGCAAAAATATTTAAAATATTATTTGCATTTTTCATGTACATGATAAAAACTAAATTATATATTCAATAATATTTTTCAACTATCTTAGTTACAATGGGAACAGAAACTAAAACATTTTTAACATCTACATGTCAAATAATTGTGAAGCGTCAAAAATATGTGTCATTTGAAATATTCTAAAAACAATATTTGTATTATTAGTTAGAAAGTTTAAAAGACTAAATATTAATTAATAATTATTTTTAAATAAAATCATAGATACTACGAGAACAGAAAATTAAACAGGTTTAACATGTGTATAATAATGTAATCATTGTCAAAATAAAGTCACACGCAAGGAACAAGTCATACGTGTTCAGTTGGTTTTATATGTATAAGAAAGTAGTTTGGCGACCACACCAGATTTTTTAATCAAGGCACTAGAAATCATACACTGATTACAGCAGATGACAGATAAAACCAATAACTTTCAATTGGTACATTTTTTTTGTTATTTCATTGCACTGATGATGTTAAGAAAATTACCTATAAACATTTTCGTCATTTTTCCCGTTCCATGAAAGTAAATTCTAAATCTACAATAATCTGTTTCACTTATTTGCGGTAAAATATTTAGGGAAGTCAATAATTGATATTTTGAGCGCGAATTCCTCAGAGTAATCTCTTAATTGAGTATTTATTTATTAACCGACATAAAGTAACCTTTACTGTACTTCCTAGTTAGTCATATAACGTTTTAAATATTCATGAATACATTTACGAGGATGTAAAATAAAATATTTCTGTTATTTATTACGCAAAAACAATTAAGCTATGTAGTATGTAAAATGTTTTTGCCCCGTGTAATATTTTACTAGATTACATTGTATGTTGAACATATGTCAGCGAATTTAATGTAGGTAATGCTAAAAATAAATTTAATTTAATAAATTAAGGTCAATGTCTAACCATTTAATGTGTTTTGTGAATACGCCAGTATGTAGATATGCGAGATTAGCATGTTGTGCATGTATTGTAATAATTTCTGTTATTCATTACATAATGATATATAAGGTGTAAAAGTTTCAATGCTATTTTTTTAATATTGCTGTATCTTTTTACCTATTCACTTGTACAGCAAAAGAGGAAATACAAAAGTTGTCTAGAAATTAAAAATATGTGCAATCAAATTAAAATTAATATTTATTAGAAAAATTGTAACATAGCTATAGCAAATAATTTAAAAAAATTAAATAATTAACATTTCATAAAACAAATTTAGATTTATTTATTATTAAAGTCTGGTATTATTTCATGTAGAATGGACCTTATTGTCTACATTTTTAAATTCTAGAAAACTTTTGTATTTTCTCAAATGTCAAATATATTTCGTTTTTATTTAATTTACTCTGGCCACAAGTGTAAATATTAATTTTAATTTGATTTGAAAAGAGATATAAATCAAAGTTCGCGATCGATCGCGACCTCCGAGTTCCGTATAAATACATTGTTCATTGAATCTGTAATTCAACTTCACCTACATTCTATAAAAAAATAATCAGACACAAAACCAGTGGCTTAAAAATAACGCAGCGTCTAGACGAGAATCGCAGTGCGTTCTGCACGTGCGCAGGCGCAGGACTTCGCACCACATGTGTGTGCACGCGCACGCGCACTCACGTGCTGGGCCCCGTCTAGAGGAGCCGCAAATTACTTCGCCGCAAAACAAAAGCAAAAAATGCACACAAAAAATAGTGCGAAAAAAATGCCAAAAAAACGGCTGTGATCATAAAAAGCAAATATGTTAAAAAGCTTTATCTTATCGGGCTGTCGATTGCTGTATCAATATTTTTGTAATTATTTAATTAGCCATTATATTTAACACACTATTTTATTGCAAATTTTTAGGAGGCATTTTATATCGACGACTCTTACTCATTCATTTGTCGTAAAAATTTATATTAAACTTTAAATATTTTATGCACATTTTGAACTACCTAATAAAAACCTGAATTAAAATTAGCTAGGCCGTTGTTTCCAAAACTTTGCAAAATAGTAGTGAACTAGTATCAAACTCAGGACCATAAAGAGCACAAATAATATCAACATAGTATATGTATAAAATAAATTTTTACCTATTCACTTTACAGCAAAAGAGTAAATACAAAACTTATTCAGAATTTAAAAATACATGTAATAAGGCCCATTTATATACCTAAATATTAGTATTTCATGATATATCAATCAAAATAAAATTAATATTTATAGAAAAATTGTTATATGGTCAACAAAAACAAAAAATATTTGATATATGAGAAAACCGATTTACATTTATATATTAGAGTGTTGCAATATTTTCTATAGAATTTTTTTTAAATATTACAATAATATTTGAGTGTAAATTTCTTTCTGGTAAAAAATAAATAACCCTAAAACTGTTTTATCTACGACCGTTGCTAAAAGTAGCCCTTTTAACGGTTTGTTTAAAGTAACGTAGCAACGAGTTAGTTTTTACACAAAATCAATAAAAAATATAACCCTACCTGTCAAAATATCATTCTATATTTTTTAGTATTTACTAATACACTAGGAAGATCGTAGATAAAATTTTGTATGATATTTGTGTTAAAAGTGATTTATTTCGTTGGTGGGGTTGTTTCACTCGGCTTTGCATCGTTTCACAAACTTCTCACTTATAAAATGTCACTTTTAACACATATCATAAGTAACTATTATGAAATGTCAAATATTTTTGTTTAATATTCCATGGCCGTGTTACAATTTTCCTAATAAATATTGATTTAAATTTGATTGATATATCATGAAATACTAGTGCATGCATTTTTAAATTCTGAACATTTTTTGTATTTAAACTTTTGCTGTAAAGTGCAGCTAAAAGTTTACACCCGGTATATTACATTATTACGTTTCTATGTTCAATAAATTATTATTTTAATACGAAAATAAATATTAAAATTTATTAATTAAAAATCGACAAATTTTAATTACCTGTTAAAATAAATAAGCAAACACAAACTACTTTCAATAGAAAGTTCATGATACGAAACGCGTTTACGTAATCTGATAGCAAATAACGCAACAAATATCGATCGCGATTGATTCCCCAGTTGCGTTCACTGCCAATAACACGTTCTATCCCGATTACAACAAGTCTCAAATTGACTCAGTCAATTGACAAGCAAGTCAGGAAATATATATATACGATATATATCGAGGAATTTTATCAGAAATACTTTTATATTAATTGCATAATTTTATTGTTTAATATGGATAAAAATGCAGATTTATGGAAGTTGAGCTAAATATTTAATTAATTTTTAATAAAAAGAGATTTATTAAATTCCTTCGCAATACATTTATAACACATTTATGAATAATAAAAATATATAAACGCAATAAAAATGTGTGCTAATAAATTCCAAAGAATTTTAATACAATTCAAAACAAATTTTATGCTAATAGCGCGCCTTCGTTATCGCTATGTTAAACTTTTCTTTTATTATTAATAGAAATGACGTATATGCTTTGCACTAATATATTTCATAAATATTTTCTACAGGTGATAACAATTTTGTTAATTAAAACACTAATTTCTAACTATAATGGGACTTTTCTAAGGTCACTAGATAGAACAATTTAATAGTGATAAAAAACTAAATTTTATAGATTTTCCCCAAATAATCTTTAAACAATTTAAAATTCGGAATATAGCTATTTTTTATTATATTGCTGTAAATTCTCTTTACAGCAAAAGAGTAAATACAAAAGCTGTTCAGAATTTTAAAATGCAAGACATACCTAAATATTAATATTTCATGAAATATAAATCAAATTTAAATCAATGTTTATTAGGAAAATTGTACGGCCATGGAAACAAAAGCGAAATGTGCTTGACATGCCATAAAACAATTTTAGCGTTATTTATTTATTTACTAGAAAGAAACACTCAAATATTACTGCATGTAATCTTCGAAGAAATTTATACAGAAAATAATATAACACTGTAATAAATAAATCTTAATCTGTTGTCTGAAATGTCAAATATTTTTCGTTTTCGCTCAATTTCCCATGACTATACTTTCCTAATAAATATTATTTGATTTTATCGTAAATACGAATATTTAGGTTACAAATGGACATTATTGCATGCATTTTTGTATTTACATTTATGCTGTAAAATGAATAGGTAAAAATTTACAGCAATATCAAAAAAATACCATTCCACATTACAATTTAAAATGTTTAAATTTTTTAACATAATTCCAAATATGTTTCTATTTAAAGGTTATTAAATAAGTAATTTAATATTTTTGATGTTATCTAGTGACCTATGAAAATCTGCCATGGTCACCTAAAGAACTTTAATTATAGTTAAAAAAATGAGTAATAGTAACCTATTGTAATTAAGACAATTTGTACACAGAAATATTAAATTTTACGATTTAATCTTATAGAACCCTAATAACAAGAAACTATTATAAATACTTAATTCCTAAGAATAAATTTGCAACAAAGTAATAAAGTACGAACTGGTGCGCATCTCTTGCAGCAGAATAAACAAGCTAATTACGATATTCATAAATATTGGATTAGACAAAGTAGAATTATACAGTTTTCTGCTTCCCAAATCAACATTTGTGTTTGTCCCGATGTATATTATTAAACTAGTGCGTAAAAACTCACATTGAAGTTCGTTGCGCTGCATAGAAGAAGCGATAGTTACGAATTCAGTTTTATATAATACATTTCCGGCTATTTTCAATTGTCTGTAGACAGGCAGAGAAAAAATTCCTGTTCGCTGGGCACTTTCACATAAGTAGACACTCACTCACTAGAATGTACATCAGAAAGTATTGCAAAAATTCATGAAATCAAGTGACTCGAAACATATTCCAAAAGAATTTTTTAAAATTTTCAACATTTCACAAACGCACACACAATTATAATAAAAAATCACTTGGACACTACACAAAACTCCCCACAGAATGAACCGGCGATTGTTTTAATAATAATTAATAAGAAACAATTGGTAGGAACACTACAGTTTGTTCGAGGATAATTTGTGAAATGAACGTCAAATGGAAAAAGAAATCAGCCTCTGTGCTCTCGAGTTGGACTGGTACTGAGAGGAAGTCAGTCGGTCGCATGCCGCCGAATCCCGACTCGGCTCGTAGTTGGCCGAGCCTGCACGACCATTCCCCCGGCTGTCTAGATTGAGAATTTGTCATGTTCGTGTGCTTTCTTATGTCCGGTGTAATATTTTTACCTGTGCATTATTCGGATGCCGATGCAATACCTGCATGACAGCTAAATTAAACGACTTACTATTCAAATTCCATTTATGGATGAAATATTTGTTTTGGAAATTAATTAAAAATGAATCACTTCAGTACTCGTAATAATAACCATAAAATCTTGAATGTTTAAACAATAGCAATATAATTTTTTATGAGTAATTCACATTCTTTTCAAATTACCAACGGTTAATTTTTTATACAACCGATAAATAAAATTAATTTTATTCTTATCAAAATCATTACTTAATGTGCTTCATTATTTACTGAGGTAACAAAGAATTTTATTCTCTTTGTATTCTGCATTAATTAATACTAATTAATTAACAATATGTCAGAATTTATTTATTATATTTATTTATTTAATTTAGAATAATATTTATTTACTTTACAAGTGGGCAAAGTAAGGAATTACCCTCGAGAGAAATATTAGCACACGAAGCCGAAGGCTGAGTGTGATAATTTTATCAAATGGGTAATTCCACTTTGCCCATGTGTGAAGTATAACGTTTTATCGAACAACACTTAATAATAAAAAAAAAATTTTTAATAAATATTATTTGACAGTGACATATGCTTTAAATTTATTAAATTAAAATGTCAATCGAAATGGTTACCAAGCTGTTGTGTGTTATTATTATTGTTATACATAAATAAAAATTTACTCACTAGTGACTTTTCTAAAAATTTTACCTACTAGTGGGTAATCTGTTACTTTCGCCATAGTTTATAGATCATTTATTGAGAGGTGTTGGATAAATAAATGAATTTGTATATGTGGGTAGTATGTTTTCGAGGGATGGACGTATTGATCGGGCGTCTGCAGGGTGCAATATATTGGGTGATCTGGGTACATTTGCTCGAAACGTAAATACTCGATTGAATGTTTATATTGGTGTGTTAATGTCTATTTGATGTATGGTTCTGAATGTTGGGTGTGGATTAAGAAGCATGAACGACGTATACCTGCTGTGGAAATGAGAGGAGAGTGATCGTGTTCATATTGGTGTATGGTGAGTGTGAGATTGAGAAGAATGTTGTTAAGAAAGTGGGCGTGAGGCAGATAAAGTGGTGTGGCCATCTCGAAACTAATATATGCGGGTGAGATTGAAGGTGAACGATTGAATAGACTTCCCAGGAATAAATGGTTGGGTATGATTGATGGTTTTTGCGTGAACGAATGATTCCAAATGTGGACGATGCGAAAACCAGCGCACTGATTGGAATATAGCGTTATGTTATATGTGTATTAAAAAAGTGAAAGCATAATTGAATATTAAAAAATAAAAAAACCTATGTTCTATGTAATGGAAATGTAATATTATGTAAGCTGACACATATTGTAGTACTTATCTAACTTAAAAATTTAATCGAGATAAAATGAATAAACAAGCAAGCAAACAGGTGTTTTGAAAAACAAAATCTAACAAGTTATTTAAGTAAACATCTGATTTCAAGGCAAACCTGACGTCATGTAACACGTAACTCAAAATAACCAGCATCTTATTTAGTTATTACCGCCGACATAGTGGAATGGAATAAACGATTGTACAGTTTTTCAACAATTGTTTACCAATACTTACTTTCAATGCGGAGAGTGCGGTTTTATTTATAGAATAATAGGTTTAAAATACCTGCGCTATCCGCAATAAAGTGCAAGTGTGAAACTAGAAATCGTACAAGTTCACCGCGCTGACACTAACTCTGTATGTGTCTGATATGATGCAATGCCTCAGTTTCCTTGTACGTCATATTGGAGTGTTTGCACTTGAATGAAATACCCACTAAGTTATATTCCCTTAACGAATAAATTATTGACACATTTCATTATCAATTGTCTTACACGTGCAGTGCGCACTAACTACCATCACATCTAGTAGCCTTGCAAGGCCGCGGTTTGCAATCCAGCTCTCACGTCGTCCATTCGACCACCGCGGGCTCTAAACAAGGACACACACACACACACACACACACACGCACACACACACACACGCACACACACGCACATACACACGCATATGGAGATGCACGCCGCAGGACTGGTGTTCATTGCAAGTAAGTACAGTTAGCTCAAGAAGTGGACGAAAGGGTCGTCCAGAAAGTAAAGAAAAACTAATAGGTATAACTAAATAATAACGAAAGATATTAACACAAAACTTTATTTTTGCAATACCTGTACTGTAAGTTACCCATTAATAACAAAATTTTAACACAGTAAGTGGAACTTTTATTGTACAATTGGTTTTCATGGTTACATCATTTACTTACCGTCCACAATGGATGGTAAGTGAAACTTACCGTTCATGGTGGATGGTAAGTAAATAAATATCATTCAAATTTTATTTTTAACCTCAATCTGACAGCTGTTAATTTTGATACTTATTTTTCTTTTTCTTATATTTACGCAGGTATTGCAAAAAATAACTTACTAACCTCCAACTGTAAGTGATTTTTTAGGTCTCGAATGTTTAGGAAATCTCGACCCTACGGGTCTCGACATCCCAAACTGCATTCTCGACCTAAAAACTATGACTTACAGTTCACGGTACGTAATATACTATTACAAAGTCACAGTACATTACGCTATTATTAACCCATTTATGCCCAGCGTATGATAGACCATACGTTAAGATGTCTCACTTTAAGATTATGTGTCTTTCAGGCTATGGCATTTCAAACTGGATAAACTATGCCAAGTTATTCATTTCATCCTTAAATGTAAAATATTTTTTGCATAATAATTATACTTACAAGTTACCAACATACAGAAATGCGAATTCAATATTTAAAGAAAAATAGTTCTGGGCATTCATGGGTTAAAAGTAATCGTGATAGCTGTCTAGGCACTTATTGTAACGTGCTACGATTTCTACCGACAAAATCTGAGCCAGGATGTCACTGTTTCTTTGAAATCTTCATCGTTTGCAAACTATTTTCAACCCACAACTTTCTTGCTATGCTACGTCAGTGCTATCAGGAGGTTTCCAAAAATTTTCCACTGACTTTTCATCCTTTAATTGTGATTCTTTTCAAATTGATCTCCACACTGTCCATCCATTTTAGAAGTGGCCTTCTACTTTCAGTTGAAATGTCTTCCTATCCATATGATTCCTTTCTCTTCCGGTTTTTCAATTTCATAATTTCATGAAACATATAAATACCAAGTTTCGTTTACATATCTTGTATCCTTCATGAGATATTACTCACACGGACATCCATCCATCTATCTTCACACACAGACATCATTGAGAAATTGGTCTTAACGGATTCAGTGGACGTCAAAATATGTATTTCACAAAAATCTCGTCAGCGATTTTTTCGTGATTCCAATACTTCCTTATACTTTGTATAAGACAGTAAAAAAGAACAAACGATTGCAAGACTTGGAAAAATAATTCTCACCCGATAACCCTACCCCTGTGATTCCTCTTTCACTAGCTTCTTTTGGGGGGTGGTATTAGCAAACCGAGATCTTCCACATCTAGAAATCGGGGAATGGTGAGATGATATATTTATGTAAAGAAATCAGGTCAATCAGGTACGCCGCAGGACTGGGGACGATTACAGATACAGTTAGCAGACGAAGTGCATTGTGGTCAAGGCATCATGTAAGAGGTAGGGATAGGAATGTAAAGTTAGCGCGATTTGAGTACCGGTCGTTTGATTGGCGTTTCCGAGATGAATCATTTATAGAAAATGAGTGATTAGTATGCAAGGTATTTGATGTTGCAGATTGTGTTGAGAATGTCTATGTATTTTATGTAATTTATAGCTAGGCATTCATTCTCATCTGGTCGACCTCTTCTCTTTTGCCTTTTCAAGTCCACTATAATATTATCATCATCTAGTGTCTTTCATTCTTTTAACAAACAAAATATTATGATACCACTTAAATTAAATTCAATAATTGATCTATTCCGTTGAATGTTCGTTAAATAAAAACATCATGTCAGATGCAATTTTCCAATGAACAAATCACATTAGTGGCACCAGCAGCATTAGCATTGGACGGTGTACCAAGCAGAGACGTCCCGACTGCCCTGAGATTAAATCGGTACCATGTAACAGCAGATCGCTGCATTACACAAGTGCGCGCAATGTCGCCCAGTGCGTGACTCACTGCATCACACGTCGAAATGAGATCTACTCGTATTTCTGGCAGGAGTTAAATAAGTACGTAAGGAAGAAGACAGGCCAGTGGAAAATTTCTTATAGCCCTGACCTCAAACGATTTTCACTTGTTTCCAAGACTAAAGGAATTTTGGGTGGAAAACAGTTCGCAAACGATGAAAACCTCAAAAAAGCAGTGACGTTCTGGCTCAGAAATGAGATGTACTAGTATTTTTGGCAGAATTTAAATAGGTACGTAAGGAAGAAGACAATTAAAAATGGGGCCAGGTCAGTAAAAATTGTTTTGGACATCCTCCTGGTCCTGAAATGACACCAAACGATTTTCACTTGTTTCCAAAACTAAAGGAATTTTGGATGGAAAACAATTCGCAAACGATGAAGACCTCAAAGAAGCAGTGACATCCTGACTCAGATTTTTGGCGGTAGAAGAGTATAACATCAGCATTATAAAAACTGCTACCACATCTTAACGTATGATCTATCATACGCTGGTCATAAATGGGTTAATAATAGCGTAATGTACTGTAACTTTGT
This sequence comes from Poecilus cupreus, assembly GCA_963942605.1. Taxonomy (NCBI): domain Eukaryota; kingdom Metazoa; phylum Arthropoda; class Insecta; order Coleoptera; family Carabidae; genus Poecilus; species Poecilus cupreus. The sequence continues at coordinate 14,263,443 of OZ012730.1, forward strand.
AATAGTATATTACGTATCGTGAACTGTAAGTGATAGGTTTTAGGTCAAGAATGTAGTTTGGGATGTCGAGACCCGTAGGGTCGAGATTTCCTAAACATTCGAGACCTACAAAATCACTTACAGGTCGAGGTTAATAAGATATTTCTTGCAATACCTGCCTAAATATAAGAAAAGGAAAAATAGGTATCAAAATTAACAGCTGTCAGATTGAGGTTAAAAATAAAGTTTAAATGATATATATTTACTTACCGTCCACCGTGAACGGTAAGTTTCACTTACCATCCACAGTGGACGGTAAGTAAATGATGTATCCATGAAAATCAATTGTGCAATAAAAGTTCCACTTACTGTGTTTATATTTTATTATTAATAGGTAAATTACAGTACAGATATTGCAAAAATATTTTTTTCTACGATCACTACTTAAAGTTACACTTTCTTCACACTAAACTAATCTTGAAAATTTTATATTTCGCACAGTCGTGTGGAAGAGCGTGCGCAATTGTTCCACACGCAAGTGTGGTCAACTTACTAATAATATAATACAGCTATACTGATTATATTGAAAAGTAGAGTAACGTGCTGTAACTTTGTAAATAAAGTTTTGTGTTGATAACTTTAGTTTTATTTAGTTCTGCCAAATCGTTCTTTACTTTTTAGACGATCTTCGTAACAGGTGTTTTTTTAAGTATAGAACTTTAAGATGAAATAAAAACACATAAAAATCGTGGTAGTGGCTTTTTTGGAAAGACAATTTTATGCCATTTGTGTTTGAATATGATTTCGGAAAGATGGACCCCACGGTTGCCTCGAATAAAGTTCAACCTGAAAGTCTAATTTTCAATTACTTTTGGAGGCAGCTGGGGCCGTCTATTTATGGTAAAATGGCAAACCAAACTGAACACAAAACAGCTGTGAAATTGGCTGTCGTTGGAAAAAGACAAACCGTTATCATAAAACTATAAGAATATATGTAGTATTACAATGAGATAATAAATGAAGAATCTTTTCCGGCATTGTCGGTAATCTCGGCGGCGCCATATTCATCGAATCATCACCTCACTAACATGATAACCAGTTCACTTGCGATATGACGCATCAAACATTATCGCATTACGAGTGGTTATTTAATTAAATCGTTGGTCCAGAGCTTCATCTTGTAACCGCAATTGCTTCTGGGTAAGTAGTAACACTGTGCTGAGTTAATTCGAGTTTTTATTGCGAGATTATCAAGTTAACTCGGATAATGATGGTGTTGTGTGGGTCTGTGTAGGCTCGCGGTATGTGTTGATTTTGCAATGACATTCGAGATAATTTTATAATAAAAACTACACGATAAATAAATGCTACACTTGTAATATGATTAATTGTACTTTGACTTTGAAAAGACGAATTTTTGCCATTGTGTTAACACTAAAATAAAACAAACTTGACTCATACAAGTGATTGAAAGATTCGTGTAAACGCATATTGACTTTACTTTATAGTCAGTGATATTAAATTCCCTGAAAATTTGAAATATCAACCGTTGTTTCCTCAATTGCATCTAACTGTGATTGAATTTGTTCTATCATATTAACAAAAAATCACGCTAGTATCTAATATGTTTACTTTCAAATTACTGTCCATAGTTTTTCTATAAATAATATAAATACTATGAATTGTATTTTTTTCCTCAGTTAAATAAATTATTTACCTAATAACTTGTCTACAAATTTTAACTCTTTTATAGGTACTAGTATAGTAATTTTTTATAACGTAAATGATTTAGTGGGGTCTTTATTGACTCCACTGCAAAATGTATGCAAAAAAATTTCCGAGAAAATTTGATGTTATATTTTTATTTACATCTATTTAAGCAGAACATACACAGAACTAAAGAAAATATAATTAACATTCAGCAAATAAACAATATAGAAAAAAAAATTATGTTGCAGCCTCTTGGTTATTGAGGCGTAAAACTGCCAAAAATAATTTTCAGTGTCGTTAATGAAGCTACTGAAAAACTCAAACATTTGGTTTAAATTTTTAACACAAAACAACTAGATTTAAAAACACTGGGGTCTTCAAAGGCCCCACTGTACCAGTTAGGGGTTAATATAACCACACAAATTACTGGCTGTCAACAAGCGGATAAGTAAAGGACAAGTCAATAATCTTCAGTAAAAATTTGTTCTTAATGTGTAAACGTAGTAGTAATTTTACTAAGTCAAAGTAAATTTTTGCTTTTCGTTTAAACGTAGTCATTAATTATATAGTGTACTCGTATTAATCTCTTGTAACAACTTTGTCACCAGGTTAACAATTCTTCTACATAAAAAACGCTACAATAACACAGCGTAAGAAGTTAAGAAGGTAACGTTAGCGCGGAGCAAGAAGAATTCTGAATGTTCCCATAGTAATCAGTGGTTAATTGTGTGTGGCTAAAATTAACTTTGCGAATACATTTTCTTGTTGCAGTGCTGCAAACTGCAGTGGGCAACACGAGAAAAAGAACTGAGTTAAATTAGACATTTATATAAAATGGTAATTTCCCATGTTGACGTGTACAACCTTAAACATAGTAAGATCTACCACTGCAACGTATGTTATATAAGCCCAGTCAGGGAAACATAATATAATGATCCGAGAATACTTGTTAAAAATTACAAGTCCCAATCATTATTCTTAAGATGTTTGAAGATAGATAAACTATCGCTCCAAAGATCGAAAATCTATATCTCCAAATATGTTAAGAATAATAATTGGCACTTCTAATTTTCCCCAAATATTCTCGAATCTTTATATTATATATTTCACCAATTAATCGATTTTTCAAACCTTTTATTGCTTCGGAATAGTATATTACGTACCGTGAACTGTAAGTGATAGTTTTTAGGTCGAGAATATAGTTTGGGATGTCGAGACCCGTAGGGTCACTTACAGTTCGAGGTTAGTAAGTTATTTTTTGCAATACCTGCGTAAATATAAGAAAAGGAAAAATAGATCAAAATTAACAGCTGACAGATTAAGGTTAGAAATAAAATTTGAATGATATATATTTACTTACCATCCACCATGAACGGTAAGTTTCACTTACCATCCACCGTGGACGGTAAGTAAATGATGTAACCATGAAAACCAATTGTGCAATAAAAGTTCCACTTACTGTGTTTAAATTTTGTTATTAATGGGTAACTTACAGAACAGGTATTGCAAAAAATGTTCCAAAATGTGCCACAGTTCTATTATTAAAATGGAAAAAATCAAGCATATTTAGGTACGGTCAAATATTAATTCATATTACCTAAGTGGAATAAAGGCTAGAACATTTTTATTTATATTTTGGAACCATTTTAGGGGAGAGTCCGATTAAAATTCGATTTATCCTCTTTTAAGGTCCACCCTTATGTATGTTATGAATAAAAGGAGTGCTAATGTTGGTGAGTTTATTTCTAGCGTTGATTTCAGGGTTTAGCGGACTTGTCTATCTCCAACTTCATGGTAACGAGAGGGCGGATGTTCGTTCACAGCATTCAAAAGTCATTTGTCACCGTTCGCAATAAATTCCAGCTATTGTTCACCGCTAAAATACTTGAAACCGGCGGCCGCCAGCGTTTCGCTTTTCGCTGTTTGGATCCGGTGCAATTAATTGCTAAACAATCCACAATGCACCACTTGCACAGCACGCATGCCCGAACGAATGTTTTACTTTTAAATATCATTGTGTGACAACATTTCTTTTATATCACTATTATAAGATAATTTTATACAATTGTTCTATTGTGTGACTATTATTTGAAACAATTATTTGTATTACGATTCACTTAACGCAAAAGAAAGGAAGGTAAACATGAAAACTTCCTCGCCAAGATATCCATTCTAATTCGTAGCGCAAGAAGAGAGTTGAATAGTATATTCTACAACAGGTAATGGAATGGCACATATTCCACACGAGCAAAAAGTATGTACGGTTTGCGAGTGTGGGATATGCCATTCCGTTACCTGTTGTAGACTATACTTTCTATAACAAGATTTTGGAAATTATACAAAAAAAAATACCAATACAAAACTGTTGAAAACGTCAAACTCAAATAAATAAAATTATAACAAACAGACATAACCATAGTAACCCAACCAAAATACTTCATATATCGCGCTAATATGCGGCTCTGATTCGTCGAATTTATTCCAAACGCGGCGTATGGAAGGAATGATTGTTGTTCTAATACAATTTTTAGTTGTGAAATAGGTAATTTCCAAAACAGTGTTATATAAAATTAAATATATCATCACGCCTTAGGAGCCTAGGGTTATATCATTTGGCCCTGATGAAATAAATACAATGAAAAATTTATAATTTTTATCTCACGCACATACTTATATGTAAGGTAATATATTTATATTACGAATTGATTAGATTTTGGGAACAATTCATCAACAGTAAGTGCTAGATTATTTGAAGGCCTATCAGGGTTTTGGGCATATCTTAGTACATAAATGAGATAGAGTAAATTTCATTGGAATCAAAAAGATGTACCTACAATCTTTATTTGAAACATTGTTTTATATTTTGTTATCATCAGATTCAAGAACAGTGTCCTATGATACCAGCCAATACCTCTGGTTCAAATGAAATCTTTATGTTGGTGATTTTTGTTAATTTGTTATTATTTCAGTTGTTATTTTTCTTTTAAATATTCTTAAAAATTACAGAATTCAAGAGACAAATAAATTTTCCCCTTGTAAGATCAGAACAAATTTTCTTAAATTATTCTATAAGTCTTAATTGGGCCAAATGATATGATTCTGGGCTCGTATATCTATTTCTGATTTACATTCTGTTCTGAACACATTTCTACTTGATTTATATTTGCACTTATAGTGCCATCGAAAAATCGGCCCCATAAATGATAATGAAAGGGTGCCATAGTGTATTTCTTATAAAGTTGAAAATTTCCTTCATTTCTCATATCTTAACATCTTGATACGAATATATACAAAGTTATTGTAAGTCGTAAATATTGTCCGGCAGTATCAATGAATAATTTGAAGATCTCTTGTCTAACTTCGACAATACAACACGTTTTCTCCCAGTCCAGCCATCTCCATTCCTCAAATTCCTTCCATTTACTCCACCGAGTACACCATAGTATCCCACCGTTTCAATGCCGGGGCATTATTCACCAATGGCTCCTAATGCCGCACTTTCATTGGCGGTCACGTTGCGACCTCCAGCACTATTGTCAATGTCGGCGGCGGTGACTGTACACACGCGGAGGTGTTTGGGAGGTGATCGGCAGGAGATGGATGTTTGGCGGCAGACACCTCGAGAAATGCCAACTATTTCGGAAATGATTGTTCGATTCTTGGTAGATACGAACAGTGTGCATGCCTTGCATTGCTCATTGGTTACTGGTTAGTTTTCGCCTACGCTTTGGGGAATTTTAAGTTTTAAATGATACTATACAGAAATACTTTTTTTAGAAGAAAAAAATATGCCGATATTTCTAACAGTCCTTCATGACTACTTTCTCATTCGTGAGTAGTTTTGGTGATACCTTTAACTTAATTTCAACCTCCAAAGACAATAATATTTTGGATACATCTTACAATAAATTAAAAGGTTTTTGATATCAATGCTACAGTAAACAAGAAAATATGCTGCGTCGGTCAAGAGATAAATTCATTTGTACCTATATTATTATCGCTGTAATAGACATGTAACTAAGTAGATTCTTAATGTGGATTGATTGAAAATAAATCACGTAATATATGGATTATATTCCCTATAAAACAGATCTCTGTAGTTTTCATTCTCATTCACTAGATTTCTATAGCTTCTCTTAAGAGTTTGCCATTGGCACATTTCAATCTTGCTTCAATTTGTGTTTCTTCTAAATTTATTTCTATGGTATGACTAGGCACAGCAGATTTTTTTAGTTGGTTAGGACGAATAGCCCGTTTGTGTTCTGTAATTCTTGTTGTCGTTTTGCTAGTAACATTTTCCATATTCACATGAAATTTTGCACTAAATATCTTTGACATTCTTCAACATACATTGCAACTTTGATGCAAAATACGAGCACTAAGATTTATTTCTTCACAGTATTCAAGAAGTAAAGAAGTTTTCAAAATATGTACCAATACGTTTTGTTATGAATTGAATACTGCGACAAAAGTATAAAAAAATATTTCTTGTGCGCTCGGCTCTTCTAATTTTCGGGATATTTTTCCGACTTATTTTTCTGGTGTATGCTAGACATTAAAAACGCTTGCATAGTGAATTAAGCATGTATTACTTATTTCGAATTACATGTCACAATTAATTATAAAATGAAAAAGGTATTAGAAAAGACAGTGAAATATTCGCAAACCTAAGTATGACACAATCAGATCGTCGCTAGCAGACGTCTCGAACCAGCAAAACAGCTGTTTTCCACATCGGTCAGTGACCCCGAGAATATTTTCATTCAACACCCACTTTTCCTCATGTTTTCTCGTCACAATACTTGACGCACACATACAACATTTCCATAAATACAACTTAACATTGTTCTCAAACTGAATCTATAAATATCCGGCCAACATAATGTGATTATGGCATTGATCGCGGCGCGGACACCTGTGATTTCAGGAATTTGGTACCGCTGGCTCGGGGTGGGCTACTCGCTCCCCCACGGAATAACACCGCTGCTAAATTGTCAAAACGTGCCCGGTACTTCGGATGTTTATTTAGCATCGGGCTCGGGGGTTCTTTAGTCAAGTTGATGGCGGATTCACCGAACGAACCTTTCGGCAACTGGCCTTTAAAGTTTCGTCATTTATATTTTCGATAGTTTTGCCGTAGAAAAACAAAAGTAAATGTTATATTTTAATGCAGCACTGCTCTATGAGATTCAATTAATTATTGTTAAAACAAGTGACGATGGTTAACAAATATTGTAATTGATCTCTTTGAAACCTCATAAAAAAGGATAATCGAAATCGTATATGAATGAAATGGGATGGAATTCTTTTTAAAATTTAAATAGGGCCAATTTCGATGTATACCCTATCCAATAAAAAACGAGTCATTAAAATTGGACTACACTGTAAAAAGTTATGCGTGGTTATATAAAAAAATCTGATGTGGCCAGCACGTAACCTCCCGCCCAATACTTAAATCTTAAACGGTACAAAATAATATTTAGTGATACAGAAAAATACCTTCCTATTTGTTTATTTTCTATTTATATTTGAGAAATTTAATTTTCTTTTGTACATTTATTTAATTTTTGACATATATTTCACTAAGAAAACAGCTTCAAAATCACAATGTCATGTGTCACATTTCGTAAAAAATTGAAAATTTGTAAGTATTTCCATGGTGTACATGGAATGCAAGATTTATGAAATTTAATTTCTTTATATTTTATTATATCTAAATCTAATGAAAATTAATAAAATTAGTGTAATCAAAACACATGTAAAATAAATAATCTACAATTTTCAAAATATCATACTGTTTAGGGCTTCTAGTGAACTGCTACGTTTGGTTGACCAATTTTATACAAAATCTAATCAGCTCTTCATATAAATATAAAAAGCAAAAATACACAAAATTGTATTTCTTGAGTTATGCGAGACGAAAACAATCTCACTACCTAATTTTTTTACTAAAAACAATACCTCCCTTGCTCTGATGTAGGCGGGAGTTAAAAACACGTATTTTTCTATTTTGTACAATTTTTTAATCAATTTTTTACAGATTGTTATACTTCCTTATATTACATAATAAGAAAGTAAAAATAACAAGTTTGAGAAAAAATATCCAAGTTAAAATTATTCAGGAACTGTATTTCTGTACCGGTAATTTGTATCCAAGCCAATAAAACTAATAAAGTAATAACACCTGAAAAATCTGTGTGAAACGTGAAGACCTCACAACACTGAGTTCGTTCCCAGAGCCATAAATTAACAAATATTACAATTTAAACCGGCTCACTAAAATCCATTTTACAATTGACAATTACATTCCGGGAAGCGTCGTATAATCCAGTCCTGTGAACGAGCAGAGCTTTCATTCATGGTTTGACGAAGTATCGCACGTCGGACTCAATGAACTGACAATTTTCACACCTTCGGAATACGGCCAGAGACCAGTGCAGTACACCACCCTTCCGGAAAGAAGGCACTTTAATATTTTTTTATGGGACTTTATCTAAATTGAAGACTATCTGCAGTCTTAAAAAGTCGTAATTGTCATTCTTTAAGCCGCAGTGATTTTGTTAAAATTATGTGTTGTGGATCTCAAATAATAGGGATAGTAAATAATTGTAGTCACATAAACATGTTCTATTTCATTGTTTAAAAAAATTATTTAAATACAATTTTCCTGGCAAATAATTAAAATATACATAAATACCATATATTTCGGGAAGAAACATAAATAAACTATAAGATTGTTTTAGATAAACCACTGATAAATTTTGCTAACCTATGTCATTCAACATGTCTTTAATTTCATTGTATTCTCAAACAAGTGTGATTTGTGTTGTTGGTTATAAATTACAAATCTTTGATAATCTGAGAAGTACAATGAATTTGGAATTGAACTCAAATATCTGAACAATTATAAATATTTTTTAAACTTCTATTACACAAAAAAAATATGAATTACTGTAATAGCAAAAAATTATCTTACGTATAGTTACAGCAATTTAGATAATAACAATATTTATATTTATATTAGTAATATAATATTATTTTCGATAAATATACAAATAAAAATTTTGATATTGTAAATATCTGAATTATTGTCCATATACGTTAGATAAATTTTTGCTATTATAGCAATCCATTTTTTCCTGTATATCTATTACGATGATTTTGGGTCTATTTTCCATTTTGTGACCAATAAAGGACCCAATTAGTCTTACTATTGCCACATATAAATGATTCCTTTATTTCCTCCTCTACTATCATTTTGTCAGAACTGAAATCTGCTACTTACCAACGAATGTCTCAAAAATTTAAAGATTATAAAGATGCTATACTATTTAGTCAATTATAATTATGTATTATAAAAATGAAGAAGTTTTTGACTGGCTTAGATACGTGACACTAACTACAGTCAAGAAAAATTTATTTAATTAAAAACAGACGATTCGCCAATACATTTTGGCTTCATCAGGATAATGCCTAAAAAGTTACTAACATCAGTAATTTATGGCAATTAAATAAATGTAAGTAAAGTACTTACAATAGGCAGATACTTCTTCATGTGATCTAACCTTTAATCACTAAAATTTACTGAAACATTGTAAATATGAATGAGATCACAAAAAAAAAAATAAGATGTAGTAGTGTCTGGGAAGGCTGCCCCCGTGTAATTCCCATTCCGTCCTCCACTGCAGATACCTGTGCAGAGTATCGCACCAGCGTGAGTACGTGCATTGTGCATTGTCCCACTCTGGAGTTGCCGATGGCAATTGGCTGCCGCCGCAGCCGACGACAAGTAACGGACACGGACGTCTTTCAAACCCAGAGAAAAATATTTATCGTAAATATTCTCACAGGAATTTTGAGTGCTTGCTTAGTGAAATGGAGAAAGAGTTTTTGAAAGGTTCTCATCGCGATTTTTCTGCACTTTTACTGGATTATGAGGAGCGTATGCCAATGGTCAATGATTCTTTTCAAGGATTATACTGGCTTGACTGTTTGGGGACACATGTTTTGATAGTATTACCTTCGATATTTTACATAGTCTATAATAATATAGAAGAAGGGTAACCCAGCTTTCGTATTCAAAGGTAAAGGGAATCCAATATTGCAATGCTAAAATCCAATAATTAACTATTATAAATTGATTATCTGACCTTCTGTTTTAGGTATAATAAAATAAAAAATATATCATCACACCTTTTACCCATTGTGGGTGTGGCACTCTGCTTACGCAGATCTCGATAGGTGATATATTTTTGCGTATGAAATGCGGTTACCAGCCGTCATGTCATAGCCCTGTTTTAGGTTATAATGCGATATTATTGGAGTCTTTTCAAGGATTATACTCGCTTGACTGTTTGAGGACACATGTTTTGATAGTATTACCTTCGATATTTTACATATTCTATAATAATATAAAAGGTTAACCCAGCTAACGTATTCAAAGGTAAAGGAAATCCAATATTGCAATGCTAAAATCTAATATACAACTATTATAAATTGATTATCTTACTTACTGTTTTAGGTGTTATAATACAATATTTTTGGTATGTGGATATGTCTTACTGCTCATCCTAAAATATCCTGATTCGATTTCAGGATATTATCAAATCCTCAGAGGATGGATCTGATGTTCTACGGTAGAATAGGCAATTGATTTTACAAATATTTCATTCATCTCCTATATTATACCGCATGGTAAACAAAGTGAAAGGTAGATGAAAATTCATAACATGTACAAGGGTGAAAAGGTTTCAATATGTTTCTAATCTATTTATTCAGCATCTTCTACAGCACGACAATCCTAAACGTATTAGGACCACATGTACCGTGGTATTTAATTCACGATCAATTCGTTCCGGTACAATCAGAATTTAAACCATTGGTTACTAAAGTAAACAATGAGGTATCCCCCAAGGAGGTAGTAGTGCGACCACAACTAATATCATTTCACTATAATATTTAGATTGTTTTTTTGTTGAAATCTAATCACTCCAACAAAAACCAAATGTGATCTACATGCAATAAGGCGTCCTCGCTTTCATAGTCACACATAAATAACTTTTTTACAATTAGTCACTAATGTACACAAGGAACCAAAAAAATTAATACCATATGTAACAAACTTCTCAACGGTTCTATTGCGTAAAATACAAAAAAAATCTGTCCTGTTCTAACACGCACACCCACTAAACTCATCAAAACACTGCGTTCTCATTATATTACAACAGTTTTGTAATAATAAAAATGTAAACTGCGTTGTGGTGCATCTTCGGAAAATTAAATAAATAAACGTACAATTCTCGTTAGGTTCTTGTTTCCGCCGCTGTCAAATTTGAAGTTGCCTTCAACTGTTATAAATGACATTAGTCATAGGCGTGCGTCGGTGGCGGGTGACGCGACACGCACACGTTCACTGCTAAATGCTCAAATTTGTCCAGTCGTAAATGTGTTTGTGAAATCAACCATTACTTGTGTCTATAATAAACTTTCTGATTTCATGTTCATCAGTAATTCGTACGGTGCTCGCATGTGGACTGACCCTGATAATTTGACTTTGCAGACTTTGCGGAATAATTTTTGGAAATTATAGATGACATTTGGTTTTGTAATTAGGTGCGCATCAAATTACAATATAATTAAAGCTAATTTGCCAATTATTTCGCATTTAACTTTTATTTATTTTTCCTAATTTGTATACAATGTGTTCAGATTTTGATTGAGATATAAAACGACCAGAATTACAAGATCAGTTAAAACAGACTTAATTTTAGTAGCCAATTAGTGTGCAGCGGCATTTCGCGTACACTACGCACCTGTAACATTTTTATACGATGGTCATCTAGAAATTAAAGAACGATTTGGCATAACTAAGTAAAAACGAAAGATATCAACATAAAACTGTATTTACAACGTTACTCTATTTGTCAAATGTAATCGCCATAGCTGTCAAGGTATTTATTGTAACATGATTAGTTTTACTGTTCTACAGCCAAAAATCTGAGCCGAATGTTACTGATTCTTTGAGATCACCATCGTTTGCGAAATGTTTTCTACCCAAATAGTTTTGGAAGCAAGTGAAAATCATTTGTTGTCAGGTCAGAGTTAAAGAAGAAACCTGGAACTAAGCGATTTTCGTTTGTTTTCTAAACAAAAGGAAATTTCGTGTGTAAAACAATTCACAAACGATGAAGGAATCAAAGAAGCAGATGACATTCTGGCTCAGAAATGAGATGTACAAGTATTTTTTGCAGAAGTTAAATAAGTACATAAGGAAGAAGACAGTTAACAATGCATCCAGGCCAGTGAAACATTTTTGGACATCCTCCTGATAGCCATGACGACACCATTCGATTGTCACTTGTTTCCAAAACTTTAGGAAATTTTGAGAGGAAAACAGTTCACAACCTGGCTCAGAAAAACTGGTATCACGTGATAATACTATAATTATTTACTCTTTATAATTTGATTATTTACTTATTTCTTACTGATGACAAAATAAATATATTATAAAATTTATATATCTAATTATTGATCTAAGGCCTACCATTTTAAAAGGACCTAAAAATATATATTTTTAATTTTTCGATTTTATTTAATTATGCTAAATTGATCTTCATTTTCTAGACGACCCACGTAAGTAAAATTACAATATACCTGAAAGACTTAATGACTAGAATTGATATAGATAGCAAAAATTTCAAACAAACATTCTCAAATACAATAGTTCACTTGCGTTAATGACCCCAAAATATCCATCTTTCCTAATGCCCTCTACTAATTTTGAATAATTCACAAATAAAATTGTATTGTCCAGTGCAAAGTCTAAGGTCCTGATTACAGCGCGTGCTGTCAGAAAATGAAGAGCAGTGCAAATAAAAAACCAGACAAGACATTATTACACTGCGTTGATGTAGAACCTGGTTGTAGTGAAGCAGTGGACACAGCGCGGTTATGGTTCGGTCGTGGTCGTCTACCGGTTCCGCTTCACGCTAGATGGATGCTTAATTAAACATCGAACACGCTCGCTGCCTGGACACAACGTGCCTGAGATTTCAGATTATAGATCCTGTTTGTAAGGTGGATAGAATCATTTGACATTATTGTTACTCGTATATTTGCCATGTAAACTTTAATTGAATTCTATAACAGTTAACACATTGACGACTATAGCATTAAAAAGCAGAGTTTTAAAGGATTTATATTTCATTTCTTCGGGAATTTATAGGATGTCTGCTACGTTCAGTGGTATATATCCCAAGAAATATGTAAGCATGATAATAATTTTCCAAGGTGGTTCATCAACAGTAAGTTCAACAAATCTATGAAAACTGAGTTTCACTTTCAAAATAGGTAGCAAGCAAGTTTATTAGGAACGTTAACTCTTGTAGGGTGTGGATGAAGAAGCATGAACGACGTATAACTGCTGTTGAGATATTTGAGAGAAGTGTGTGGGTATACGAGACATGATCGTGTCCGAAATACATTGGTGTATGGTGAGTGTGAGATTGAGAAGAATGTTGTTAAGACAGTTGGGGTGGTATGGACATCTTGAAAGATTGATGAAACTAATATATGCGGGTGAGATTGACGGTGAACGATTGCGTGGGCGTCCGAGGAATTAGTGGTTGGGTATGATTGATGGTTTGTTACGTGAACGAATGATGTGTGAATGTGGACGAGACGAAAGTGGTGAAATGTTTGGAGGAGATAGATTGTAGATTGACTGTTTCTGGGTTCATGTTACCCTACTGAGTGTGATATAGCGTGTAACTCTTGGTATATACTAAAACAGAGCTCTTAATATTGTAATAAATTTGTGCGCATGCATAAGTAATTTTAAGTATATTAGGAATCTTCTACTATCCGAATAAAGCATTGGAGCATAATTAATAGACAAATAAAGATAATCTGAAAGACGTATGAACTTCCAGAGATGAGAAAGTAATTAATTTGACCTTTCCAGTTATGTCTTACCGCAAGATAATTAAAATATGACCTAATGTGTGCATACAGCGACATGTCACCGAATGATTAACTGCAGACTTCACTTCCGCCTTGTCTACGAGAATCCCGCATAAAACTAACGTTTCAAGTAATCTTCGCCTTCCCATTTCACACTTAGCTGTTTTAGAACACTTCCATTCTTATACTGTTGTTCTTGGACATTTAAACTTACAACTATAGATGGACGTGGATAATGAATCTGTATATAGGCAGTGGTAGCACTTGAGTACGTGTGTCGGTATGGCACGTAGAGGGCAGGTGACGAAACCCAGGACCCGACAAGAGGCAGGTGTTACTCTCAGCGCAACGTCACGGATGGTGGAACGTGCACTACCGCCGCGCCTGTCTACTGTCTGAACCAAAACCACTGACTTTTATACTTCTCTGCGCCATGTTAACACAAAATGGCCACACTGGACCAGTGTGGATTATTCAAATAATATCTAAGCATCGTTTCTAATTCAAGTACACCACGGGTTATTTCCGAAATTCATGACTAACCGGATGAAATGACTAACTGTTCTGTTTTTTAATTCTTACAAATTTATTACATCCCATATCTACGTTATGCGCTACAGCTACAATGTCAGCAAATAAACAGGTCGTAGACCCAATTCCGCTAACTTGCAAAAACTACTCAAGAACGATAACCTTTAATATTTAGAATTCTTACAACACTATACTTTTACTTTGACTTTGAATGTCTCCTCTTACTTATACACAATACATATAGGGTTTAATACCCCCATGGGGTAACGCCGCGTCTTATGAAGCTATGTAGATTCGATTTTAGGTTAATTTTCTTTAAATCCACATTTCCCTATCTTCGTTCTACTTTGCTGCTACTTTTAAATCTTCTACTTCCTTTACCCATGTTGATCTGGGTCTGCTCGTCTTCTTCCTTCTCCTGGTAGAATGCTACTGTTGATTTAATTATATCTTTTCTTCTGTTTTCCATATATATCCAAGATCATTTTCTTTACGCCTTCTCCTTACCAATAAATATTTCCGTCGTTTTTTCAAGTTGCTGGTAGTGTAAAATTATAAATATTAAATAAAATAAATATATCATCACGCCTTTTGCCCATTATGGGGTGTAGCACTCTGCTTACGCAGATCTCGGTAAGTGATATATTTTTGCGTATGAATTGCGGTTACCAGTTGTCAAATCTCAGCTACCAAAGATATTAGTGGAGGGGGAACCACAGGGGTAAATTTAAATTGGCAACTGTCAGCTGTGGGGTTCAAACTGAGGAGCTATTTACCATATTATAAATATTAGTGTACTAAAATGCAGAAACTATCTAGACCCTTTTGTTGGAGTAGATCAATCTCTGTTTCTCTTCCTTTAAATCCTTGTAGTTAGGTTTTCTCACATTCTCTTATCTTTTCTTCTACATTTCCAGATTTAATTCCTGTTGCTTTTAAATTTTCATCTATTTGCTTTTGCCATATTGATCTGGAACTGCCTAGGTAGTCTTCTCCCATTTGGTTTTCATTCTACTACTGATTTAATTGCACCATTTTTTGTTTGTTTCCATATATATCCAACCCTTACGATTGCTTTATCTTTCTCACTATGTCTTCTCTTGATATCTGATACCTTTGTTGGTCCTAATATTAATCTTATTATTTTTAAATCTCTTTTATCTTTACTTTGTTATTGGTGTTATATAATAACAGGAAAGTATAGCTATATGAAAAAAAATCTGTGACCATATTCCCAATGACGTCTGCATGACCATATATTTAATCAAGAACGAAAAAATATAATGGAATAATTGTAAATGTCATTATAATGCACAGGCTGATTAGATTTATGTAGTTTAAATATAGGTACCCACTAAAATTGGTTATTAGTTGTGTTGGGCTATTGCTAAATGTATGAGTTTTCAGATTAACATAGTTCGCAGAAATGGTCATTCATGAAAGTCTAAAATCCGGAAGAGGAGATTACATATTCACATCCTCAACAAAAACAAAACATTCATTCACAAATCACAACATCCTCTATACAAATCTTTACCGCATTAAAAACAATCCTCCCAGTGGCTTACCCAACGCATCCACATTGACATACATACAACAATCAGTGATTATCGACACGACTCACTCGCCGACCCCGTGAGAGCACGATCACGATTCGTCGTCCGCCGAAATGCTGACACACATGTTTGTAACAACACATCGTATGAATGGGATTCTCCCGGTGCTGGTGTTGGTGTATCCGGCGTGTGGTGACCTTGACAGAGGCGACGTGTCCGGTGCTGGGTAATCGCTGCCCGCTGGACACGCCGCCCCCAACTCATTCATATGGGAATGTGAAGGTGATGGGGCGGCTTGTACACTTGTGGTTGAGGTCAGTTGTTTGTTATGAATGGAGGGTTACAAATGTTATGTTGTACTACAGTTCTCTCATACGGAAGCATTGGTGAAGACTATGGTTTTTATTCTTCATGGCTCGTGGTTCAATTTGATCCGCGGGAATAGTTATTTACACACGCAAGAGGTTTGTACAATATTTTTTGTACGAAAAGTATAAAACTAATAACAGTCCATACAAAGAAATGAAGTTCTTCAAGGAGTTATTTTGATAATTGTCAAAGTTGCACTATAAATATAAACACACAAATTAATTTGTCTAATATAAGAAAACACTTAAAATATTTATAATGTTTACCGTCTTCACTTGGAAATTTATTATATTTCGCTTCTCACAGAACACAACACACTACTACTACAATTATTTAGTACTATTCAAAATACTTGAAATAATAAAAAGTGTGAACAAGATATAAGCTGTAATTCAAGTGAGTGGAACTATTCAAAAAGTCAAACTGAGAATCAATGTTTCACAGACCAACACTGCTTATTATCAGCATATTAGTTTACGATCTAGGATGAAAACCTTCTCAATAAATGCTACAGAAGAAATAGAAATAAGTAGTGTATTTGAACAGCGAATATTGTCGGTGTCAGAGTGAAGGTGGTAGTGGATATGGTGCGATGCGTTCATTACCATGTGTCGATTTGGCAGAGTCGCCTAATTTGTCAGTCAATGTCATGTGTTTGCCTAAACATATCCGGAGCACGACGACGGACAATGGCCCGCTCGGCCCCAAGGTTCGCCCAACACGCCAATGAAAACTTCACAAAAAAATCATACAGATTCAGCTGGTGCATTGTACTATTACCCTATGAACCCAGAATCATATCATTTGGCCCAATTAAGACTTTCAGAAAACTTTAGAAAATTTGTTCTGATCTTACATAGGGAAAATTGTTGTACTCAATTTATTTGTATCTTAAATTCTGTTCTTTTTAAATCTATTTTAAAGAAAAATAACTACTGAAATTATTACAAATTACACAGAGTTATTAGTAACTAAGATTTCATTTGGCCCAAAGGTGCTAGAACCACGAACTCTGTTTTTGAATGACAACAAAATATAGAAAAATATTTCAAGATTGTAAGTATAGTTCATTGTAGTACGATACTTTTCCGGCGACCACAATTTATTAAAAAAATAAAATAATATAAAATTTACATAAAAATATACAAACAGATTATGTTAACTAACATCATTGCTATCAGAATTCACCAAAAATTATGTTAAAATCTGATACTTTTAAATACAAATTTTTAGGTTAGTTCGCACAGTTACCGCAGCGTGTGATAAAATCATATCACTCAGTTGCGGGCGCATCTGATTGGCTATCGAGCTTTCATATCACACAGCATTGCTAGTGATGTGCAATGAACAACTTTCAGTATTAGTTTAGCGTCTGTCAACAAAGGCTTTACATCGACAACAATTGTTGACAAATTGATTATAGGAGTATCAATAATAAAAACAATAACTTATTTTGTACAATGGCCTACCTAAAGTTATATATTCCATATTAAAAATGGTAATGTTTCTTTGAACTTTGTGAATATAATATTGAGGTAAAGGAACATGTTATATCGTTGAAAAGGGAATACTTCGGGCTATCCATGTAGTACCAAAAGTACCCATTTTCAATTAAGAAAATATAACTTTCATTCCTTCCGCCATATCCCCCTAACAATTTATTTTTTCAACCGTACAAATATGACCCCTGCGTATTTATTTTTCTCTATAGTACATTGTACAACGAGCATGGAATGGTACTCATTTCCTACGAGTATGAGAGTTTGTAGCATGAGCCGAAGACTTTTTCTACGACCACAATATTATTTCAAAATTAATTTAATTTTAATAATAAATTTGTTCCGCTTCACCAATATTTGACAATTCTAAATAAGTATCCTAGCAATGGCAGCTGCACTTAAATGAATTGACCTATATTGAAATACTCACAAAACAAATTCATTTCGCACGATGCTTGCAATGTACCTCATATCCCTAGTTAGAACAAACATACTATGAGCAGATTTCTAAGTGCTCGTAGAAAAAAGTTATTAGTTAGCCAGCAAAACTGATTGGTTGTTTTAAAAAACATACACTGCATATGAATGCGCGGAAGCTAAAAGTGATACATAGCCAAATGATATAATTCTGGGCTCGTCGAAGTATATATTTTAATAAATGCATAAATACGAAGAGTGTTGAAAGTATAAGTTGCAAATAATGGTCAGATGCACCAGCTTAACATTATAATTACGCTGCTATGGTTTCCCCTTCGTCAGTGCCTGCGACGAATACAACTTCATTCATTAGCGGCTGATGTTGAAGCAACCGCCGCCAATTACGACGCGAGGTACATGACGATGGCCACTCATGTGAATATGGGGCTGTCGTGATGAGGGTGTGAACATGTGATTACGAATGAAACGTTAATACATTAAATGAATTGAATCAGTGGTTGAGTGGTAGTCGCGTGCGCCAGTACTAACATGCTGCGTGGTCACTACTCGAATTACAATAATCGCTGCACCGGGCTCTGCCGATGCCGCAGCAGGTCATCGCGAAATTGCACCCGGGCACGCGGTGCGCAACGTGTGCGGCAGACTCATTTTACTGGTCGCCGTTTATCTGATGACGGTTACAAATAATTATTTTTTATACTTTCCCAGTTAGATCAATCCTTAAACTAATTATACAGTCATTTTCAGCACATCTGGTTTATTAAAATAAATATTTTTTGAATGAAATATGAAAAATGGCAAAAATCTATAAAACTTGTCAAATTTTTCAACTTTGCTTGCCCATAACAAAAAAGCAAAGCGAGATATCAAAAAACGGTCTCCAGTTTTGAAAATTGCATGCTTTAATTAACCTATAAACAAATTTTCAGCAAAATTTATTTTTTCGAAATTTTGCCCAATTTCGGCTCCAACAAAAATTTTCCAGGTCGAATATCTCAACAACATGAAGAGATACCATGCTGGAAACTGAACCATTGGATTCAGCTCGCCGAAATACATAAGTGTGTAAAGTTTCATTAAAATCGCGCAACGGAAAGAATTGCTAGAGCAAAAAGTCTGAAATTCATGAAAAATCCGAAAAAATCCAAGGGGTTAGTATTAAGATTTTGGCAAAAATTTTCATCTCTCAGAATTTTGATTTATATACCCTGTCCCCCTATTTTCGACCCGAAACTTACGAAAAAAGTATTTTTAGCGATAAATAAGCTTTAGTTTTGGAAATATGAGCAACTTTATGCGGTAATGAATTCAGAAAAAAATCTCAAAAATTGTTTGGGGCTTGTATCTCGGAAACTATACAAGATAATTAAAATTGCTTTAAATGAGCGTGTTCAGCATACTTTACTTATCTTCCATGTAAATTTTTATGACAGTGTCACATAAAATATAAATTTTATAAACTATCAAAGTTGATATAAAAATATTGAATACATTCAACAATAACCAAAATTTAACAACCTGTAACTTTAAAGTCAATACAGATAATTTGAATCGGATTTAAAATATGGAATCCTCATACTTTATTGATACATCTGGGATAGTTTTGTTATATTACTCAAAAAACTATTACAATTTTGAAGCCATTATATATTAGATGTTTTTCTACTATGGATGTTATGTCTAGATCAGCTCTTGACTAAATAAAGACAATAAATTTACTCTTTAAATTTCTATATTTATTAATTATATATTTCTTTCAGCTGGGTCTGCCCCGAATTTAATTTTTAAGCTAATTTATAAATTTATACAAAGCTTACAAAAATTAAAGGAACTACTGGGAGTTTTTTTATCAGTATACATAGGGATGTGTCATTACCATAGTTACAGTTAAAGTGATTGACAGCAATGTATTAACGCGTTTTTTTTTTAAGTGTAAACAGGGATAATTTACATTGATTATTAATAATAGTTAATCATAATGAAACAAACAATGCAAGTTTAATCAAATAAGAAATTTGTTTTAATTGCTTTAGTACATAATAAATTACATTGAATTGATAGGAATTATTATTTTTAATTACTGTAAGTTATCCCTATGTTCACACAAATTAACAAGTTAACTGCTGTTCTTCCCTAATTTTCTGTTTATAATTTGTTTACTTTGATCCATGTTACCCTTATTTTATTTTGTCAAGCTGTCGAAACGTTGTGTTATTAATAAATATTTACAGAACTTAAACCCAGTTATTGTTATTTGTTACACTGTGAGTTCTGAAAGCTTTTCAATATTTAGAACATGTAGGCTTTTAGATTACCAAACCATGAAAGGAATATGCTGATCTCTTCTCAATGTCCTTGCAATGCGACAAAAAAATTAAAGTATTAGAGCCATCAAATGTAAATTGCAATTGTATGCACAGTTACTTAGATTTAACTATCTCAGTATAAGAGTTAAGTACGTATATTTTCCAAATCAAAATAGGCATCAACAGTTCCAGTAAAACCAACAAACTTTCAGCGTTGAACCCATACAACAGCAACCACACCACATCCAATAAACCATGCGCGCAGCTCCAGGTCGACGGGACGGTTGACGACAGCTGGTCCACGGGGGTGGCGCACATCGCACACACGCAAATACACCTGCCCAAACACCACGGCACACGCAAGGGATGCTTCTTACTCTTGTACACACTACCGCTCGCACCAGGGATGTTTACTGCTGATTATGAGCGAGTTTATGATTGCGAGGTGCGCATGAAGAATACATAGTTACTTGTGTTGTTTGTTGACGACGTCAGGGAACATATGACGACGTAGCATGTATCGGGCAGGTATCGCATCGTAGAGGAGTGAAAGAATGAACATTTGGCAAGCGCGAGGGTCGGCACCTTGCCGAATCAATGATCGGTTTAATAGCTTGTTAAAATGAACAGACTTTAGTGCTCAGCGCAGACGATTTGCAAACTGACACGGGAATGGAAGGTACGATGTTTACTTCTTTGCCGTTATTGTAACACTACACGCGAAACTATCGTAGTAAATATATTAGTAGTTTGTTTTAAAACTAGATAAATATTTAAAATAGTCTAGTTATTTGTTATGATACATTGCATCTCACATCTTTCCTATATCAAATTCTTGTTATTTTAAAATATTCTGGCATTGCAAATAATAATAAGTATATTATTATATGAAGATGAATTTCTACTCCCGTAAATTAGGAAACATGCCTGTTGCTTGGTGATACACATTACATCTTTAAAATAATTGTGAATTATGTGACTGGTCGAGAAAAGTGAATTATGGGTACTATAATTCATCGACAAAATTGAAATAATGGGGATATATTTATAAAAGAGTAGAAACATTTTATTTATTAACCGACGAACGAAAGGGGAAGGTTTTCAAATCGGCGCATATATTTTTTATATATGAACATGCATAACTTTTTACAGAGTAGTCCGATTTTGATAATTCTTCTTTTTATTACACAAGGCATACCTCAAAATTGGTCCCATTTAAATTTGAAAAAAAATCCACCTCCTTAGGGCAGGAAAATAGGGGAAGATTAATTGATCACCCACTGTATTTATACCTGTTAACCGATTCTATCAAGCATAACTTTATATTGAGTTATCCGAATTCGATGATTTTGTATTTGTTGAATAGGTTGCGCTCGTGTAATTTCGGCACTCGACTACTTTTCGTGCTAAAACTCTCACAACTCGTGTGAAATAGATAACTATCTACACTTGTTGCACAATATACTATTATAAAATTTACCGAATTATTCGGTAAACTGAAGATACAAGATGCATTTTCTGAAAATTTATCAAGCTCTTTTATAAATACTTCTAATTATTTAGTAAATAAACGTGCATAGTTTCTTAATTGTTATGACATTGTCAAAAAATGTTATATCCATAAATTTTCAAAACAACATAGATATAGCACTCAAAATGGTAAATGGCTGATAATATATTTAACTTTTTACTACCACTTATAATTGATGAGTACCCACCTAAATATGGTTAGCTTTTATAAAAGGGTAGGTATCATTGTTTAAAATAGTTTATCCAACACCTCTTAATAAATGTTCTATAACTATGGCGATTTTAAACAAGGAAAGTAACAGTTTACCCTCTAGTGGGTATAATTTTGAGAAAAGTCACACCTTGGTAACTACTTCGATTAACATTTTAATTTAAAAATTTAAAGCATATGTCACTGTCAAATAATATTTCTTTCATAAATTTTTCATTTATTAAGAAGTGTTGGATAAAATGTTATGCTTCATACATAGGAAAAGTGGAATTACACATTCGATAAAATTATCACACTCAGCCTTCTGCTTCGTGTGCTAAAATTTCTCTCGTGAGCAATTCCTTACTTTACCCACTTGTAAAGTAAATAACTATTAACAGAAATATCAATTTGAAAAGAAAAGAATTAAAAATCTCCTTCACACATGGTCTCGGATTGAGCGAGTTTCATCAACTACACTCCTCCCTCTTATGAGGGAAGAGAGGCCAAGCAAACACATGTTAAGGCGCACTCTTATCCGGTAGACCAAACATCATCTCTTGTCCGCCGCCACCGCTACCTGCCGCCTCCGGAAGTGACGCGTGCGACAGCTGCCGGCGCGCACGGGGGCGGCTCGGGTTACAGCGCACACTTGGATGCTGCGCTAGTGGTACGACTGTGGTGTTTCCGCTTTTAGGAGGTTTTTTTTATGGGATTGTGGAAGGTAAAATTGGGGGTTTACGGGATTTGAAGAAGTTGTTATTATGTTATTGTGGTGCGGATAAATATTTCCAAAACCAACCAGGTGTAGATTCATAAATGGAGCAGACAACTTTTCCTTTTGTTATGGGGTATTAGGTACCGTTCAAATAATTCTTCACTTGTATCACTACAACAACCAGAAATAATTCACAAAGCTTTTCAACTTGCGTAAATTAGTGTTGGTCGTTATGTTATACTTTGATTTCAAACAAGTTCTAATATTAACTGTTGTAACAGCAACCGAGAAAAATAATATTAGTTAGACAAATTACAAGAGAGGTATAGCAGAATCACATCATTTGGCCCACTTAAAATCACACAAAGGAAAATTGATTTCATTCACCATATTACGTCGGGTCCACACATACGAGTATATGTAAAGGAGGTATTATGTATGTTTATGTTTTATGTTACGAATTGATTAGATTTTTGCAACAATTCATCAACAATAAGTGGTAGGTTATTTAAAAGCCAATCAAGGTTTTTGGGCATATCTTAGTAAATAAATGAAATAGAATTAATTTTATTGGAATCAAAAAATGTACCTACAATTTTTATTTGAAACATTTTTTATATTTTGTTGTTGTTGTCATCAGATTCAAAAATAGAGTTTGGACCTTTGGACCAAATGAAAATGATTTTAAACAAGCAAAGTAACAGATTACCTACTAGTGGGCATAATTTTGAGAAAAGTCACTAGGGAGTAATTTTCTATTTATAACAATAGTAATAATGCAAAACACCTTAATAATTACATCTATTAGCATTTTAATTTAGAAAATTTAAAGCATACGTCACTGTCAAATAATTTTGTTTTTATTAAGACAGGATGGATAAAACATTATTTTTTCGGCTTCGTTAACCAAAATTTTTCTCTTGGATAATTCCTTACTTTGCCCACTTGTAAAGTAAATAACTATTATCTCCCACTCGTACATATATGTAAGGGAGGTATTGTGTTTATGATACGAATTGATTAGATTTTTGGAACAATTCATCAACAGTAAGTTCTACATAATTTGAAAGCCTATCAGGGTTTTTGAGTCTTAGTAAATAAATGAAATAGAGTAAATTCAATTGGAATCAATATTACCTACAATCTATATTTGAAACATTTTTATATATTTTGTTGTCATTCAAAACCAGAGTTCGTAATACCTGCAAATACCTTTGGGCCAAATGAAATTTTTATGTCAATGATTTTTGTTAATTTGTCATTATTTCAGTATTATTAAAAACAACAGAATTCAAGTGTCCAATAAATTGAGTACAACCATTTTGCTTTGTAAGAACAGAACAATTTTGTATTTAATTAATAATATATTATTCTAAAAGTTTTAATTGGGATCAAGTGATATGATTCTGGGCTCGTAAAGAAATTCTGAACCGTATAAAATTTCTTTCCAATAGCTTTCGAAAAAAAAATCGGCAGGGTAAGGGGATGGTAATGGGTCGGGCGCGTGGTCGTATGGACGCGTGTCTGACATCTGGCAGCCCGGGTGCAGGAGGTCAGGGGTGACCCACCGGGGGGCACCTGGCTTCGGGCATCAAGCTGCCGCCAACGCCGCCGGCCTGAAGGTCTCAAGTGCACACGAGGGCTTCCAAAACTGCCTCAAGCTTACCTCACACATTTACATATAGTCAAGCGACAACACATATCAACTAGTATCATTTATTTACAATTTTAAGGGTGCCAATATACAATCTATCGTCTTGATGTTTCTTAAAACCAATGAACCGTTTCATTGTATGTCACGTGTCTGCGTTTTAGCCACTCTTGTCATTATTATATTGGGAATTAAGGTCTAGTCTAGCTCCCGATAATAATCTCTGTAGCTTTTATGTTTTTGTTGACTAATGTCAAATGTCAAATAGTTATTATCAACACAAGGAAAAATGAGCAAAAATATAGATTTCTGCCTGATGATGAAATAAAAAAATAATCTCATTAAATATGACTCGATAATTTTCCAATTTCTTTCTCAAACTAGTTGCTATTTGACAAATGGGCTTCCAAATTATCAAGAGATGGCGTTGACCACAATTCTCAAAAGGTACATGTCAAATTCATCTTGTATGATATTTTATGATGGCAAATGCTTGCATTAGTATTGAAAGTTTGCTTTTATTGGCAGCAGAACTGTTGCCATGCACACTGCAAATTTTCCTGTTTTTATAGGATTTTTTGTAAAAAATTCAATCTTAACCTATAATTTACAAAAACAATGAACCTTTCATTTGTACATCTTATTTAAATAATACGTCTTAAACAAATGTTATACTTACATTGGAATACTTTTAAAAAAACTACTATTGTTATTAATTTTTAAATAATAACAATTAATTTCAAAATACAATGAAATTTATGTACCTTATGGCAAGTTTAGCTTTCTACCACTAGTTAGCGTATTTTAATTTTGGAAGCCCAATATCCACTCAAGCTCTACGGGTGGCAATAGCCACTATTGCCTAGCAACAAGATCTGTCAAATTATTTACAATTTATTGTCACTCTTTTGTTAGGGTGTTCATTTTGCTCAAAACAAAGATAAGCAAACATAGAAACCCTACCTTTTTATATAAAAAAAGAGACTGTTAGAATAATCAGTCCCAGAATTGTTAACATTTTACAAGAATTATGACTCAAACCAAATCAGAATTGTCAACAAATTATCCACTTAGTTAACAGGTACTGTTCAAGCAAACAGGATGATTGCTACACTATCATTTTATCATATAATTGCAGGTAAATAGCGGTGACTACAAATAAATTGATAGTAATCTGTTCTAGGAAATTATATCTATATATATTTTACTACGAAAAAGCAATGATAATCCGGTTCTAAATAAATAATACTTTTGCAAAGTTAAAGTGAATCACGATAAAAACTCTTGTATTAGGTATATTAGAATTAAAAATTGAATTGGTCTGCTTCAATGTAACATCTGCTAGACAACTAATCCAAGAGGCGCGAGAATCAATTTAATTATAATGAAGATTTAATCATCAAAAGAGAGCGCCGAGTTAACTTGTTGATCTAATAGCGAAATAAAGAGATTAAATTTTGATCGACTCAATTTAGACAATTGGTGTCAACTCCACCAGCACGAGTAACAAATTTATTAACGATGTACTGGCAATGCTCATTCATCAAGCACTGGTTGGATGGTTGGTTGGAAACCACTAACGGTGGATGGTTTTCTTGTAGACACTAACAGGCTCGTAAAAGTGATTTTATGAGTACGCGTGCTGTGCAACCGAGAGCGTATGAGTATTTCCTCTCTTGGGATCGACTCCCGCTTCCGGTGATGGTGGAATGCGTGTCGCATTGTATTTTATTCAAATAGCGAGGTTTTTTTTTTTTTAGTTGAATGTAGTGAAACTAAAGCAGACACGATAAAATACGAGAACGAAATAGTGGAAGAAGCGTTTAAATTTATTCGAATATTTTGGCAAAAATAAATTGTTAAATTCATCAAGTCAAAAATATTGTCAAGTTTTCCATCGATTTATGTGCTACTAATATTTTTGTTTATTGATATATAATTAAAATAATTAAAATCTCTGTGGTCTCTCTAGTAAAATTATACACCATTTTCCACATTAAGAATCAAAAATATACCTATGTACAAAAATGAAATGAACCTAAAGTATAAACAAGTTTGACTGATTAGCAATGACTAAAATCTCCTAGAATTTCCTAAAAAATTGTCGAAAAATAGAATATGTTCTAATTCCTTAAAATATTGACTAATTTATTGGTGAAGAAAAAATTGACGCCAAGTATCGTATATCATATAACAATAAATTGATAATAATATTTGGCCAACTTATTGACCAATAAATTTCGGCATGTAAAACAGGCATAAATACAATCTAAAAAAGTAAATCTAATCTACTATAAAGAAATAAGAAAATATCTAATTACGTAAATGAATCCGGATTTAATCTTGACCACTGACTTGGTTTACAAATTGTGTAATCCTTGATGTTATCCTTCTTGCATCTACTGATGATGATCCTTAGTCATCGAAATACGTATTAAAATATTTTTTATTTCTTTGATGCTTAGGATTTAGTTTTATTTTTTTATAAAATTTTGACAAAGATCTTTATTTGAAATTGGTTTATCATAATCAAAGTGCCATATTCAGAAATCGGTTAAGTTCAATTTATTATTTACTATTTGATTTTGATTATTACCTATTATATTCATCTTATAATCATCCTGTAATTGGGACCTTATGTCCTGTTGGATTGATTTTAATATATAAATAAAAAAAAAGCTTGACGATATATTTGTTGTATTTTAGGAAGACACAGAAGAATAATCGGAAGGTGAACCAGCAAGTTAAAACCTGTATTCCTTCACTTCCTGTCTCTACAATACAGTGGAGGTATATATGTATAGGTGTCTAAAATGTAAAGAATTTAGCGTGACTGCACACCTGGGAAAATAAAACTGTAATTGTTCAAATGATTTTACTGTGAATCTTGTCTAGTTGGGTCACTCCGTGCTTGTTTTAAAGCATAACTATTATTGTTACTAGTACAAAGGTCTAATCGAATCAGAAATTGAATATGAAATAGAACAAAAATTGGAAGGAGAAGACATAATTCTGTTAGAGTAGTAGTAGATGTAAAATAATATTCATTTTTATTTGAAACTCGGTGTTTGTATCATTTTTACCGATCTTATAAATGAAGTGTTTGTATATACCACCCAGGAACGTCCGTACAATATCGGTGTATATAAACATAAAATAGTGTTTCGAATCTCCCCCGTAATTTAACTATAATTCCTTCCACTTTCATTGAGCCGCGTCGTCAACATTGACAAATCCCATTGACATACACAATGAGTTGTTGCTCTTTCCCTGCGCTCGTCGCATATTCAAGCACACATGAAATATGGTTGTTTACGAAAACAAGGGTAGCATCTGGCCGGCGCGCCGCGCGAAAATAACTACACGAGTGCATGATGCAGCCCCCCTAAGCTGACAAATCCGATAATTCGGTAATGTGACAGGCGGAGGCGAACTGTTGGACACAAAAGCCGAGAATGTGTCTGGTTTCTTGGAAAATGCGACCGCGCAGGTTTCGGTAATTCAATCGGTATGATCTTCTATAATCGAATCGTATATGATACAAGAGTAAAATTGTTTGACAATGATTGGTGGGTCGCCCTCCAAAAAATTTTAGCACCTTGTGATACAACAGATACAACTTTGTAGGTACGTATATTTTACAATTTGTTTTATAGTTAACAAGCGATATTTCCCATTTAAATACTTTAATCGTAATGGCAAAATTAGTTCTCCTCCTCCTACTGATTTTGTCAAAATCAATATCGATAAGCTAAGAAGCATTCTCATTACTATCTTTCCGTGCCCATCTAGCATCAATACAACCGTATCACCTCCGATCGTCTCCGAAACACACAAGGTGTCTACAGACCTTTTGGAAGGGTGTGTGGCAGAATGTCGCGGCGTATCGGGGGCGGGGGAAGGCGTTGCCAGGCCGGCCGCTGACAAACAAACGGACAAACGATGACGGATGCGATACAAATTCACCAAATTTTACAGATATTTGACAGAGATGAGATGGACCATTGACAGTTTATGTTCGATTGTTTGAGTGACAAGCAATAAATAGTATTTTTGGGTACTTACAATAAGACACTATTGTCTGATGGTTGGCAATGGAAATTACTCACCTGCAATAAAAATAATTTATATTAGTACAAAATATTATTAAAATATATAAGGGATTTTATAGTATATTGACATTGTGAGGGATAAGTTACACAAAAAATACAAATACAAAACTGTTGAAAACGTCAAACTCAAATAAATAAAATGAAAACAAATAAAGGTAACTATAGTAACTGAATCAAGATACTTCATATATCGCGCTAATATGCGACTCTGATTCGTCGAAATTATTCCATACGCGGCGTATGGAATGATAGTTGTTCCAATAGAGTTTTCAGTTGTAGAATGTGTAGTTTCCAAAACAGTGTTATAGAAAAGTAATTTTCCTTCTCTTGGGGTTTCCCAAACATTAGTATGACGTTTGCGTAATATAAAGGTGGTGTGACTGTCCAGGATTAAATGGAAATGGATATTTTTTTATTGGAATATATAGCCCGAAATATTCCCTTTCCAACGATGTAGCATGTCCCAATACTTAAAATTTAAATTAAGTTTCTAAAAACTTTAACATCTTCAATATGGAAAATAATATTCAAGTAGGCTGTGGAACAATTAGTTATTGTTTTTATTTTTATTGAAACTGTTCTGTATTTATTATATTTATTTACATGTACAGGAAATTTGCGTGTTTTTTTTTTATAGAATAGCTTATTGTTCATACAATAAGCATGGAATGGTACTCATTTCCTACAAGTATGAAATGGACATTCCATGCGAGTTGTACACTATACTTTTTCTACGACCCCAATATTATTTCAAATTTAATTTAATTTTAATAATAAATTTGTCCCGCTTTCACCATTCCAATATTTAACAATTCTAAATAAGTATCCTAGCAATGGCACCTGTACTTAAATGAACTGACCTGTATTGAAATACTCACAAAACAAATTCATTTCGCACAATGTTTGCAATATACCTACCTCATATCCCTAGCAACAACAAACATACAATACATGAGCAGTGGTCGTAGAAAAAATGTTTTCCATCTAATGTAATTCCAAATCACAAATCAAGTGCCCATGTCATATTTCACCAAAATTCAGCACGTACCAAATAAAAAAGAATTATGTCTCGCAGATAACTACAACCACGAGCGTCGCTTGCAAAAGAAGCCAACCAGGCAGTCCCCGGAAGATGCCTCGTTCGATAGAGACCTCCTATCGCATGGCCATCGCTCGGACAGACGAAGAAAAAATTAATTTTCCCTTGGTCTCCATTTATGAAATATTCATGATGCAAAGGGGTGTGTTTGGTCGCCGCTGCACTGGGGTGGGGAGAAGGGTGGAGGGTTGATCGCGCTGGCGAGGTGTCGTGAACACGCGAGAACTAGTCTGACTCCCTTATCTGATTTTGGGATTGATGGGACACTCGATTTGGCGCTGTCAAGATAATTGTCGATGGTGGTTTCAAAGGGTTTTTATCATCTGTGCGCTTTTCACCCCCAACACATACACCTACCCCAACCCTAACATCTTGAGGGTTGTTTCTGTGCTTTACTTGGAAATCGGCAAATGGAGTGATCTCTTATTATGTTAAAATTATAATGTAATAATTGTATATATAGGAATCATGCTAAATATTCGGTAGTGAGTTTTTTGTATACTGTGTGTCCACGTAAATGTGTTACTGTTAATTTCTGGCGATGGAAACCGTTCGGCGTTCATTCCTGTGAAGTATTCAGATATTTGTCTTGCATTGCGCCCCCATAATACATTCTAATAATATTTACACGGTTCTCGACATTTAATGTATTCATGATGACAGTGACAGATTAAAATATTTAAAACAAATTGCAAGCACTATACGTCAGTAGCAACAAAAAGAGTAGGCGAAAAATTAGGAATTATTATTATTAATTTCATTAAATTACGGTATCAAAATAAATTAATATGTATTAATTAAGATGTAGGGATATAAAATTTGGATGCATAATTTTTTGCTACACTTTTTATTTACAAAAAACTGATTTTACATGTTAATTGTCTATGTCAACATTTACCTGGGACACACGGTATATCAATTGTATTCCCTTTGGAAGAGCTGATTAGTTTATGATGATAATCCAATAACCGAAAGTGGTAGTTCCCTTTAAGCCCTATCAAGTCATTTTATAAACTTTGTATAAATCCTACCAAGTCTGGTATCAAATTATAGTCCCATGGAAGAGATGTCAAATCAAATGTCAAAAAGTTATTTTGGACGATTGTCAATTGTTTTTTTTTTTATAAATGTTATTTAAATTCTACCATCACCTCGGTATTAAATTAAAGGTATCACGGAGGAAATTTAAACTCAAGTGTCAAAAAGTTATTTTGGAAGATCGTCAATTGTTTTACCACCCGCAACGTCCTGTAAGGGAAGTAAAGGAATCATGCTAAAAATTCCTTAGTGAGTTTTCAGTGGATGAGCACATTTTAGGGTCCCTAAAACACGATTTTAATAGTTTCGCGATGATCTCTATGTATGTATCTCTGTCTGTGTGGATATATTATTTTATTGTACTTATCTCTGTTACACCCTATATTTGTGATGATTCAGGTGTCGGAAATACAAAATATTGGAACATGAATCCACAACTCGTAAATTTCTCATACGTTACTATAAAAGTGGAAGCTTTGAAGAACTTCAAGGATAAATATATAAAATATAACTTCAACATAACAAGAATATTAATAGGACAATTATACTCCATTACGTAACCTCACTTCTTAGTTCTTTACATGACATATTTACAACTTTACAACTTGAAAAATGATGTGAAATTTAGTTTAGAAACACTTGGATGTAATTATAGTTCTGAACTACACATATTCTATAAAATATATAAACAAACTTTGCTCGCTGTATTAGTCATGAACATTTCACACGTTTAGGTCTATAATTATTCAATGAGTTCCAGCACTTAAATTTGAACAAATTAAAAGACTTGTTGTTATATAAATATGTTTTTCTACTCCTGTATAAATATAACCCCATTATTTAAATTTTTTCGATGAATTATGGTTCATAATTCACTCTTCTCGACCAATCACAGAGCCAGAAATCCATAATTCACGGTTATTTTAAAGTCGTGGATCACCAAACAACGGCCGTCTGACAGTTGACATGTTGTGAATTTTTATGTTGACGTTTTTCAACGTATGTTTTCAACGAATTTCCAACATTTTCAAAAGGGATTTCCGAATTTACAGGAGTAGAAAACGTATAGTAGTATAGTCATTATTCACTCGGATGATATACTATTTGTATTCTACTATATTAAAGTAAAAATAAATAAATATTTTAATATATAAAACATATAAATTAGCTTAAAAATTAGATTTGGGATAGGCCTATCCGAAAAGAATATAAAATTAATAAATATAGGAGTTTAAAGAGTAAACTTAATAGCATTATTTAGTCAAGAACTGATCCAGACATAATACCCATAATAGCAAAACATCTAATATATAATGGCTTCAGAATTGTAATAGTTTTTCGAGTAATATAACAAAACTATCCCACATGTATCAATAAAGTATGAAGAATCCATATTTTAAATCCGATTCAAATTATCTGTATTAACTGTAAAGTTATAGGTTGTCAAATTTATGCGATTTTTAAATATATTCGATATTTTTCTATCAACTTTGATAGTTAAAAAAAATTATATTTTATGTGACACTGTCATAAAAATTCACATGGAAGATAAATAAAGTATGCTGAACATGCTCATTAAAAGCAATTTTTATTATCTTGTATAGTTTCCGAGATACAAGCCCCCAAACAATTTTTGAGAATTTTTTCTGAATTCATTACCACATAAAGTTGCTCATATTTAAAAAACTAAAGCTTATTTATCGCTAAAAATACTTTTTTCGTAAGTTTCGGGTCGAAAATAGGGGGATAGGGTATAAAAATCAAAATTTTAAGAGATGAAAATTTTTGGCAAAATCTTAATACTAACCCCTTGGACTTTTTCGGATTTTTCATCAATTTTAGACTTTTTGCTCTAGCAATTTTTTCCGCGGAGCGATTTCAATGAAACTTTACACACTTATGTATTTCGGCGAGCTGAATCTAATGGTTCAGTTCCCAGCACTGTATCTCTTCGCGTTGTTGAGATACACGTCTTGGAAAATTTTTGATAGAGCCGATTTTGGGCAAAATTTCGAAAAAAAAATTTTTGCTGAAAATGTTTATAGGGTAATTAAGGCATGCAATTTTCAAAACTGGAGACCGTTTTTTGATATCTCGCTTAGTTTTTTAGTTACGGCCTTGCAAAGTTGAAATTTTGGACAATTTTATAGATTTTCGCCATTTCTCAGATATGTTTCAATAATATTATTTTTAATGCACCAAATATACTGAAAATTAGTACAAGAATTAGCTGAAGGATTGGTCTAACTAGGAAAAGAAAATAAGAAACAGAACTTGAAGATTTTGCAGAAAACTAAATGATCAGAATGTGTATTGATAATGCAAGATGCACCGTCTACAAATTTGCTAATGTACTGTTAGTAATTTGATCTCGAAGGTTAGAAGAAACAAAATTGGCACTAAGATTAAGCCTTGTAGGACACTCCGTATAATGTTGACATTTTCGAAGTTAGAACAGAATAAGAATCAAGTAGTCTTACACGTGATCTACACCTTCGAAATTGTAAATCCTTGCCTGACAGAAATAGAACGAATGATTAATCCTGGAATGCTACACTGGAGTCTAAGAGACCCAACGATTTTCATATAATTTTCTGCATGCGCAGTATAACATAATCGATGCTGAAAATTCAGTTTCTATAATTCTAAATAAGTATTCATTATGTTAAATCCCTATGTATTTGTTCTCAAAGTCCAAAATAAAAAAAGTGCTGTGATTTAAATAAAATATATGGTTCAGAAAGGTTTAATTGTTTAATGTCTTTCTATAAACCTAAATAAATATTCCATAAGCAAAATCCCTAGAAAAATTACATCCGGTAATGGAAAAGTGGTATTTCTTTTCTTGGGGTTTCCCAGACCCTAGTGTGACGTTGGTGTAACTGTGAAAGTAGTGTGACCGTCTAGGATTAATCAATCGTACCCATAATTTATATTTCTGAATTATTATAACAATATTTCCCATCCACTTTTTTCCAATTCACGTTCTCATAGCGCCAACGAAATGAAATGATCCAGACCCTATATTCCAAACTGTATCCTTGACTCACATCAATAAACCGAATGAGTAATCAATCACACACATGTTTTATATTTATCGATTATAGCAGGCTGTGATTTCCCAGCCACATCGTCCACACACACATCTCACATAACGTCATCGCACATTTCTGATTCGGGAACGGAAGGACGAATTCGCTCGCTTGTCGGTGTTTGGTGTTTTTCGCCAAGTGGTAAGTGGCGCGTTAATACGTTAATCGCTGGCTGATTAACACCGCGTGCTCAGCGCCGGCGGCTAACGAGGATGTACCACCTACGTGCCTGCGTGCATCGCATGAGATGAGATGCGCCTATTTGACAATCAATCGACAGAGGAAGCTCATTTTGTAAGATACTAGCTAATACCCGCCTTGCGTTACAATGCCATTCAAAGAGAGATATTTTCTTAAATTTCTTGCAATTGTATCAAACTTATTATATAGTTCCTCGCTTCCATGTCAGTACATTGACGAAGAAAGCTCGTCACTTCGTTCCTCGCTTCCATTCTTCTCACGTAACTAAATTTGTATTCTGAATATCCAAATCCTGAATAGCTTCTTTTGAAATGGTCTTTAAGATCTGTAACACATTTGCTTTGATGTCACCAATAGTCTGAAAACTGTCTTCTTTCAGCACTGATTTTGATTTCGGAAATAAGAAAAACCTGAAGGACAGCCATGTGCGGACACATTCACCAAAACTCAGGTCTCTTTTTGTGATTCTGTGAAGTTATCCCCAGTTTCATGCAAAATTTTATGTTGCATCGTTGCTCCAGAAAATAGTACAATTCAAAAATAGCAACTAATACTTAAACATGTACTTCAATAAAAATATCACGAAAACTAAACATGATATCAGCAATCCAAGAACATGTGGTTACAAATGAGACTATGCCCAATGCACACTGCCAACCGTATATCACTAAGTGTTCTGTCCCAGAAAATTACAGAAGCAACCTGAGTCAGAAGATAATAATCAACGTCTGTTTGCTTCTCTACCATATGTCCAAAATGTTACAGACAAGATTGGAAGAATATTGTCGAGAAATAACATCGTAGTATCCTTTGCTCCACATCTAAAATGACAACGTAAGTTGAAAAGTGCGAAGGATATTATCCCACTTTAGTCCTCTGGAATTTATAAAATTCCATGTTATTGTGGTAAATATTATATTGGACACACCAGCAACACAGTTACTACAATAATTTCAGAACACAAACGGGCCATTCTTGTCAACCAACCTGATAAATCTGCTTTGGCTAGTCATGCCATCGAACATTTACACAAAATAAATTTTGAAGAAACTAAAATTATAGGAAGATTCAAATGTACCAATGGTAGACTCATAAGGGAAAAAAGACATGGCTTCCTCTGTTTTATAAGTTATAATTTGTTGTTTGTATAGTTACTGTTGCTATTTACTTGTTTATGTTTCTATTGTTCCTGACGAAGAATTATGTTCAATACTTCGAAACGTTGATGCTAATTCAAAATGTTGGATTATTTTCTAAACAGGCCTTGTATTGTGTAATGTGTCGAACAGTTCTTCCGATTGGCGTGAGTATTTGAAAGAAGAACTAGAATACAAATCGTATCACATAACAGATCAAAAGTAGGCGTGCGATCTAGACACCGCAGTTGCATAGTAGAAATCTACTGTTCCTGCACAAGTGACACTAGTCAACCTATATCCATAAACAAAAAATGTATTTAGAACCATACATCCATTTATGTATCTCTAGATACATTCACATTACGAGCAATTGTTAACGGCGTACCCAATACCTTGCACCTTGTAAACACTCAGCTTTTGATATTTCGGGTTTTTTTTTAATCCTGTGGTTTATGTGCTGTATTCAGTTCCAAGTGGAACAGAATCGATAATGTAAATTTAACAGAGTAAGAAATTTCCTTCCTGTTTAGATAGTGTCAGATTAGGCTTGACGTGAAATAATGCTTTAAATTTATCATTCTTACGCTGGACACTGGACAGTACATTGCCTTATTTAAATACATATTTTATAAAATACTATTTGTGTTTTATACGAACACAACCTTTCTGTTGGTGCGCACATATAAGTAGTAACAAAACTTAATAATAATAGCTTTTTAATAATAAAATTCTATCAAGAAAGCTTTAAATGTATTTTTAAATACTTTAATATTACAAATATTTTTATAGGCCAAAGGAAGGCGTCATAGATTTGAATAGCACTGTAATAAGTTCCCAAGAAGTTTCATTTTAACTTATTCAGTGTGAAACTGATATTAATATGGCCCTGAATGTGTTTCCAATGGAATAGGTCAAAAATATAGTGGTAAAATAAATATACCGTATTGTATAGAGCAGTTCCCGGTGTATGATATATTCAGTAAGGAGAATTAAGAAAAGAAAATAAAGCAAATATGAGTCTTTGCTAATAGTGGTGCACAAAGACGTTATCAACAACCGACTTCGACTTTCAGACATTTGATCAGCAAAACAATTGAAAGCAACGGCACAAAAGTACCGTCTCGGAACGGTGCGATACGCATCGCATTACCCTGGAACCTGGTGCCTCAGAGCCAGTAGGACCCGCCACTTGAAATGTTGTTTGAATACGATTTTTTCTCGAACGTGCGCTTGTGATTCTTTTCATTTGGAGAAGAATTGCACGCCTACTTCCGCTGGGCTTGCAGATGTTCGGATCTTCCCTGATTTTTATGCAACGAGGTTTGATAGATGCGGTGAATAAGAAACCGTTTACCGTTCTACCAACCAACACACTAACCACTGCTACGTCAAGAATGCTTCACTCAGTTGCTAAGAAATATAGCATTTTAATAAATAAACACAAAATGGTTCATATGTTCATTGTGTGACAATATAATTTTAAAAGAATAATAATTGAATAAGTAAGTAATTAATTTAAAAGTAAATTCATTTGAAATGTAAAAGTAACAGATGACAATTCTATTTGTTGCCATTTGAACATCTCCTATTAACTTTTAATATTTTCTTTCCTATTGGGATCTAACATTGAACATTTGCCATCTAGCGGCATAACGATTGTACTAGTATAGTAGTCCTCTGACATTTGATTATTTATAGTCAATTTGTACAAAAATGAGTTCGGTGAGTAAAAATAATGACCCAAACGGAAAATCAACTCATTATGTGTACAAAGCTAAGTGAGCAGTTGAAAATTGTGGAAGTAAAGGAGGATAAAACGACGGTGTAAGTTTTCACTCCTTTCCACTGGCGGATGAATGCTTTGTTATAGTGCGTAATATGTTCGACGTTCCAGAGAAAATGGATACATTTAAAGCGTGGCAACGAGCTACGAAAATTTTACTAGTATAGAAACATACAAAAGTATGTTCATTACATTTTAAGAAGGAAGATTATTTTTTTAATGGTAAGTGAGGTTATGTTACGTCATACGTTTTACATTAATTAATTTTTAACTTAATTGTTCAATTAATTCAAATTTGTATTAATTTATATATTAAATACATTTATATTTATACATTTACATTATTAATTCAATTATTGTCAGATGTCAAAATTTGAAGCTTTGGTTAGGTCCATACCGGCTGCAATGAATCAAAGTTGCAATGATGTGTTTGCAATGTTCACCCAGTCCAGCTTTGCAGAAACAATCTATGTGCACTAACTCACCACCCTGAGTGATTTCACCTTTAATTTCGTGCGGTTTCTCTCTCAAATTGGAGGATTGCATCACATATGCCACAATGTTTGCACTGTAAACATTGTCAACAATTATACCGTATTTAATCAGATGTCCTGCACTCAAAATTCGCTTAGCTTCGACATAATTTCTTTGATCTTCGTTTGCGCCTGCCCAGACAACAAGTTCGTTGCAATTCAAGGCCATTTTTTGTAAAAAAAAAAAGAACCCGTGCGAGAAATTGCACACATGCGCGATAGACTACTAAAGCCGCCATATTGAATAATTCTTCAAATCCCATTAGCATTATATGCAATAAAATGGGTCCGATTTTGGGCACCATTTCTGTGAATCTTAGACATATGTGGTACACCGCTGGCAACAGGCACGTGCCTTCCCATCCCCAGGAAATAGGAAACACCGTGAATCCACATTCGAAAACATTTTAAATCTACGTTAACGAGTTATTTTTTGTGCAGCAAATCCCGCAGTAGTCGGGAAATTATGCATACCTCTGGCGTTATTAGCGAGGGAGACCCACAAGGCCTAAGACACGGCCATAAGCCGCGCTGGCTTCCTTCCTCTAACCACCAGTGTGTGAGCACGTGTGTGTTGGCCGCAGCTGCGTAAATCAGAGCGCCATGCTCGGGTTTGATTCTAGTTCTGGTCTACTGGGGTAGATTTGTGGTTTTCAAGTTTTTCTTTCATATTTGTCTGGAGCTAAATGACGCGGAACGATTACGGATGTGAATATTTTTAGCTTCGGTTATTTGATTCCTTAATTTGTCAGTTTTTATCTCGTGATGTATGAGGTCCCTATTTTGGGTTACATTAAATTTAACAGACGTTTTGTCTTCGCCTTTACAACGGACCCATTCTACCATAGTATAATAAAAAATCTGGTATGTTTACCACACAATTTTCTTATACTTATAAATATAAAATAGATGTTTCAGTTATTCTCTCATAGCAACTTATGATTAATAAAATGACGAGCTCTAGAAAAAAACACTATATACAACGTATAAGAAGTAATAAAAAATGAATGTTAGTAGTATGGCTGCGTCTACATCAGCATATGTAACTAGATGAATAATTAATAAGAGAAAAAGCACTGGTTTTCTAACAAGTCTTTCATTTGTCTTTCATTATCACAGTTGAAATATTAATTTGAAATTTCTATATTGCGAGAATAATTTCTTTTTCTTGTTGGAGAATATTTAATTATAGTCGAAATTAAATTATTAATTGTCATATCCTTGTACTTTCGTCCTTTACTCCAGTTTTTCTACTTTATAATGCATACGTAGATGCATATGTTATGAACAACTCGTAAAATCGAAAAACTATTATTAATAATAGCAATATGAGTAATATATGAGCAATTAAAACTAAAATCATAAAAAGCTACACCCTCATACTGTTAACTAGTTTTTTTTTTTAATTTTTATTAACTATTTTTTATTTGTATAATAACGGTAAAAACATACTTCCGTACTCATCAACGCATAATGAGAAACAAGTAATTAATTTAGTTCTCGCCAGCGCTGAATGTGAGATTCAGACATGTGCAATAAACATATTTAATTTTGCAATTAAAAATACGTGCCGATATTAAAATGGACCACAAAATAAATGGAAACTCAGAAATAATTGCCAATTATTTAGTAACATCAAGTTGGTATCACATGCGATTCTAGAACGCCTCAACAATGCAGGAACACAGAGCACCACTATCAAGAAACGCTCATCCCTTCAAAATATTTAGTTTTCATTTACGAGACATCTCATAAAATTACATTTTTCAAGCATTGTTTTATTTTTGCAAAAAGCACAGGTTATCAGATTTACACGAAAAAGTCAAAATATAATTTTTGTTTATAGTGTTGTAATTCGTAAATGGTGACAGTAAGTAGCAACAATTGTAGATAATAACAAAAATTGACATAAAACCATAATTTACTGAGATATTTCAACATAACTTGATAGGGCTTCAAGTAAACCACCACTTTCGGTTATTGGATTATCACAAAAAAAATAATCAGCTCTTTCAAAGGAGATACAATAATTGATATATACAAAATATCAAAATTTTCAGTTTACTAGTTTTTGGGAAACCGTAACTCCAGAGATCCACAGCATCACGAAACTATTAACATCGTATTCTAGGCAACCAAAAACATACTCATCCATTGAAAACTCACTACCGAAATTTTAGCATGATTCCTATACATCTCTTACAGGTATGTGACAGGAGGTAAAATACCGTAGAATTCACCAAATTAAATTGAGGATATAAGATGCATTTTCTAAAAATTTATCAAACTTTTTTGTAAGTACTTCTAATTGCTTAGTAAATAATAGTGTTTAATTTCTTAATTGTTATGATATTTTCAAGAAATACATCTTATATCCTCAGCTTACTAAATAGTGGGGTAAATTCTACGATACTTTTTTTTGTGTGTATTTTTATTAAGTTCCATAAGGTGCTGTATACCGTTTTCAAAAGACTATTATATAAATAGCGCAGAAGCTTGTATCATGGGCTCAAGGGGTGTGCGACACCCCTTGGCGACAGACACCCTGATCTCATTTTAGATTAAGATTATGATCTGTTAGTGTCTGTTTAAAACGTACTAGTAGCTGTGTCATACTGCATCAGACCCTACATGCTTTGCTATCGTTAGAGAAATGTGTCTGAGAGTAAATAGATCAATTATTATCTATTGGCAATTGATAAAACAAAATTGTCCTTAAATATTATATGTATTTCAGATTCCAGAAGCAGGTTTGAATTGTGTGGACTAATGCCTTAATCAAAAAAGTTTTAAATAGGTCCCAATTTTCGAGATCAAGAAACACTCGAAAAAATACGGGTAGTGAGTTTTGAACAAAGGAGCACGTTTTGGGGATGAAGTCTGACTGTGTGTATGTTTTTTCGTTCACGATAACTAAAATTTTAACGAGAAATTAAAATTTTCGGGAAGGTATGTGTATATATAATACCACAGATACAATTCCAGAATTTTCAAGATTATGTACATTTTGAAAACTGAAGCTCCAATCAAAAAATGTTTCAACTAAGTTTACATTGCAAATCTCAAAATAAGTATACTTTATAAGATACACGTTAATTACACTCTTTTAAGATTGTAGTAAATGCAGCATTATCGTTTCCAATTATAAGAAATTCAAAGTTTACTAGTGTCAAAATTTCGTAGGACCCATTGCTGTTAGAGTGTTAAGGGCCAGACCACCGCACATTTGTCAGAACCGATTTATTTTTGCCCCAATATTGAAATTGCTGGAGTCCTGCGTCCTACAAGACACATGTTCGTGATTTATGCGGAGCAGTCGGGCGCATACGCGGAATTGCTTTTAAAACTTGGCAATTTGTAACCGTTACCGGAATCTGAAGTTCGGGGTTTGAATCCCAACAAGAGGTTCGTACACGGGGCTTTATAAACAGCAACAACGCGACTACAAAGTATGGCTGGTTTGGGTTTTTATAGCAGGAAGTTTTTATAGAGCTTAGCAAGATGATTTATAGGAAATTACGTGTATGATTTATTTCTTTGTCTACGGATAATACAAATTAATGTGTATACAAAATTGAGAGAAAATACTTCATTGTTTTGCTTTGGATTATGACAGCACTGTAAAATATAATCAAACGAGCCCAGAATCATATCATTTGGCCCAATTAAAACCTTTAGAATTACGTTAAATAATTTGTTCTGATCTTACAAACGGGGAATTGTTGTACTCATCTTAAATTCTGTACTTTTTAATAATATTTTAAGGCAAATAACAACTGAAATAATAACAAATAAACAAAAATCACTACTAACAGAAAGATTTCATTTGGCCCAAAGGTATTGGCTGGTACCACGAACATTGTTTTTGAATGACAACAAAATATAGACAAATATTTCAAATAATATCTTGTTTATTTACTAAGATATATTCAAAATCCCTGATAGGGGAATAATCTACCAATTACTGCTGATGAATTGTTCCCAAAATCTAACTAATTCGTAACATAAACATAACACCTTCCTTACATAGATGTATGTGTAGGAGCTAAAAAATATAGAATGTTTTGAATTTTCCTTTGTAATAATATTCCTTCATTGACATCAAATAATTTTGTTTTAGTCCATACTTTCTATCACATTTCTGTTACCTGTTGTAGACTATACTTTCTATAACAATATTTTGGAAATAGTACAAAAAATACAAATACAAAACTGGTGAAAACGTCAAACTCACATAAATAAAATTAAAACAAACAGACGTAAACATAGCAGCCGAACTAACATACTTCATATATCGCGCTAATGTGCGGCTCTGATTCGTCATATTTATTCCAAACGCGGCGTATGGAATGATAGTTGTTCCAGTACAAGTTTTAGTTGTAGAATGGGTAGATTCCAAAACAGTGTTATAGAAATAATATTTTTAGATTTTATATTATTTGCAACTGACAGCTACTAGCCGTATACTGCTACTGCCAATATGGCCGCTCGGCTCAAATTCATCGATCGATGTGACATAAAGATCAAAAGCGCCGACATCGAGATTTGCTACTGTGTGAATTCTAATATCCCAAGATGTGGAATTGTGTCTAAAAATAAATATGCAAGT
This sequence comes from Poecilus cupreus, assembly GCA_963942605.1. Classification (NCBI taxonomy): domain Eukaryota; kingdom Metazoa; phylum Arthropoda; class Insecta; order Coleoptera; family Carabidae; genus Poecilus; species Poecilus cupreus. Next base: position 14,305,487 of record OZ012730.1, read on the forward strand.
GTTTGGCCGGTCGCTAATTAGAAGCCAGCCCATATCCACATTTCCCAATGTGTCTATTCGATCCGTGACGTATCCAAATGTGGCGTGCTGTATAGTAAACATCATAAGTGGATCCTTCCGAACTAGCAGACAGCGGGCACATGTGTGTGCACTGGGCCACAAGAGTGCGTGTGTGCGTGTGTGTGTCAGTGAGCAGATGCAGAGATGAGACACGTGTCTGCCGCGTCCTCTTCCGTCTTCCTTCGTACCTGAGGAGGGTGCTTATAGAGAATCGTAATTGATTGTGAGTGGCACGGAAACTTGAAACTCTTACGAGTGCTCACACCAAACGGTATTAAAGCATTTGATTCTTTAGGACATCGGGACGATCGAAAAGTGCTTGCTTAGCCTTTCTTCTTCGTACTTTTTTTATTAATTTTTTATTGTTAACCCTCTATTGCATACTGTTCCCGATCGGGAACATAAAATTTAAAATTCTTCTTTTCTTTTCTTATGCAGTTTACATTCATGGCAATCATGTTGTAACATTTGGGAACATTATATACACTTTGTCAATTGCCAATTAGGTCATTCTTCCCAATTTGACCAACGTAAAAAAAAAATTGAAGTAGAAAAAGCATAATTACAGAAACTGAGATAGAAAATGTCATATTTAAAGGAAGCAGCTTATTACCTGCTGATATATTACAGCTAAATACACCTTTACAAAATTTCCAAAAAAAATTTTTATCTGATGTTTTCCTAGAAGAGGTATAGTACGCAAAGACGACCCAATAGACCAAAGTTCTATTGTAAGTTGAATTTGTTCATAATGTTCCCAATAGTGAACAAAACTTTACAAAAAATTATTTTTTTTTATTTTTAGAAAAAAAATTATGTAACACACTTATTTTAAATTTATGAATATTTCATTTGTAAAAAATAATTAATAAGTTCTTATTTAAAAAAAAAAATTCATGCAATAGAGGGTTAAGATGGGAAGCGGACAAACTACTTAGGTCGTATGTCGCTTCATGAGTGGATGAACAACATAAACGACCATGCTCTTCAGCGAGTTTAGAACCCACGACCTCTTTCTTTATTTAAATACGACTGGCTGAATATTTGTATCAAGGGATGTTTTTCATACAATGTATCAAATTGCCAAATATAGTTTAAGTAGTAAGATTATTCTAGCATCAATGGTCTATACTAAGGGCTACTAACTAGGACATTTTAAAATTTGGTACTGTTACTTTGAAAAAGTTGTTGATTACCTTGGAGATCAACAATTTTTTCATAGCAGTTAAATCCTAAAATGCCCTAGTTAGTAGCCTTTAGTATAGACCTGTGCCTATATGATTAGAGAAATTACTTTCACCTGCACTACAATTTTTCATGGTACAAATAAGTTTACCTCCCTGTTTTGTACTCATTTTATGAACTTAACATTAAAGAAATACTGCTGCTTGATATTTAACAGATACAACTGATACCTGACACCAACATACTATACTCTCTTTTCCATGGTTACTAAGATATCAACCTATCAGCGGAGTCTAAGTAGCCATTTTGTCGGTAGAGCACCACTGAAATATTGGGATCATGACATATAGGAAGTGTTGTTACTGTGTGCCTTCTGGTACTAGTATCTTTAGAAGTTGTCATTATGAAAACACTGTCAGCAGATTTGAAATCTTCGTAGTTCTGCTTCTTCCATCTTCTCGCATGAATGATTTAAACGTGTGCAAAGTAGTATAAAACAGTGTCTATAATTTTTCATTTAATTTGAAAACAATAGAACAATAAGCAAAGGAAAATTTGGCAATCAGATTAGAAGTGCGTCAGTTAATACAGGTAATTATTATTTCATCACTTCCACGATAGTAATCGGTAGCATCCTTCTTAAGCGGGTTTTGCAAACACTTCACACAAACCTAAGAATTTTTGGCAATGGGTCCCCAGCAACGATGCACGAACAACATTTTCATTTCTATCATTAATGTGGATTCCAATTTATATATCATTGTACTGTTTTAGATAAAATGCGACATACAACACCAATGTAAATGGTTTCACCATCACAATGTACTTGTACTTTTCTTATGATTCAAATCTAAACATTTTATAAGTAGTCGAACCTGTGGAAGGATTTGGACTAGGATGTACAGGTAATAGATTAGGGAACACATCACAAACATGTACCAAATAATCAATCACTTTTTACCTTTTAAAGTATGATGGCAAGTTCATTTAATATGATATCCTATATAGCATTTTATCTGGAACTGTACAGAAGAGTAAATCATCTTAGCTGAAACTTATAGTTGCTGCAAAATACGTAGAACTTGGACACATTTTCTTACAGCATTTTATTTCTTAATTCTAGCTAGATGGAAATACTTTTTTCTACGACCACTTTGAAATCTGCTCATTGTATGTTTGTTACTAGGGAAATGAGGTACATTGCAAGCATCATGAGAAATGAATTTGTTTTGTGAGTATTTCAATACAGGTCATTTCATTTCAGTACAGGTGCCATTGCTAGGATACTTATATAAAATTGTCAAATATAGAAATGATGAAAGCGGGACAAATTTATTATTAAAATTAAATTAATTAGGAAATAATATCGTGATCGTAGAAAAAGTATAGTGTACAACTCGCATGGAATACACGTATGATCTAAAGGGATAGGAATCATAATAAAAATTCTTTGTCATAATTGAAAACTAGAATATTTTGAAGAGATGAGCATTTCTTGATAGTGGTGGTCCATGCTCCTGCATTGTTTGATAAAAATCTATGGCGGGAGGTATTGTGGTGCCCGCAAGAATTATTTTTTTTTTGTACTAATGAGTGGATGGTTGTGAATTTATGTAAACAATACAAACGGCCATGCTCTTCAGTGATCAAATCTGATTCAATTTTTTTCTTTTACGAATGTCAAACGTTATATACATTTCAAACATTTTTGTAGAATCTTTTAACCCTGCATTTAGTCAACAAGTACTAAGTATTAAAAAATAAAAAGTAAAAGATAATGTTCATTCCGAGTTAAATATAGGCACATGACTGAGTCTACAATGTTAATATGTTAACGAGAGTATCCAGTTTCAGAGTTCCACGAAATCCGCGTCCATTTCCTGAAAGTTCCTAACTGACTACTCACTCACTCTGTGTGTCTGTCTGTCTGTCTGCTGCACTGTTACCAACCTCTTCCACCAGTTTTTGCTGTTATTATAGTCGGTGATGCGTGCAATTATGGAAATAATTATCAGGATGTTAAGTATAAAATAGAACTTGGTGTGTTTGATATCCATACAAATAATGACAGAATGCATTCAATTCTCAATAAAAAAACACGACCAAATTTTTTGTAAGTATTACATGATATAGCACATGTACCCCAGCCGGCCTCCCCCCCCCATCCCCCCCTCCGAATCCCAAAAAATGGGTGAAAAATGCAACAAGTTTTGCCCCTGACCATTTTTGTTCATGTACTTCTTCATAATTCATTTACTTCATCTAAGAAAGTACATATTGGTATCTAATTCATAATTGTCTATATAAACAGAAGATAAAATGAGCATCACGTGTCCAAGTAAATTTCCCATAGAAACGCAGTGATGACGTCACAAAGTACAGTCACCAGACAGGATGGAATTGGGACCGGACATAAAGACGCGGAGACGGACATTTTTCGGTTCAAACCGAACGGAAAACGTCTACTACAGACACGAAGAATAGCTACTACAACGGATGAACGGACGCGGGGCACGTGACCGGCATCACCATGACACACTGAAGCATTGAGTCTTCCCATTGCTCAAGAACTTACAAATATTAAGTGTTTGTAATGTTTCAGTGAATGGTGTGAGATTGGAACAAGTGAACGAATTTGTATATTTGGTGCAAGGTATTGGGTGCTCTGGGTACATTTACTAGAAACGTGAATGTATCTAGAGATGTTCGATTAAGTGTTTATAATGGTGTTATTGCATACATTGATGTATGGTTCTGAATGTTGGATGTGGATGAAGAAGCATGCACGACGTATAACGAATGATTCCAGATGAGCATGTATGAATGTGGACGAGGCGAAAGTGGTGGAATGTTTGGAGGAGATTGATTATTGTCTGATTGTGTTTTTGGGTTTCTGCTACCCTACTGAGTGGGATATAGCGTGATGTTATGTATATATACTTATACCAAATATTATGTATGCTGTTTAAAAATAACTATTTTGTTAACATGTTATTGAAATATGTGATGTCATTGTTGTAGCAGTTTTTTTGTTTTGGTTACATAAAAACTGCATCATAATAATAAAACGTACATAAATTTTATCGCGAAGGCTACAATAGTAAATCTTAATTTGCAACGCTATTAAAAAAATGGAATAATAGCAATGTGTGTCGTAATAGAAATACTGTTTTTTTCCTAACTATTTAAGAAAATACAGGGTGTCTACTTCTTTTTTGAGCTACAGGAAAACCAATTCAATTTAATTTCGCTCTAAGTTATACCTATTAATTTTAAAGCTAAAGTGTAAAAAGGTAAAATATTTAGAATTAAAAAATGCACCAAATGAGCCTAAATTTATTGATGTGATACATTTCGGGCATAAAATAGCCACAAAATAAAATGTATAATTTTTAGCTATTTCCAGAGTGCCATGGTGAACAAAACATAAAAACTGCCGTATTGTTTGAGTTTGACAGATAGCATTTGGCATAGTTTTAATGAATATTTCACTCATTATAAATTTGACCAATCAAAATGTCTCATTTTCCATTTTTGTGCATTTTAGATAAGTTTTTTTATGAAGGCATATTAGTTTCAGAATCAAGATAAAAACATGTTTTTTACCTTTACTGTTATTCTATATCTTTAAACATTCAGAATTCAATTCAATTCAAGCTATTTTTATTTATTAATTTTTGAAATTTATTTGACAAGTAAAAAAAAAACAACCAGTTTGCTATAGTTACAATATAACAAAAAAAATTATGGTGCTTTTTGTTTAAGTGTGTATCGATTTATTTATATGAAAATATGTCAAAATCAGCGTCTAGCTTATTAACAAAATTTTGCTTTAAAAAAAGTTTTATCATACATAATTTAATTTAATAAATTTATTTAATTAAATTAAATTTAATTTAATAAATTTATTTAATTTAATTAAAATTAATTTAATACATTTTTTCAAATTATTATGTACTCAAACACTTTGTAGGCAAAATTTTTTGCATAAGCAAGTCATATCAAATTTAATCGATTAAATTTTTAGCTTTAGTGATTATTGACTTATTAACAAGTAATGGAATGGCATATTCCACACTCGCAAACCGTACAATCCGCTTACAAACTTTTTGCTCGTGTGGAATATGTGCCATTCCATTACTTGAATTTTACACAGGAAGTTCTGAAAAGTGATGATAGATTTCAGGTAGAACGATTCTATGTTTAATCCTACTGTAAAAATATTGTACGATCCTTAGTAAAGCCACACAGGCTGCTTAAAATAAATATAAAAATAATACTATTACTCCGCTGAAACTCTCCTAACGAAATGGTATTAAATATGATTTGAAAACATATCAGTAGATATTTGTCTGGCATCTGTAACAATTTCCCCGCAGTCTCGCCTGCAAGTCTGCTCCAGGGAACAGTATGTGTAGCAGGGTCGGCGAAGTTCACGGTAGCGTTAGCGAGTCTGGTGCATCGCGGGTCCACGGTGCACGTCGTCGTGCGCGCTATCGAAGTGCGTGCGACACTCGCCGTGTAATTAGAGGCAATTAAAGGCAGATCCCGGCCGAGCGCACCACTGTTGTTACACACATTAATTACCTAAGGTTAACGACTGTTTAGCGTTAATTAAATACGCTGCGGAGCACAGCGACGGCGCCAAGAACCGGACGATGGGGACCCGCACCCAACTTTAATTTTTTTATATTACTAGAAAATAAATTAAATAAATAGCAAAATGGTTAGACTGTGGATTATGGATGGAATTTTAACTACAGTATTTATTTTTTCATTTATGTCAAAATATGAGTAACTGAAAAAGTAGGTATATTTTTAAACAAACCAAAATTTTATAGGCACCTAACAGGAAAAATATCCGAAAAGATCAACAAATATCGGAATAAAAATATACCTACTCGAAGGTATTCCGTGTACTTTAATTATTTATGAGCCATAGTTTCGTTGTAACATCCAAAAAAATAGTTTTTTCATTTATTTCAATGCAAACATACTATAAGTAAGCAAACATACTATAAGTGAAATAGTACATTTTTGAACTAACACAATTTTTCCCACCAAATATATAAATGAGTGACTTGCGCAGTCGATGCAGTTAATTTACAATCAAAGTCGAATATAAAATCTAGCAGCCGGAGAACTTTTATACGATTGAAATTAAGGCTAAACCTGAAAAATCCTGAGAAGTGATGTTTCTATTTTTAGCTTGTGTCCGCTGAAACTAGATCCGCGATTTTGCACGTATTCTACACAATATACACGAAATAAAACATTCAAATATTATTTGAAATATTTTGCTACTACTCGTTTTAACAAATCTGTCATTTATATCGTCTATGAACAAAACTACTATCTATCTCAAAAATATATACTGCAATAATTCTAATATTGTTTAGAATATTGAATTTGAGAATACATATGATAATTAAATGTATTATTAGATATAGTTGAATTGTTACAAGCTTGTAATTTATATATTCAAGTTCAATTGTGGAATTTGAAAACGATATTGACATTAGAATCTCATATGGTTAACACATAACTTCCCGGAAAAATTATTTCTAAACGATACAAAATATAAAAAGTTTCTAATAAAAATTGAAGCTAATATTATGCTACATCTTTTTGAATACAATAAAATTTACTCATTTATTAAATTTTGAGTTATCGTGGATACCAACACTTTACATTTATCGACATCCAATAAAAGATTTAAACTTTTCCCTACTTCATTTATGAGCAGAATCATTCTTCTCAATTGCTCCTCAGTTTCACCCAACACAACATCATCTGCATAAGCTAACGCAGGTATAATACGATATAATTATAAAACAATAATTATTTTACTAAAAAATAGAACTTTTGTAAAATATTGGGTGCCCCTTGGGAAGTTTGCCATGTCGACGTACTGGCTTCTGCGCTCATGGCACACCAAGACCCACCACGCCAATTAAACAAAAATGCAATTATTATGAAAAGCGAAACTGGAAATCCATATGCGTGATATGTACAAGTGCTCTCATAATGAAACATTGCTTGAATGTTATTTTTTATTTTAACTAAAAAATATATACACTTACAATTCATTCTAATTTAATTTACGTCATATTAAAAAATAATTGCTTTATTGTATTTGTTTTGTTTTCTTCGAGTGCTTAAGACGTACAATAATTAGAGTCCCACGTTTGCTATAAATAACTCTTACTTGTATATTTATCAAGGCGAGATCAAATTTGTTTTTAATAAGGAAACTTGTAATGCGCAAATATAATAATTGCAATTACTTTAAAGTCTAGTAAATTGTGTTTGCTTATCCACAAAATATAAACTTATTCTATTGCAGTACGGCCCTGTGTTAAAAGCAAGCTCTGGGGTTACTTTTAAACTTAATTAAATACTCAGACTATTTGTGATAAAACAGCGCCTTGAATAATTAATTCATTAATATATTAACGCACAAAATTCACACTAAACACTCTGCTATCTTAATGTACCACAAGATAACATTTATACAACCTGTCTGCTAGTAAAAATTTTATCTATTCGTACTTGTATTCTTCATAATATAATAGATGAACTAACTTATAAATAAATATAAATAAAAATAGCATATGCAATCAGGAAATATTGCGCAGAAGATTGAAAGGTGGGTGTCTGCAGGGTGCAAGGTGCCCAATATATTTGCTCGAAACGGGAATGTATCTAGAGATGCTCGATTGAGTGTTTATAATGCTGTGTTATTGCATACATTGATGTATGGTTCTGAATGTTGGGTGTGGATGAAGAAACATGAACGACGTATAACTGCTGTGGAAATAAGGTATTTGAGAGGAGACTGATCGTGTCCACATTGGTGTATGGTGAGTGTGAGATTGAGAAGAATATTGTTAAGAAAGTGGAGGTGGTTTGACCATCTTGAAAGGTTGGTGAAATTAATATATGCGGGTGAGATTGAAGGTGAACGTTTGTGAGGGCGTCCGAGGAATAACTGGTTGGGTATGATTGATGGTTTGTTGCGTGAACGAATGATGTATGAATGTGGACGAGGCAAAAGTGGTGGAATGTTTGGACTGTGTTTCTGGATTCGTGCTAAAGTTCCGGAGTTCGTAATTCTTCTATTTCTAAAGGGTTTGACCGATTTCATGAATTTTTTTTTGTAGTTAAGGGGTTAACTGGATGATCAAATACATAAGTCATGAATATAAGTAAGGAAAATTTAAAAAATATCTGTATCTTGACAACAGCGCCGCCTACCGAGTCCAACTGTAATTAAGAACCATTCAGGTGTCCCAATAAGTAGATATATAAAAAAAATTCATCAAGATCGGTCAATCCGTTTAGGAGAAGAAGAATTATGAACACACGCACACCGAAATTTTATATATAAAGATAAATGTTAATTAATTGTTGCTACTATTAACAACAATCAAATTACACTAAACACTCTGCTATCTTAACGCACCACTACACAACATTTATACAAACTGTCTGCTTGAGATGAAAACAGTTTAAAAATAATTCCATTTGTGTTAGTATTTACTCTTCATAATATAGGTGAAATAGAGCATAATTTAAATACACATTTTCCGTTTCCTCAAACATGGTTTTTAAGCTTTCCCCAGCTGTCATAACAACCCAATTTCTCCTCTTGCTCTCAACCTTCACCGTGTCTATAAATTAAAACACACGGTGTATTTGAATTCGGAATGGAATCGGGCTGATATTTATAGCATAACGAAATGGAATGCACGGTGATTAAGAGTTCTCTGATCAAACGTGGACGTAAACGACGCGGCCTGCGTAACTTACCGTACCGGTGGGCCCCATTTGTACGCTCCAAACTCTTTTGAGGTAGGAATTAACTGCCAGTGTAGGTGGTACAACTAGCGTATAAATTATTCAAGCTTTATTCTAAATGGCAGTTACTGGGAGCTGGCAATTAAAAATTAGATAAATTTAATTTGTCAATGTAGCCTTTGGGTATCAGGAGCAACCTCGAATTTGTTGGACAATACTACGGAATGCCTACTATATAAAAAGAATATGCTCATCTCTTTACCAATTTAAAATTGTCTATATGTGATGCCTAACGTTTTCATATTCTAGGGCCAAAGTTACTTCTGATTAATTTTAGCGGGCCGGATAAATAAAGAACTGAATTGCAACTAATAAAATTACAAACAATAGAATTACATATATAATTTTACTGAATTTTATTTATAACTAAGTTAGTAGAAATAAAAATAAAAAGAATATTGGAAAAAGCTTTCAGAACTCATGGTATAACAAATAACAATAACTGGGTTTAAGTTCTGTAAATATTTATTAATAACACAACGTTTCGACAGCAAAGTGCTGCCTTCTTCAGGTGAAATATAAAATATAAAACAATAAATAAATATGTAGTCAAGGATACAAGTTGTCAAAATAAAATCGGGGTAACATGGATCAAAGTAGACAAATTATTCTAGTAAGAGAAAATAACTAGTTGAGTAGACTTATTAGAGAAGCTATTGAATTCAAGAGATCGTCAAATAATCTGAACTTGAATATAGGCTTTGAGCTTAATAAGTCATGGTTAACTGTTATTCTTCCGTAATTTTCTGTTTATAATTTGTTTACTTTGATTCATGTTACCCAGATTTTATTTTGTTAACTTGTATCCTTGACTACATATTTATTTGTTTAGATTTTATATTTTATAGTTGATATTGATTAATAATTGTTATATATCATTCCTTCAATTATTATATTCCATATATAACAGGTAAGTGTTCAGAATACTTTCTAATAATATATTACCATATGATTTGTGTAGTTGGATTTTACGGAATTTCAAGAAATATGTTTTTAAATTTGACAGATACAAATTTTAAATGTTTTATTTTTAAGTAACTGGATTCCAATAACTTGTTTTATTTATGACATCTGGACCCAAAATGGCGGACGAAAATACCTACATTCTTCTAGAGCTCTATCGAAACGTTGTGTTATTAATAAATATTTACAGAACTTAAACCCAATTATTGTTATTTGTTAAAAATAAAAAGGGATAAAATCAAGATTAAACAACTTGTAAACCAGGATAGTGGTCAGGATTCAATCTTGACCACTGGCTTGTTAAATTTAGCGGGCCGGTTAATATTTGCTGAGAGGCCGTAGGTTGTCTATCAATGGTCTATATTATAAAATTAAAGTACGAAATCTTATGACGAGGGAATGGTAGAAGTAGTGCAAGGAGCAGAACGAACCTCTGCACCTCCGGATGACTCATCGACCGGCGGGTTGGCGGGCATTGTCTACGCGTGTGTTGCCGTGGGTTCCTGCCATCCTCACACACGTACCATAATCATCACATGCACACGTACCGCTGAAGATGCAGAGGTAGACTAGGATATCCGTTGCTGCTAACACTCTCACTCATTCGCTTAAAACTCAATGATACTGTTTCATTCATTATCAGGGGGTCAGAGCTATTAGGAGGATGTGCAAAAATTTCTCACTGTCCTAACACCAAGCGATTTTCACTTGTTTCCAAAACTAAAGGAATTTTAAAGTGGAAACAGTTCGCAACGATGAAGACCTCAACGAAGCAGTGATATCCTGGCGTTACAATAAATTCCTTGACAGCTATGACGATTACATTGAAATAGTATATTGTGCATCTAATAAGAAAACATTGATACATTCTCGGACACCAGAAGTCTGCAAAGTTTCGATTTATATTCAATAGTTAATTATATATTTCATTTATAAACGTTAGACAATCAACAAGACATAAAATACTGCGTTGTTTTCATAAAATATCTAAACATAGCGTATCCATAGTTTGTTTATTCATTTTCACTAGCGCCAAATTTATTTGAAAGCTATATCGTCACGAAATGTATATTCTACAACAAGTAATGGAATGGCACATATTCCACACGAGCAAAAATTTTGTACGGTTTGCGAGTGTGGGATATGTCATTCAGTTACCTGTTGTAGACTATACTTTCTATAACAAGATTTTGGAAATTGTACAAAAAAATACAAATATAAAACTGGTGAAAATGTCAAACTCACATAAATAAAATTAAAACAAAAAGACGTAACCATAGCAACTGGACCAAGATACTTCATATATCGCGCTAATATGCGGCTCTGATTCGTCGAATTTAACCCAAACGCGGCGTATGGAATGATGGTTGTTCTAATACAATTTTTAGTTGTGGAATGCGTAGTTTCCAAAACAGTGTTATAGAATAATATATTGTACAACGACCATGGAATGGTACTCATTTCCTACGAGTATGAAAGTTTGTAGTATGAGCCGGACAAATATTGTAAATCATACGAATATAAAATGGACATTCCATATACTTTTTCTACGACCACGATATTATTTACAAATTAATTTAATTTTAATTATAAATTTGTCCCGCTACCACCATTCCAATATTCGACAATTCTAAATAAGTATCCTAGCAATGGCACCTGTACTGAAATGAACTGAGCTGTATTGAAATACTCACAAAACAAATTCATTTCGCACGATGCTCGCAATATTCCTCATTTCTCTAATAGCAACAAACATACAATGAGCAGATTTCTAAGTGGTCGTAGAAAAAAGATATTCTCGTACTGTTATTTATCGTAACCTAGCAACGAAACTAAAATACCGGATTAATGCACTTTGCGGTTCGAAAACATCGGAAAGGAGTCAGTTTTCATCCGATCAAACAAAAAATACAGTTTTTGCAATTACCCAGTCAATAGATCGTCGGTTCTACCCCAACCGAAATAAGTATATGGTAAAATAAATAAATATATCATCACGCCTTTTACCCATTATGGGTGTGGCACTCTGCTTACGCAGATATCGGTAGGTGATATATTTTTGCGTATGAAGTTCGGTTACCAGCCGTCAAATCATAGCCCCCAAAGATGTTAGTGGAGGGAGAACCACAGGGGTAAATTTAAATTTATAACTGTCGACAGTGGGATTCGAACTGAGGATCTCACGATCCACAGTCCGACACGTTACCACGAATCTATTTATTAATTTTATAAAGAGCATTTAATGTAAAGTGTATCTTACCTTATGACTGCCCGCCGTGGAATTTGTATACATCTTGTCGAAATTTGGATCGATCTGCAACAAAAACAAACATTTCCTGAAATGATTTCAACTCTTCGTAAAGAAATGCAGTGCTGGCCGTGTCGTCGGCGTAGTCTTTTTTACGAGTTAAAAATAAAGCTAATACGCGGTGATAGATGCTCGCTGCAGCACAATAAGAAGGTGCTAGGTGCGGCGATGGCAGCTATTACTAAGAAACGGAACTCGCCGTTGTTGCAGCATAGGACGACAGGGTTAAAATAGTCGCGCGCTAGTCGGACGATAACAGAACGGTGTTCTTACGCTCAACTAACCATCAGAGGAACGCTAAAAATACCAGCCACCAACGGAACACTTCCACAAAAGAAATGTGATGGCTCTTTCCGTCATGTGGACGAGAACTTGTTAAGCGATCATATCCATTCAGTAAATATTCTGAAAATGGAATAGATATTACGAGCTCAACCCTAAATGTATTCGTCCACCTGATAATATGCTACGCTGTTATTGTCGCTGTACAAGTCTAAATTATTACCTCATCTATATATTGCGTTGTATTCTTAGGTAAATAATAATTTTTCGATAGATATTTACTGTCTTAATGGGATCACAATACTTTTTTGTGAATCTGCACCTAACGCACTTCCGAGGACCATAATAAAAAATTTTGCAACCATATTCATAATATTGAATGTGAAATGATTAAAAACAATATTCTATTACTTGTTGACTAATTTTTTACGTATATAAATTAAATCTGTTTAATGTAAATATGTACGTTTATTTGACGCAGGTTAATTATTTCTGAACCGCGCATAAAATATTGTTACCTATACAGATTATTTTTTGACTATTCTTAAAACCCATGAAATGCTTCAATGTATGTCACGTGTTTGCGTTTTAACCAGTTGACATTATTATACTGAAAATAAAGTTTAGTGATTATTTCTGGAAATAATCAATGATACTTTTGTTTTTGTTGACAAATGTCAGTTGTCACATAGTTATTGTCAACACAAGTAAAAAATGAGCAAAACAGATAGATTTATTGCCTATGGATGAAATAAAAAAATAATCTAAATAAATATAACTCGAGAGTTCGATAAATTAGAAAATTATTTCTCTAGAATCTTTCTCAAACTTGTTGTCATTTGGCAATAGCCACAAAACCCCATAGATCTTTCGAGGCTATTGCCTAGCAACAGGTTTTCGAAAGATTTGTCAAATTATCTTCAATTTATTCTCACTCTCTTGTTACATACTTTGAAATTTCTTAATAAACAATATATTCAAATTCAGTACACACTGAAAATATTATTTATTAAGAAATTTACCATTACAAGAATATTTTATTTATTATTTCATTAGCTGTCAAAAAACTATTAATTTTTGTCACAATTAGCAAATTGTTACGGTTGCAATATTTTAGAAAGGGGACCGAATATTTTTTTTTTACGAAGATGGGAAGCGGACTAACTACTATAGTCATATGCAGTCTCAAGAATGGATGATTATGAATTTATGTGAACACAAACGACCATACTCTTTAGTGGAATTAAAACCCAGGACCTCTGGCGTGCTAAGCTAGTGACATAACCACTACACCACTAACCTAATATTATTCCTTATACTATCTATTAGAGTGGTTAATACACCCTTTTATTTACGCAAAAACATTTCAGTACCAGTACGCAAAATGAACTATCAACTCAGCTCTTTTCTCATAACAGCGCGTGTGTCTAGTTTAGCGTGCTACTAACCCACTAATAGTCCACTGCTAGTGTAGTTCCAATTCCCACACACAGAGCATACGTGGACACTACCGACTGCAAACACCAAAGAACTGTTGCCTCTTTGATTTAACATTACTAAATACAAACGAAAGATATCAAAACAAAACTTTATTACAAAGTTACAGTATATTACTGTATTTTTCGGTGTAATCCAGGCATTTATTGTAACGTGATACTACAGCAAAAAATCTAAGCCAGGATTTCATTGCTTCTTTGAGGTCTTCATCGTTTACAAACATTTTCCACCCAAAAATTCATTTGGTATTGGAAATAATTGAAAATCGCTTCAACGGATTAAAAGGGAAATTTTTGGACAACCTCCTTATAGTCCTGATGTGACACAAAGCGATTTTCACTTGTTTCTACAACACAATATATTTCTGGGTGGAAAACAGTTAGCAAACGATGAAGACCTTAAAGAAGCATTAACATAAGCATTGAAAAACTTGTACCACATTACAATAAATGTCTTGATGTATACTATAATGTTCTTTATTTTCTGGACGATTCTCGTATAACTGCTAAATGCAAATGTACAATTTGGGTATAAGTGGCAATAGCCCAATATCTGGGTTCAATTCCGACAAATTATATCATCACGTCGGCGGTGTTCAAAAAGTGGAAGCAGAGTATTGTTTGACAGAAACCACAAACAAAGAAAAAACAAAACATACGAAAGCCGACAACAATTTCTTCACGCCCAAGACCAAATATTACAGTCCATTAGTTCGAAACAAAAGAAGCATTCCTCTTGACAGACTGTCAGCTGTCGCGTGCAATATGGCAACTGCGGTGTCGGAAAATTTCACGCGCCAATGGCGGCGCTTGGCGGCCAGTTAAGAAATCACGCTTCAACTGTTTCAATTAACCGCGACCCGACGAAACATCTGCCCGTGGATTCGATATAAGCTAATCTCATGTTTAAAAGCCGCTTTTACCTAATGGGCTGTGTTAATCTGACACATCTATATTACTTTTTGGATTTGAACACCACAACCCCGAGACATTAGTTTTTGACACGCCGCAGTGTTGCAAACAGTTTACTTGTGGAATAGTTTACTTTCCAACATTGTATTGATTCAAGAAAGTTTTCAGTTTTTCTTTTGTATGCATTTTATTTTTTACAAAATTATTAGATTCATTTAAAAAAATATATTAATTTATAATATAAATTTTATTTATCTTCTTTTTTCTGCGTTGAAAGAAAGTGAATATATTTTATATTTTGTTTTTAAAAATAATGAAAAAGAAGTCGTTTTAATTTTAAACAAACCGTTTTTATTTAAAACAATATCATTTTGAATTAAAACTACTCCTATTCAAACTACTTCGTCCCCATAATACTTGAATACTTTGATATGTTCCTTCAAAACTAAATTAATTTTCATACAAGAAACTTTATTAAACTTATAAAAGTTTTCAGTGAAAACGAAATCGGATTGACACTAATTCAAATCAATTTTTCTCTTCATTTAAGAGGAATCTGTTTGTTCCAAGAAAACATTTTTATCAGTGTAGTAATTTCGCGGTATGTCCATCAGCAGATAAAAGTATCGACACAAAAAAACTACCCCTATAAACATCAGGATTTAGCAAAGGCGTGTTTCAGTCAGACACCTCGTCCCTTACCCCTCAAGTCAACCCTTAGGTTAATATAAACGCGATCTACATTACCGAAGGATAATTACGGACTGTTAACACGCACAACTCCCCGAGGTCACACGATCAGCCTACTACCCCTAGTTTAATGTAGAACACCGGACTGTTTCAGGTGCTGATGAAATACTAGCGCGAAATACGTAGCAAATATCAACCCCTTTCTGGACTGAAAATACACATTTAAAGATCAATTTATTTCAGGATTGAAGTGTATTGTTTTTATTAAATATATTCATTTTTTTTAAATAGAAAAGCAATGAAAATACTCGGCGTTCTACTTTAATTTATAACCCAAGGGAAGGAAGGACAACTTTGAAATTTCAAATGGGAAAATCTAATTTCAGATAGGCCGTTGAACAAAACAAGTTATTGTTTATAATATTGGTGCACCTGTCAATAATTGTTGACAGGAGTATCAATAATAAAAACAATAACTTTTTTTGTTCAACGGCCTACTTGAGGTTACATTTTCCATAGATATTAAAAATGTTATATGTTTGAAAAAGGAATACTTCGGACTATCCATTCCATCAAAAAAGTGCCCCTTTCCATTTAAGAAAATATAACTTTCATTCTCCCCCGCCACATCCCCCTAATAATTTTATTTTACCAACTGTACAATGGGGTCGTTCAAAATTTATTTAATTTTTTTTTTATCAAACTTTATTTAAATTGAAGAATATCTACAATTTAAAAAAGTCTTAATTGTTATTCATTAAGCCAAATGATTTTTTTTAAATGCTGTGACGTCATTTTAGAGGTGTTGGTGAATCTCAAACAGTAGAGATTTAAATAATTTTAGCTCCATAAATGTTTTATTTTATTGTAATAATAATAATAAAATAAGTAAAAAAATATATGACTACAACAATTTACAATATGCACTGTTTAAGATGCAGCAAAACCTCTACAATGACGTCACAACATTTTTAAAAAATCCTTGTGGCTTAATGAATAACAATTAAGACTTTTTAAAAGTGTAGATAGTCTTCAATTTAAATAGTTTCATAAAAAAATTTTTAAAATGGTGAAAGAACCCATTATGTCCCCTCGTTTCTGTATAAGCCTGTGTGTTTATTTGTTCTCTAAAGTTATTAGTTAGCCAGCAAAACTAATTCGTTGTTTTAAAAACTCACCCTGTATCTTATTGTATTTATATTTTCAATTCTTGCACAATAATTTGAAATGTTACAATCCTTTTTTAAGTTATTATTTACATTGAGTTGCGAAAGACTTATCGTTCTAAAAAACAATTAAAAATAAAGAGAGAATGTATGAATCTTGAATACTTTTTTAGGTAGCAACTTAAAATATGACAAGGAAATTCAATCAACTACATAAACGACACCAAGCTATAAGGAATAATCGAGAGAGTACTATTGCTGAAGGTAGTTTCGCAAGCACTCTGTATGTGAAATGTAGGTTACTCGGTCGGTTAAAAGTAGTTTTCATTGGGGTTGGGGTTAATTGGTATTTATGGACGCTAGTGAAGCGATAATTAATAGGGGTTGTGTTGGTTTCCATTGGAAAATTTATGAATGCATTGAGTACATATTCGTTACAATTAACCCAACTCTACCGACAGTTTTTATTTACAAAAAAATATTTTTCCATGTTAAACAACATGATACATGTTATATAATCTTTGGTGAGACAAATTCGATCATTGCTTGCAGTATTTTTCTTAACTTGCATCAAGTAATCTATTGCGGCGGTCTGCATCAACTATTGAACAACATAAAATCGTTGTACAGTAGAAGTTCGTACCAAGACACGAAGACAATAAAAACTTGGACGG
Source organism: Poecilus cupreus (assembly GCA_963942605.1). NCBI lineage: Eukaryota > Metazoa > Arthropoda > Insecta > Coleoptera > Carabidae > Poecilus > Poecilus cupreus. The sequence goes on from OZ012730.1 coordinate 14,323,083, forward strand.
TCGTGAAAACCAGCGATAAAGATCGCAGTGTGCTACACGAATTAGCATTTCGTCTTCTGGTTCCGCAGCCAGACGTACATTCAAGTTAGAAAGTTTGCACAACAATATGAATATTCATATCGTAAAAAATTATGTTGTGTAAATATGTTTAATGCGTAATTACATAATTATATAGTAGTATTCCATATGATACAATATGAAAAAAAAAATAGATGTGCTCAGCACATAACCTCCCGCTTAAACAACTTATAAACGGTACAAAATAGATAAGGAGTTCAAATTTTTGAAATTTTCTATGTATCAATTGTATCCCCTTTGAAAGAGCAGATTAGGTTTTGGTGATAATCCAATAACCGGAAGTGGTAGTTTACTTGAAGCCCTATCAAGTTATTTTGAAATATCTCAGTAAATTATGGTTTAATAACAATTTTTGTTATTAGAATATTTCAAATATTATTATCTACAATTATTGTTTGAAACATTTTTTTATTACTGTCTCCATTTACAAATTACAACACAAGAAAAATTATATTTTGACGTTTCCGTTTACTAATCTGTGCTTAAAAAAAATAACGGTTGAAAAATGACACTTTTTTTCATGTGTCATAATTGGAAACTAAATTTTTGGAGGGATGAGCGTTTCTTAATAGTTGTGTTCCTTGTTTCTGCATTGTTTGATTAGATATCTTAATTATTGACTGGAATATGCTCAAAATACTTTGTAATTATTGGGAAATAAGTTGGCAAAGTTTTATCTGGAAATAGCTAAAAATTATAAATTTTGTTTTACGTCTATCTCATGACAAATGTATTACATCAATAAATTTTGGCCCATTTGGTACATAAACATTTTTTATATTTACACTTTTGTTCTAAAATTCATAGATAACAAACTACCTCCTAATGAAATTTTTGACATTCTATTTGCTGTCCAAAAAAAAATGTAGATCCTAGTATAGACCTACAATAATAGTTATTTACTTTATAAGTGGGCACACTAAGGAATTACCCACGAGAGAAATAATAATAATAATAATTTTATCGAGTGGGTAATTCCACTTTGCCCACGTGTGAAGTATATCGTTTTATCCAACACCTCTTAATAAATGAAAAACGTATTAAAGAAATATTTTTTGACAGTGACATATGCTTGAAATTTTTAAATTAAAATGTCAATCGAAGTAATTACCAAGGAGTTGTGTGTTATTATTATTGTTATAAATAAAAAAATACTCACTAGTGACTTTCCTCAAAATTATACCCTCTAGTGGGTAATCTGTTACTTTACTTGTTTAAAATCGCCTTATTTATAGAGCATTTATTGAGAGGTGTTGGATAAAATTTGTAAATGAATAAGAGTTCTTATTTTATCTCCATTTGATTTTTGTTTGTAGATTCCATTTCTATTTATACCAGCGTGAAATGCCGGCATTACGCACCTAGTACTACAAAAATTCAGTAAGTTTGTTTAGTAAAAATGTGAATATCGCGAATTTCGATGTGTTCTGCGTGCACGAAACCCGTCATGCAATATTTGTCAGGAAATGTTTCGATTTCCTGCGTTATTCTCGTTGGCTGCCTCTACTATTTTAAGGATTTTGGAAATGAAACAGCGTACCTATTAACATTACGCATTGCATTAAAATTCCGTCAATAGCTTAGCTTCCGTGTTGTAGGACGCTAGAAACTATGATTGAATATTTCAGGCTTTGCTCCACTTACTGCCATTTGCTTTGACTCTGTATAATTACCATATACTTAAACATTCACTATCAAATATATAAAGGCTAATGAGAATGTTATAAAATATAATTGAAATTATCTTTGAAATTTACTACAACGTTTGAGACAGCTATCAAATAAGCGCATGTTAAATACCATCTTAAAATACGTTTGCTTCTAATACACTTTAATAACGGGTTTTATTAGTCAATAAATTGGCAAAATTTTTATTTTAATAAATTACCAAAAACAAAAATATTGCAATCAGATTTTTACTGTAATTCTGGACTCAATTCTGGCTTAGTTAAAACACAGTCGACACTTTTAATCTTTAAGTCACATCGACAGATGACCTTGAACTAAGCAGCCATGTTGGCAGTAGCAGTAAACGGCGGTAAATTTGAATAGATGTCAATTGCAAACGAGATAAAATATAAATATATTATTTCACCTGCACTATAAAAGTTCCTACAATTTTCCAATAGCATATTATTATATGAGGGATTATGATAGTCATTATTCACGAAGGTGAAGTTTGCGTCAGGAATAATGACCATAATACCGAATATAATACTATACTTTTTCTACTCCTGTTAATTCAGAAATCACTTTTAAAAATGATCGAAATTCGTTGAAAACACACTTGAAAAACGTCAACATAAAAATATACAATGACAATTGACAACTGTCAGACGATCGTTGCTTGGTGATCCACATCACGTCTTTAAAATAACCATTAATTATAGAGATCTGGCTCTGTGATTGGTCGAGAAGAGTGAATTATGAAACATAATTCACTATCGTGAATTATGGGCACTATAATTCATCGAAAAAAATTGAAATAATGGTGATATATTTATATAAGAGTAGAAAATATGACCCCACCGTTTTCTCCCGAAATAGTGAGGAAAATGTGTTTTCTCTTTATAGAGGAAAATATAGAAGTATTACCAGTAAGAATGTTATTTACAAAAAATGCCTAATTTTATTGATAATCCTTATTTTAGTGATATACATTCTTTATATTGTTTTACAATTATGTCTTATATTTTTCTTTTTCTAGATTAAATCACAATTTGACAATTTTAATTTAGATTTAACCCTTACGTATCAATTGTGTTATCAAAGTCTATTTAGAGTAAATCGTTTTTAAAAAAACGTCGTGAAAAAATGTTGTATCTAACACGAGAGGAAAGCTCAAGTAGGAAAAAGAAGCGCTTTCCTCTCTAGTTTGACAATTAACTATTACCTCTCTGTTTTGCACTCATTTTATAAACTTAATATGAAAGAAATACTGAGGCTTGATATTTGACAGATACACTGCATACTAAACTCTATTTTTTATGGTTACTAAGATATCAGCATTTCAGCGGACACTGAGCGGCCATTTTGTCGGGAGCGCACCACTGAAATATTGGGATCATGAAATATTTGAAGTGTAGTTACTGTGTGTGCGTAATTAAACATTAAAACAATTTTTTTATTTAAATGATACCTCGACAAACATGTATTTTATTTTATTCTTGTTACAAAATTGTTAAGAATTAACAATAAAATATGTTTAATAAAGTATATTTTCTAATTAAATGTTTTATATACAAATAAAAATTCTTTGAACTTCAAAAAATACGTGAGAACATAATTTATGAGAACTGTTCTATTCTAATTAGAAAATCTAATTAGATTCTTTTATGGGAACTACATAAAAATTTGATATATTTCCTTATTACTGCACTGTTTTTACGAGAAAAAGTAGATTATTTCTAAGCTAATATGACTCATTTAAATATTTATACCCCTAAATATTTATCATAAACTTGTGCGTGAAATTATTAACAATTTCTAGTATTTTAGCACATTGCTACTATCAAACTTAGAGCGTTTAATCGCGATAAAATATTTAAAGACATAAATTGGAAAATCAATAAGAGCCAATCGAACATAAATTATAGTATTTTCTATGTGCAATTACGGAAATAGTGAAACACGTAAAGTTAATTACATTATCATTATTAAATGCAGTCAGTTATCTTCCTGTATTTCCTAAAGAAGGATAATCAAATTCTATTAAATACTTGTAAGTTGTAAAATATATGTTGTATCCGTACCACATGAATAATATGCTCTTATCAAATATAATTATTTTTGCCCCGCGCCTACCTTTGAGAAAGGGAGGTATTGGTTTTCGACAAAATATTGGGTAGTGAGTTTTTAATGAATAACCACGTTTTAAAGTCCCTACAATACGATTTTAATATTTTCGCCATGATGTATGTATGAGTATGGTCTGTATAATTTTTTTCGTCTCACTGATTAGATTTTGGATAAAATTGGTCAACCGAAAGTAAAAGTTTTGCGAGAAAAGGGTTAAATTTAATTTTTCAACAATTTGTTTTTTGAAAATTGAAAAATATTTAATTTTAAATGTGTTTTGATTACACTAATTTTTTTTATAAATTTTCATTAGGTTTAGAGATAATAAAATATAAATGAATTAAATTTCATAGATCTTGCATTTCATGTACACCATGGAAACACTTTTTTAGTAAATTTGATCTGTTTTAATGTAATGTTTATTTAACGCAGATAAATTGTATGAACCGCGCATAAAACATTGTTACAGTAGGAAATTTCTTAATAATAGTTATTTATGTATTAAGTGAATAAAGACATATTTTAACCACAAGCGTGTGGTTAATTTGTCTTTATTCACGTGATGCATACAATATTTTTTCCAACACCTTACTTTAACATGCTTTTTGAATAAAATTAAAATGACATTTAACTAAAAATTTTACATATTTATGTTTCATCTTATTTTGTTACCAACGCTTTCTTGTATACCTTATAAGTTGCTATGTAATTTTGCTTCAATTATAGAAAATACACACATCTACATTTTGTTATTGCTATAGCAACGTGTTACTTTATCCACTAGTAGATAAAATAATACTTTATACATCCTTACTATTAAAGTATTGTTTTAGTATCGAGAATTCAGTAGATAATAAGTAGGTGATGGAAAAATAATATATGCGGGATTCAGAAATAATTAACCTGCGTCAAATAAACATATTTACATTAAAACAGATCTTATTTATTAGCCCACGGAAAATTTAGTAATTGAATATTGTTTTTAACAATTACACATTCAATATTATAAATGTGTTTGAAAAATATTTTCATTTAGGTCCATGGAAGTGCGTTAGGTGCGAATTTACGAAAAAGTATTGTGATCCTATTAAAATCTTATAAATATCTATAGAAAAATTATTTTTTACTTAAGAGTACAGTGCAATACATAAATGAAGTAATAATTTAGACTTGTATAGCTACAATAATATTTTTTCAAGTGGTACGAACACAATCGGGGTTGGGCTCGTATTTGGGTGAAACTTTCCGAAAATTTGTCGGCTGTGGGATTCGAACCGAGTCTATTAAAATACAAACAGCGTATTTAAAATGATTGAATTACATTGAAAAACAGATTGTGTTAAAATAAAAGTACAGGTTCGAATGAATAAATAAGCAAGCAATATAAACGAGTCGGGTTCAAATTTGGAAGTACAGACAGATCACAATAAAACCGGTTCGTGTATGAATTCATACTAAAAGTGTACAGCATCAACCCATGTGAACCGGAACCAAAGCAGAACAACACATTCATAGGTAAAGCAGCCTGAACCTGTACCGTCCGACTAATTTTATTTCTGCTTGTCCCTGATTACCTGTGTTAGCCAAACGTTAATTTCACATTGTATTCTGGATGCCAGTGTAAAAATACCTCATCAGAAGACGACTCAAGAATATAGAAATTAAATGTAAAACAGTACTTACCGATAATTACATTCACCTTTCACGTTATTCAATAATTAACTCGTTGCGGTTATGAACAGTTATAATTAATAAAGTTGTCAAAACATCAACATACGCCTAAAATATTTATGTGACAATCCCACGCACTCCAACGAACACACCCGGATATAAAATTAATATTAAAATGCACTTTTCTTCATAATTACATTTAAAAACACTTAAAAATTTACATCAGAAACACACAAAACACAAAATATGCGACTGCAAAACACAGACGTACATTGACTATCGTCGCCATCTTCAATATTTCCCACGGAACACAACTACTACGACATCTATTTATCTGTTCACGAAACAACCATCAAAATATGTGTCGAAAATAAATGGGGTATAGATTTATCAAGCAAATTTTATTATTACAAAGAAAATAAAATTATAACACGGTATGATTTTGTTACTACGCTCTCTCTACGTGTAACTGGTTCATTTGGCTGCAAAATAAAGGTAAATCAAACATTGTAATATCCTTGATTTGTTTTTATATACATTCAGGATTTTGATTTTTTACGAGTTTAGTCTTTTTCCGTTTGTTTTGACCTAATTTTGTTCCAGATGATGAAAAATGGTTTGTCCATCTTACAAACACTTGACAGGTAACATTTATACTAATAAAAATTCAATCACGAAAAATATAACCCTATTTTTATCTAAATTTGTAATTTTTTCGGCAAAAACAGGGTTCTAATCTAGCTTAAAACACAAAAGTAAAGGTGAATATGTTTTAACTGAAAAATTGAACACAAAAAAATACTAATATACTGGTAAAAAAATACGCACAATTTTTTAATGAAATTTTGTGATTTTCAAAGTTGTGTAACGTCGATAATTTCCATCGAAGAAGGTTAATGTTTTTTACAATTAAAGAGTAAACCTTCTTCTTTAAAACCTAGATTTTAAAATGTATTTAGTATTATTTACAACAAAACATAAAGGTATGTACTCAAAACGTAAAAATTTACAAAATTTCTGACAAAATCGTAAAAAATGAACCAGTTAAACGTAGAAAGAGCAAAGTCACAAAAAAGTGTAATTTACAAAAAGAATTTGCGCCTACTTGATTGGACCTCGTGCCTTTTACCATCAATAATCCAAATGTAATTACCAGCCTTACTATCAAAGGTCCCTTTTTGTAAGGACCGTAACTTTAAAGTAAACCTGGGACCCAGCTCTTTTAGTCGTGTCTTTTTGCCATCTTCATCAAACTGATACCTAAAGAAAATAAATTTTGTTACCACATAATTGCAATCTTCCAACAAATCCAAATAAATTACTTATAATGCCTGAAGAAAATGTAATCTCGCTGATTATGGAAAGTAACAGCTCTTCGCCCCTCAAATTCGGGTGTGTGGTGAAACCAGGCACCGAACATGCGCCCAATAGTTAGACCTAAGCGTGTTGTAAAGTTTTGCAAAACAACTTCCGGTTTGTGTTCAGTAATATGTTTATGATTTTTCCTCAACTCTGAAGTAATTTTAACATTGCTTAATTTGAAAAGTGCTGTTGGTCCATCTGGTAAATGTATTGCTAATAATCCATTGGGCTGCTTCTGGTTCTCATTCACAATCAAAACATCTGTAAACCCTTCTTTAATACTACTCTTTACGATCTTCTTCACACTTGATCTACGTCTGAACATTGATACGGAATTGGGTATAATTCTTGTGAGTTCACGACCAAAAATTCTTGTTTTCTAAAATAAAATATGATTTAAAACTTCTTAAAAGTAATTATTAAAGATAAACTTACTCGCAGAGGATTGTCAGAATATGTGATAAGTATTTTAGGTTCATATTCATTGTTAAAATAATTACTAAATTCATCACACTGTAATTCATCTCGAACTAATTCGTTGTCCTCTGCAGTTAAATCACCAATCGTTGTGTCATCTTTTAAACGCAGGCTGTCAATAGTATGTGGTTGCTGTTTGGGCCCCCCTTCTTTTTGTCGTTGTTTACGAGCTAATCTTTTAGCCTGAAATCAAATATATTTACTACAACTCTTCTGGAAATATAGTTTACTCTGACAGTTCAATGATAACCTCAAAATCTTACCTTTTTTTGTTCCCGCTTGTCTTTCTGATATTTTGCACTTCTCAATATTTTATTTCTCATGTCCCCATACTTGGTATCGGCTGGAAACGCTGTTTTAATTGTTTTATCATTGTCTTCTTCCTCTTCATCACTTTCCTCGTTTATTTCCATATCTTCCAGCACGTCTGTGTTCGACATTTTGCACGTGGATTCTCAGCGCTCTCAGATAACAGCTACTACGGTACTTCGCCAGCAGTGAACTAAACTAGGCATATCTACCGCCATCTGCAGTATATTTTCTGCCATTGACTTCTATATAACACTGGAACATTTCATATTATATAGCTGAGATATATTTAAATCAATAAATAAAATAATAGTTTTTGGCCAACAACTCACCCATAATTTTTCAAAATTAATCTGATAAATTCAAATAAAAACCAACCAAAAAATATTTTCATGATTTAGGCCAGCATCCTAGGCAAAATTATCAAATATTAAAAACATCGTATGAATTAAGAACAATTTCTCAAAAAAATGACAAATTCAAAGTTGATATAGGGTTTCGCGCCATTACTGTTCAATTGTTTTGTATCTGTCAGTACTCCAAAGTGGTTGTGTGCGTAGAAAAATCGAATTTTCACCAAAATATTATCGATTAATATGTAAAACTTATATCAATCGATTCAGAATTTCTTTGTGGTCATTTTAGTGTATAAATTGTTGCTAAAATCAAAAATTATAGTTTTGCGCAGTGAAAACATTCAACACCATTTCAAATGTAAGCATTGTTTATTGTATTATTATTATTACTGCCTCCTTGATTACTGCTATAAAAGTTATCGATACGTACAATAATGTTTATTTCTAAATATACTAGCACTAAAATAAGATTATTTAAATAGATTTATAGATTTTTATATGTATAAAAATATTTGAAATATCTAGTTGTCCGGATTTTGATTCAACGTGTGTGTATGTACAATTGTACATATGTTTATGTAGTGGCTATGTGTTGATAGATTTTAATGACAATTTATTGATACTAGTATGTATTTTGTCGCATTTCAGTATTCAATAACCATTGTTGCAAGTGTGATTCACATCCGAGTAGTTGATCTTTGCTGCAGAATTTGTATGGGCTCTCGGGTTGTTCAGATGCAATGAAGACATGACAAGAGATAAGTTTCTTTTTATTTATTTACTTCTTTCAAATTATAACGATTAACTGTTTCGTGTATTCAATAATTATATCACGATAGTTTACTACTTATTGGTGATTCAGAAAGACGGATTAAATATTCCTAAATTGTTTTAACAATAAATGCTTCAAGTAAATTATCTATGTTTTATAATGTCAATAATTCAATTATCATTTATATAGTCGCCATTTAGGTTATAGGTTAGATATAAGTAGCTCACCCTCCGTTCCGAAATATACACATTTTAATTTTAAGACAGGCGATTATATAAATGGTTTTTAACAATTACTTTAACAACAAAAATAGTCAGAAATATTCAAAGTGTAACAACACTGCACATTTTATTTGAAGCATTGTTCAGACACAAAATAAATTCAGTATATATTTCAAACTTTACAATTGTTTATACGTTATAATTTTGCTAATTATTGAAACAAGATTGAATGTGTGAAGAGTTACAGGACGGAGTGACTGATGACTGATGCCTCAAAAATATTGCAGATTTCCAGTTCATGAAGCTCTCATACAGAGAAAATGTGGTTGTGAGGAGGTCGTGGATGTTTCTACCTGGAGAAGTGACCTTCGAGGAAGACGACAGCAACAGCGTTCAAGGAAGTAGCCGAGCTTCGCTGCAGAATGGACTCGGACTCTCGGGTTGTCCAAATGCAACGAAGACAACAACAGATAAGTTTCTTTTTATTTATTTATCTCTTTGAAATGATAACGAGTAAATGATTGTAATACAATTTAACATTATTTTTTAACTTTGAATAAGTGAATTACTTCGTGCATTCAATAATTGTATTCCATGATTCTTTACTACATACTGGCGGTTAAAAAATATTTGGGTAATTTTTCTGTTGTCAAATATTCATAAATTAGTTTTAACAATAAATGCTTCAAGTTAATTTCCCCTGTTTGCATTGATTCAAATATTTATTAATAAATATTTTCGGGCATATATCCACAATGTAAATAATTTAATTCTCAATTATATAGTCGCTCTTTAGGTTAAGTTAGTTATAAGTAGCTCTTCCTCCGTTCCGAAATACACACAAGCGATTATATAATTGTTGAACGACGATCTTTAACAATTATTTTAACAACAATAATAGACCGAAATAAATATAATAACACTGGTCATTTTATTTGAAGCATTGCTCAAAAAATTTTACCGCTGGATAAATAAAATTTGTTCCTCTCAATCAGCTTTCATGCTGACTGTCATCGTGAGTAGATCTCTCGCGATATAATTATTAAATGCAGCCAAATTAAAATATGCAAAGTTCACACGACATATAAACATTTAAACGTTATAATTTTGTTGTTCATTGAAAAATGTTTGAATGTCTGAAGAGCAGCTGGACGGAGTGACTGATGCCACAAAAATGTTTCAGATTTCAAGTTCACGAAGCTCTCAGACAGTTTCATCCAGAGCAGATGATGGTTGTCAGGAGGTCGTGGAGGTTTCCACTTGGAGAAGTGACCATCGAGGAAGACGACAGCAACAACGTTCAAGGGAAGTAAATATTTCACTTGACAATTTCTCTCTGTATTCAGTAACTATGCTCTGATAATATTTATTCAACACGTTGCTGGTTTTTCAGTCATTTTATTATTAATTTTATGTATTCGTTACATTTCTTTTATGTTTATTTAGCTTCCCTCGTCCGCACCGTTTACACATGATAGTTTTTAAGACAAACGAATATATAAAATTATCTACCCATAAAGGGTGATCAAATCAATATTTAATTAATATAATTAAATAATTGAACTTTTGAATAATAACACCTACACTCTTAATTTCAATAAATATAGTAGGTTCATTTACATAGAACTTAAGAAACATACTGTTCAGTTTGTCTCCATGTTTTTCAGCTCGAAACACAACCAGCCGTCAAACACACACTGCGGTCAGTGAGCAAGAACTCCCGATGATCCGCGTCCACCACCAAGAGTAGAATTTGGCCCTCGAACACGTTCAGCAGCCAGAACGCAGAAGAATATCTATACAATAAAATGTATTATATTATCTTATATTTTTTGTAATATTTCTTTGTAAAAAATTGTTGTATTGTACGACGGACCGATCCAAAGAACCAAAAATATGCTGGGGGGTTTGGGATGTGTGTTTTATTGATTTGCCTGTGAGCAAAATATGCATAAATCAAATAATATTTTCGGAATTAACTTTGCGCCTCACGCAAACATTTTTTAACTTCAATTTTCACTTTAAATGCATGAACAAAAAAAATTTTTCGCAAAATCGCCCAGCGTCCCACGCAAAATTTTTTTTGACAATTAATTTTCTCGCAAATTTCTGGATAAAATCAAATTTTCAAAAAACAACTCACCGTCTCGCACAATATTTTGAAAAAATATTTTCATGATAACGGCCAACATCCTAAGCAAAATATTAAAAACATCGTATGAATTATGAACAATTTCTCAAGAAAATGACGAATTCAAAGTTGGTATAGGGCATCGCGCCATACTTTTGTTCAAATGTTTTGTATCTGTCAGTGAGCTGTACAACAAAGTGTTTGTGAGCGTAGAAAAATCGAATTTTCACCAAAAATATTATCAATTACATATGTAAAACATATATCAATCGATTCAGAATTTATTTGTGGTCATTTTGGTATATAAATTGTTGCTCAGTTGAAAACACCGCTTAAAATGTAAGTATTGTTTATTGTATAAGTCAGGGGTGGGCAACCTTTTGTATAACAGGGGCCAGAATAAGATTTACGTTTCGTACGCGGGCCGTAATTGACACATTTTTGTTACTTTTATTTCTGAAAATATAAAAAACAATAATAAAACACAATTAACTAAGTACTACATTTATTTCTTAATTTAAACTAGACGTATTATATCGAAAATTGAACTGTAAATCTCCCCTTTTTCTTTATGTTGGGTACTAACCTAATTTAAAATTTTTGTTTTTGAAAATATTTATTTATTATTTGTTCTAAAGATCTCGCGGGCCGGAGTTGGAACTTTACGCGGGCCGGATCTGGCCCGCGGGCCGGAGGTTGCCCACTCCTGGTATAAGTATTAATACTGCTATAAAAGTTATCGATAAGGCAATAATGATTATGTCTAAATATATTAGCACTAAAATAAGAATATTTACAAATATTTATAGATATTTATATGTATGAAAATATTTGAAATATTGTCATTATTTTGATTGAACGTGTGTAGTATGTACATACATATGTGTATGTAGTGGCTATGTATTCATGGCTTTTGATTGCAATTGTATTAGTATGCATTTTTTCGCATTTCAGGTTTCAATAATCATTGTTGCAAAGTGAGATCCACATCCCAGTAGCCGAGCTTCGCTGCAGAATATACTCAGGCTCTCGTGTTGTCCAGATGTAATGAAGACAGCAAAAGATAAGTTTCTTTTTATTTATTTGCCTCTTTTAAACTATAACGATTAACTGATTCGTGCGTTCAATAATTTTACCATGATATTTTAATACATATTGACGGTTCAGAAAGATTTGGGTCAAATTTTCCTCAATTATTATAACAAAAATGCTTCATGTACATTTTCTTTATTCTAGAATATAATTACTGTTTATATAGACGCCATTTAGGTTAAGTTAGATATAAGTAGCTACCCTCCGTTCCGAAATATACACAAAACACATGTTAGTTTTAAGTCAGGCGTTTATATAAATATACTTTAACAATTAATTTAACAACAAAAATAACCCGAAATATGTAAAATGTTACAACTCTGCACATTTTATTTGAAGCATTGTTCAAACACAATATAAATTCAGTATTATAGCTCAAATGTTACAATTGCTTAAACGTTATAATTTTGCAAATTATTGAAACATGCTACAATGTCTGCAGAGCAACTGAACAGTGTGACTGATGCCATAAAAATGTTTCAGATTTCAAGTTCACGAAGCTCTCAGACAGTTTCATCCAGAGCAGATGATGGTTGTCAGGAGGTCGTGGATGTTTCTACCTGGAGAAGTGACCATCGAGGAGACGACAGCAACAACGTTCAAGGGAAGTAGATATTTTACTTGACACACACACACAATTAACAATACATTCAGCACATTGTTGCTTTTCCAGTACTTTTTTATTAATTTTATATTTCGTTTAACTTTGAATAATTATATTGCTTCGTGCATTCAATAATTATACCACGATATTTTACTACATACTCGCTGTTAAAAAAGACCTAAATAATTTTTCTGTTGTAAATATTTCTAAATTAATTTTACCAACAAATGCTTCAAGTAAATTTCCTCTGTATGAATTTATTCAAATATTTATTATATAAATAATTTCGGGTATTTACCTACAAGATAAATAATTTTATTAATATTTATGTAGTCGCTCTCTAGGTTAAGTTAGTTATAATTAGCTACCCCTCGTTTCGAAATATACACATTTTAGTTGTTAGTCAAGCGACTTTATAAATGTTGAACGGCGATCGTTAACAATTATATTTAACAATAATAATTGACCAAAATAAATATAATAACACTGCTCATTTTATTTGAAGCATTGCTCGAAGAAAATTTCCAGTAAATATATAAAATATTTTCATCTTAATCAGTTTTCATGCTGACTGTCATTGTGAGTAGATCTCTCGCGATATAATTATTGAACTTTAAACTTTACAAGTATTTAAACATCAGAATGTTGTTGTTTAATGAATATAGCTTGAATGTCTGAAGAGCAACGGGACAGTTTGACTGATGGCACAAAAATGTTGCAGATTTCGAGTTCACGAAGCTCTTAGACAGTTTCAGTCAGAGCTGAAGATGGTTGTTAGTAGGTCGTGAAGATTTTCACCTGGAGAAGCGACCATTGAGAAACAAGACAGAAACAGCCATCAAGGTACCTAAGTAGATATTTCACTTGACACTTAATTTTATACTTGCTTAAAATACAAGATTCTGTTTAATTTATTAAATTTCTTTCTGTATCTAGTAACTATGCTCCGATAATTTCTATGCAATAGATATAGTAAATATCTGTCCGTAGAGAATTTAAAGTTCTAGAATTTAAAGTACCTATTCGCGATATAGTTAAAGTTAAATTAAAATGTTTGCATTTGTAATACTTCTTCAATGATTTTATTACTTATAACTTATGACACATTTTGATCAGTTTGTCTCCATGTTTTTCAGCTCGAAACACAACCAGCCGTCACACATACACTGCGGTCAGTGAGTAAGAACTCCCGATGATCCGCGTCCACCACCAAGAGTAGAATTTAGCCCTTCAACATGTACTTCTTCAGCTGCCAGAACGAAGAAGCATAACTATACAATAAAATGTATTATATTGTCTTATATTTATTGTAATATTTCTTGGTAAAAATTGTTGTATTGTACGACGGACCGATCCAAAGAACAGATCGGGTCCGATATTCGATAATTCTTAAAAAAAAAAAAGAAAAAATATGCTGGGGGGTTTGGGATGTGTGTTTTATTGATTTGCCTGTGAGCAAAATATGCATGAATCAAATAATATTTTCGGAATTAACTTTGCGCCTCACGCAAACATTTTTTAACTTCAATTTTCACTTTAAATGCATGAACAAAAAATTTTTTTGTAAAATCGTCCACCGTCCCACGCAAAATTTTTTTTGAAAATATTCACTTGCAAATTCTGGATAAAATAAAATTTTCAAAAAATAGCCCACCGTCCCACGCTAAATTTTGAAAAAAATATTTTCATGATTATGGCCAACATCCTAAGCAAAATATTTAAAACATCGTATGAATTAAGAACAATGTCTCAAGAAAATGACGAATTCAAAGTTGGTATAGGGCTTCGCGCCATACTTCTGTTTAATTGTTTTATATCTGTCAGTGAACTGTACAACAGTGTTTGTGTGCGTAGAAAAATCAAATTTTCACAAAAATATTATCGATTAATATGTAAAACATATCAATCGATTCAAAATTTCTTCTTGGTCATTTTAGTGTATAAATGGTTGCTGAAATAAAAATATAGTTTTGCTCAGTGAAAACATTCAACTCCATTTCAAATGTAAGTATTGTTTATTGTATTATTATTACTGCTATAAAAGTTATCGATAAGGACAATAATGTTTATTTCTAAATATAGTAGCTCTTAACTAAGATAATTTAAATAGATTTATAGATATTTATATGTTTCATCCAGTGATGATGCTGCTTGTGAGGAGGTTGTGGAGGTTTCTACCTGAAGAAGTGACCATCGACGGAGATGACAACAGCTATCAAGGGAAGTAGCCGAGCTTCGCCTCAGAATATACTCGGGCTCCTCGGGTTGTCCAGATTCAATGAAGACATAACAAATGATAAGTTTCTTTTTATTTATTTGTTTCTTTCAAATTATATCGATTATTTGATTGGCGCGTTCAGTAATTATACCACAATACATTACTACATACTGGCGGTTTGCAATGACGTGAATCAATTATTCTTAAATTATTTTAATAATAAATTTTCTTTATTCTACAATATTAGTAATTAGTAAGTAAGTGTGTTTGGCGTGATATGAATTTATTTCATATTTCAAATATGAATACTATCTAAAATAATTCTAAGATATCTAGTTTTTAATACCAATTTATTGAAATAGTAACAAAACAATTTTATTCGCATTTGCATCGTGTGCAAAATATTTTTTGTTCTAGAAAGTCATATGAGATATATAAACTCAAACATGTAATATTATTTTCAGATTTTATTTGAATATGTTCAAAAGCAAAATGCATTTTGATTACAGTGATGGTTAATTTAATTTAGCCACGCATCGAGTCCAGGTGACCGCAGCTATCGTGTCGTCTCTCTCTAGCACATTGGGCTGCCATGAACTACCTGATTTTAAGAACTACTCACAAAATAAATGTATCCCCCATTGAATATCAAAACAATTTTAGATATTTGTATTAAAAAGTTCCCTAAATCCAGGGGTGTTGTTGTTAAGTCTGTGTCTAGTGCAGTTTCAAATTTTCAACCCTTGAAACTTAAGCATTTTAAAAGAATATTGCTTTAGTTTTCCACCACTCCCCCTACCCTCTAATAAATGTAACCCCTATAATATTTATATTATTGTTTGTTTTAAAAATTGTCGAAAGCCAAGTCTATATTTTGTACAACTCAGTGCTGTGTACGGACGATTTAATTTAATTATTTTTAATGAATCTTAATAGTTCTGCTCGCTCATGGAATATTCTTTGGTTTTTGAAGCCGATCTCATGATAAATGTTTATTTTATGTTAAAAAATCAAATGTTTTTTATAAAGAAATTAAAAATTCTAGGTTTTATGTGAAATGTATGTTACAAAGGATTGACGTTTCTTGCAATGATTTTGTATTAGTTACCATATGAAAATTAGAAAGTAAATCTATTAATATTTAATAATATTCAACGTCAAATAATATTGTATTTCAATAAACAATTGTTTACTGAATACAGAAAATATATTTTTAACATTTTATTCTATTTTTATTTTAAATTTCATTATTTAGGTCAAATAAATTATACGCAATTAGTGTTTAATAAGATTGCATCGTCGCTTCAACAGGAATCATTAGTGGCCAGATAAAATATAAATAAGCTGTTGTTAGAGTAGACGGATGTTTTCTATCTTCCCATCTCTTTCTAAAACATTGAAGGAATACAAGTGAACGTAGAGTGGAGTACCACAGCAGCGGGATACAAGTAGCTAATTGGAATTCCTTTACAATTTGTTCGTTCACTCGCCACTCGTTCGTCTCAGAGCAAAGTCGCGTCGCGTATTCCGCCTTCTTAGAAGGCCATCATATCTAATTCAGGCCGCGAAACTTGATCCGCTGGGTGGAGGGATCGCGAAAGGGGCGCAAAGCATCTCAGAGAATTGCCTCTACGTGAGGTTCAACCTAGATCTTCGAAAAAAAAACTAAAAAGGCGAGTTTTGTCAAAATTCTCTGTAGATGTTGTCGGTCCGGGATGTGCCGGTGCACCGCGACGTGTGTGTTATCGTAGGGGTGTAAGGCTTCATACCATTGTTCAATAGGCGTAGAGTAGTCCTTTGTTCCCATTGCGAGGCTTCAAGAGGTGCGTGAGTCACGCCGTGATGAAAACTATTGTGCAATAGTATAGTCGCCAAGCCCCGTAATGCACCCGCGTAACTAGGCGTATTTCCTCCATGGGAGGGGCGTACACCGGCAAAGTGTAACGTTTTGCTAATTGACAACACGCTCCGGTTGTTGTCCTAGAGTCACTTGCGCCCTAGATTGTAAGTTAGCTACAGTTCGGAAAACTGTTAGGTAGGGCTAGACAGGCAAGAAATGAAACCATCATTGAAACCATCATTGAAACCAACATTGAAGCCAACATTGAAGATGGGGGTGTGCTGTGGGATGAATGGTGTGCTGTGGAATGAATGGTGTGTGCGGAATGATGATGACCATAACTTGTTCTCTTGTACAATTTACTGCCTTGTATTTTGAGTTTATGTTTCAGATCATCAAACATCACAAATATTTTCTCCTAACCATAACATGTATGTTTATTTCAGGTTCAAAATTATTCTTTTGTCTAATACATTGTTTTTATGTTATAGGGACGCATGGATAACATCAACAAATATTTTCTCCTAACAATAGTATGTTTTTTTCAGGCTCACAGTTATTCTTTTATCTAATACATTGTTTTTATGTTTATAGGGACTCGTGGACAACATCACCGAAGCCTTCACAATCTCACCCCGACCATCTGGGATTTCGTCCGCGCCTAGCTTTAAGCAGGTCAAAGGTACCCAGCTTTTGCTGCGGTAGTGCGTTTTAAAGCTCATTTTTCAATCATCATCGGAACCTGCATCATCAACATCTACACCTGGAGGGCTCAAAAACCTTCCGGCATTAGATTCATCAGGACCGACGCCCGCTGCCAGTAACTATGTTGTAAGAAAATTAATTTTATTCATAAAAAATAATCAGAATTTTCATTTCATGTTTAAGAAAAATATAATTTAAATTATTCAAATATTTATTTTGATTGTTTCTAATTTTGATTTGTGTGTTTCCAGATACAGTTGCAGCAGCGATGAAGCCGCACCCCTACTTCAGGTTTTGCCGGGAGTTTTCCTGGAGGGCTAAGGGAGGAATTTCCGGGGGTGAGGTCAGCCTCCTCTCTCTAGTCAATGCAGGAGACTGATCCAGGTTTTACATTTCAAATTGAAATTTTGTATATACAAACATCAAAAATGTATATACCTAAAACATCATCAACGTCTTCAACTAATTCAACATCTTCAACTTCGTTAACACAATAAAATAAAGTACCTATCAATAATTGTGTATTTTTACTTTCTAGTATACCTTACGCCAATTGTATTTTCAAATTACAAAATAAAGAAATCTCTTAACTAAATATGTATTTTATTTTTCTAATATCCCATTTTACCCACTACCTACTTATTCAGAAGGAAAAATAGAGGAATGAGTTATATATTTAAAAATTATTTACAAAATGTATTTTATTCTATACGCACTTATAAACTAAATTTAATAGTAATATTTTTTTGATTTACATAAATATCATAGTTTACAAATCATTTATTTAAATGTCAAGCATATGAATTGTTTCTCTTATTAGAGGTTCTAGTATATTAAACCAAATAAATTGTGTTTTCTACTGATAAGTTTTAAGTAAATACGTAATTATATGCGTTAAAAAATAGTTCAGATGAAATGATTTGAGCCCGCACATTCTAGGCGTCCGATGTCAGCAAGCGACGCGTCGGAGCACTGGTGTTTCAGGCTGAACTTTTGCGGTGATTTTTTTCCTCGTCTAATCGTAAAATGGTTCAAATAAAACCTGTTCAAAATTAAATAATAAACAATTAATGTTAATAAAATTTTATTGCAAAATGACTAGTATAGCAATAAATTGGGAAAATCTGTTTCTAATAAATTTGAAACGTATTAGGTTCTGGCATTTACAGGCAAATATCTGAGCTATTTAAATGTTTATATTTATATTTATACCCCATCAATACATAAATAAATCAATAAATATTTGTAATTAAATCTCGGTTGAATTACTAATGTTTATGCTCCAAAATATGGAATTTCTGATACATATTTCTTAATGTCGCCCAAAGGTATTTCGCAGATGACGCCAGCTACCACGCTGAAAAATGAACAAATTAGTTATAACTAAGGCAGGCTATACATTTATCGTTTTTTCAGCAAGAAGTCACTTCCTTTGGCCAAGTCTTTAAGCGGCTGCACTTCAACCGCTAATAAGTGGCGGCACTTTTACCGCTAAATGTGTAGACAGGTCAAAATCTTTACGCCGCGGTTAATTTACAGCAGTAGAAAAAAACTGTTAATTGTGTCACCTGCCTTAGACATAACAATTTTGTTTAAGTAATGTCTGAGGGAGGAGCCAATACTTTGTGTTCCTCTTCCACATAATTCTCGAAAAATCAATAATTTGGATTCGGCGCAATGCACTTTAATCTTATATTTGAATCGATATGATTTAAAATCATTTATTTTAGATCACTCATTTAAAAATGTTTTTAAGACTTATGTAAGCACGAGATTGTCAATAGCTGTATTGAATTAACTATATATAAATATATTCAAATACTTTTTTTAATTGCTAATAGCAATGACAGATTTAAACAAAGCCTAAATACACAGCTGAAGGTTTCTGAAGATGCTGTAATATATTCGTGCGCTGAACAGGCGTTGAAATTTCCGGAAAGTCGAGCAGAGTAAGATTCAGGGCGAATTCAGTTGAAAAATAATGTATTTGTTATGTTTATTGTTCAAATAAGTTGAAATAAATTATTTATCTTATAGTTTCAAATACACTAGCGTCATCTGTTGGATTGATGTTGTTAATTAACCATTATTTCCTAATTAGCAATGACATTTCATTGCAAATGGCTGCGATGTTTAGTAATTTCGCTACAGTATGACGACATTTTAAGTGTTTCAGTTGTATTTATATATGTTTGACATTGAAAGTGTGCTTTAATGTTATGCAGAGACCTGCAGCAGTACTAAGAAAATAGAAATGTACTAATACTCCCATATACGGTAAGTAATGTTTATATCTGTCATTATTTTGTCACTTTGTTTCTTGTTTTTGTTGCGGAATGGCATTAAACATTATAATAGGCAATTCATTTGCTTTTAGGGTTCTCTTTAGCATAGCAGTCGTACTGTTAAATAAATATATATTCACGTAAATTACTCGAATGTAGATGTTGCAAGTTTACAACTAAAGATCTGAACCAACAACATCTAGCTTGATCTTTAGCTACCAGCTCTCAAATAAGAGTCTATTGGATGAGGTGCAACAATGATTTCATAACTGGTATTAAATCCAAAAGAACTAATAAGTCAAAACAAAAACCCAATGTCTGGTTATTATTATTTACAAGCTGTTTGGGGGGTATTTTATAGGACGGATAGTGATAACATTTGGGGGATTTGTTATAAAAACAATGAGGAACAATATGCTTTAATAATATTTTTACTAGCGCGCGACTTACAGGCCACTAAAATTAGTGAAATTTTATAGAGCGCAATATATGGTTATTATTGTTATTAAGGAGCAGATTATTTTGACGGTTAGTGATGACATTTAGTGGATTTGTTATATAAACTATGGGAAATAACATGCTCTACACCGCGTTTAAATATCTTCACTAGCGCGCGACTAACAGGCCACAAAGTTAGTAGAGTCCTACAAAACGCAATATCCAGTTATTATGGTTATTCAGGAGCTGTTTGGGAATATTCTATTTGACGGATAGTAATGAAATAAAGCGGATATGTTATTTAAACTATTGGGAACAACATGCTTTTCATCGCGTTTAAAAAGTTTTACTAGGGCGCGACTTACAGACCACTAAAGAAAGTAGAGTCCTACAAGACGCAATATCTGGTTATTATTGTTATTCAGGAGCTGTATAGGAGTATTCTATTTGACGGATAGTAGCAAAATTTTGTGGATTTACTATAGAGTTACTTGTACCAGGTCATGTTGAATAGAATTATGAAGTACCTCTCTGGAAAAGTGTACGATGTTTATATTTTACAGTGAGTTGTACCAGGTCTTATCGAACTGAAATATGAATTTTTGAACTGATTGGTCTACGCTGAGTATCCAATCAGCATGCTTTTATATAAATTCTCAAGAGTAAAGTATCTCTCTGGAGTAGTGTATGATGTTCATATATTACAATGAGTAGTACCAGGTCTTATTGAACTGGAATATGAATTTGCGAGCTGATTGGTCTACGCTGAGTACCCAATCAGCATGTTTTTATAAAAATTCACAAGAGTAGAGTACCTCTCTGGAGAAGTGTACGATGTTCATATATTACAGTAAGTTGTACCAGGTCTTATTGAACTGGAATATGAATTTGCGAGCTGATTGGTCTACGCTGAGTACCCAATCAGCATGTTTTTATAAAAATTCACAAGAGTAAAGTACCTCTCTGGAGAAGTGTACGATGTTCATATACCGGGTGCTGACCGCGACCCCAGAACATAGGACTTTAACATGTAAAATCATAATTTCGTAATTTCCTGCTTAACAAATTATATTAGACGAAAAAAGTTCAAATAAAAATGAGAGATCATAAAATTCTACATCAGAATCAATAAACAGAATTGAATTTACAAGCCCCATAACGCCAGAAATTAAATATGAAAATATTAAAAATTAGCTCAAAAATCGGGTTAGCCTTGGAAATGAAACAAAATTAAAAAAAAAATAGTCAATTATGCAATTTATAATAATAATTAATAAACAATACAATTTTCATTTCCAATTGTATACAGTTTTGTTTCATTTCCAAAGCTAACCCCGATTTTTGAGCTAATTTTTTATATTTTAATATTTAATTTCTGGCGTTATAGGGCATGTATAATTAATTCTGTTTATTGATTCTGATGTAGAATTTTATGATCTCTCAACTTTATTTGAACCTTTTTTGTCTAATATAATTTGTTAAGCAGGAAATTACGAAAGTATGATTTTACATGTTAAAGTCCTATGTTCCGGGGTCGCGGTCAACACCCTGTATAGGTTAATCGCATGTGTGTATAACAATATGAAATATATTCTAATTAAAAACAATAGAAAATTAAATTCTAAACAAAATTTATTTTAAGTATTTTTCTCTAAAATAATTAGAAAACAATCTACAGTTCAGTCTTAAAAAAAAATTTACAATGAAAATCTCTATTCCGTCCGTGTTGGTAGAACTACACTCTTTACAACGATTTTAAGCACTGAATGTTTGGTGGGAATTTCTGTACATTTTCATTGAAATGGCGATTTGTAATGTCCTGTCAAGATCTGCAATTGCATATGTCACATCTACACATTACCTTAAGCAGAGTGTCACATTGAAACAACCCTTTTTTACCGCGCGAAAATCGCAAATTTTTTATATGTTTTAACACACTGCGTCGAGCGGCTAGTGGCTCTGCTTAGCAATCACAGATCTTAGGCAACACAAAGAAGCACGAACATTTGGATGGGTGACCGCTTCGTTGCAGTTTTAGTTTTTTACACTTTAACATTTTTTGAGACAAGATAGCGATGTGCGGTTTTCACTGCTGTATTCAGCATTAAATTAGCTATCTTTTAAAGTGTATTGCAAAATTTTATCGTGAGTTGTTAATTAAATATTGCATTTTTTAAAAATGATTTTTGGAATATGTAGGTTAATCTTATGTGTGTATAAAAATATGAAATATATTCTAATTAAAAATAATAGAAAATTAAATTCTAAATTATATTTATTTGAAGTATTTTTCTCTAAAATAATTAGAAAACAATCTACAGTTCAAAGTCTTAAAAATAAATTTACAATAAAAATCTCTATTCCGTCCGTACTGGTAGAACTACACTTTTTACAACGATTTTAAGCGCTGAACGTTTAGTGGGAATTTCTGTACATTTTCATTGAAATAGCGATTTGTAATGTCCTGTCAAGATCTGCAATTGCATATGTCACATCTACACATTACCTTAAGCAGAGTGTCACATTGAAACAACCCTTTTTTACCGCGCGAAAATCGCAAATTTTTTATATGTTTTTAACACTGCGTCGAGCGGCTAGTGGCTCTGCTTAGCAATCACAGATCTTAAGCAACACAAAGAAGCACGAACATTTGGATGGGTGACCGCTTCGTTGCAGTTTTAGTTTTTTACACTTTAACATTTTTTGAGACAAGATAGCGATGTGCGGTTTTCACTGCTGTATTCAGCATTAAATTAGCTATCTTTTAAAGTGTATTGCAAAATTTTATCGTGAGTTGTTAATTAAATATTGCATTTTTTAAAACTGATTTTTGGCATATGTAGGTTAATCTTATGTGTGTATAAAAATATGAAATATATTCTAATTAAAAATAATAGAAAATTAAATTCTAAATTATATTTATTTGAAGTATTTTTCTCTAAAATAATTAGAAAACAATCTACAGTTCAAAGTCTTAAAAATAAATTTACAATAAAAATCTCTATTCCGTCCGTACTGGTAGAACTACACTTTTTACAACGATTTTAAGCGCTAAACGTTTAGTGGGAATTTCTGTACATTTTCATTGAAATAGCGATTTGTAATGTCCTGTCAAGATCTGTAATTGCATATGTCACATCTACACATTACCTTAAGCAGAGTGTCACATTGAAACAACCCTTTTTTACCGCGCGAAAATCGCAAATTTTTTATATGTTTTTAACACTGCGTCGAGCGGCTAGTGGCTCTGCTTAGCAATCACAGATCTTAAGCAACACAAAGAAGCACGAACATTTGGATGGGTGACCGCTTCGTTGCAGTTTTAGTTTTTTACACTTTAACATTTTTTGAGACAAGATAGCGATGTGCGGTTTTCACTGCTATATTCAGCATTAAATTAGCTATCTTTTAAAGTGTATTGCAAAATTTTATCGTGAGTTGTTAATTAAATATTGCATTTTTTAAAAATGATTTTTGGAATATGTAGGTTAATCTTATGTGTGTATAAAAATATGAAATATATTCTAATTAAAAATAATAGAAAATTAAATTCTAAATTATATTTATTTGAAGTATTTTTCTCTAAAATAATTAGAAAACAATCTACAGTTCAAAGTCTTAAAAAGAAATTTACAATAAAAATCTCTATTCCGTCCGTACTGGTAGAACTACGCCTTTTACAACGATTTTAAGCGCTGAACGTTTAGTGGGAATTTCTGTACATTTTCATTGAAATAGCGATTTGTAATGTCCTGTCAAGATCTGCAATTGCATATGTCACATCTACACATTACCTTAAGCAGAGTGTCACATTGAAACAACCCTTTTTTACCGCGCGAAAATCGCAAATTTTTTATATGTTTTTAACACTGCGTCGAGCGGCTAGTGGCTCTGCTTAGCAATCACAGATCTTAAGCAACACAAAGAAGCACGAACATTTGGATGGGTGACCGCTTCGTTGCAGTTTTAGTTTTTTACACTTTAACATTTTTTGAGACAAGATAGCGATGTGCGGTTTTCACTGCTGTATTCAGCATTAAATTAGCTATCTTTTAAAGTGTATTGCAAAATTTTATCGTGAGTTGTTAATTAAATATTGCATTTTTTAAAAATGATTTTTGGAATATGGAGGTTAATCTTATGTGTGTATAAAAATATAAAATATATTCTAATTAAAAATAATAGAAAATTAAATTCTAAATTATATTTATTTGAAGTATTTTTCTCTAAAATAATTAGAAAACAATCTACAGTTCAAAGTCTTAAAAAGAAATTTACAATAAAAATCTCTATTCCGTCCGTACTGGTAGAACTACGCCTTTTACAACGATTTTAAGCGCTGAACGTTTAGTGGGAATTTCTGTACATTTTCATTGAAATAGCGATTTGTAATGTCCTGTCAAGATCTGCAATTGCATATGTCACATCTACACATTACCTTAAGCAGAGTGTCACATTGAAACAACCCTTTTTTACCGCGCGAAAATCGCAAATTTTTTATATGTTTTTAACACTGCGTCGAGCGGCTAGTGGCTCTGCTTAGCAATCACAGATCTTAAGCAACACAAAGAAGCACGAACATTTGGATGGGTGACCGCTTCGTTGCAGTTTTAGTTTTTTACACTTTAACATTTTTTGAGACAAGATAGCGATGTGCGGTTTTCACTGCTGTATTCAGCATTAAATTAGCTATCTTTTAAAGTGTATTGCAAAATTTTATCGTGAGTTGTTAATTAAATATTGCATTTTTTAAAATGATTTTTGGAATATGTAGGTTAATCTTAGGTGTGTATAAAAATATGAAATATATTCTAATTAAAAATAATAGAAAATTAAATTCTAAATTATATTTATTTGAAGTATTTTTCTCTAAAATAATTAGAAAACAATCTACAGTTCAGTCTTAAAAAAAAATTTACAATGAAAATCTCTATTCCGTCCGTGTTGGTAGAACTACACTCTTTACAACGATTTTAAGCACTGAATGTTTGGTGGGAATTTCTGTACATTTTCATTGAAATGGCGATTTGTAATGTCCTGTCAAGATCTGTAATTGCATATGTCACATCTACACATTACCTTAAGCAGAGTGTCACATTGAAACAACCCTTTTTTACCGCGCGAAAATCGCAAATTTTTTATATGTTTTTAACACTGCGTCGAGCGGCTAGTGGCTCTGCTTAGCAATCACAGATCTTAAGCAACACAAAGAAGCACGAACATTTGGATGGGTGACCGCTTCGTTGCAGTTTTAGTTTTTTACACTTTAACATTTTTTGAGACAAGATAGCGATGTGCGGTTTTCACTGCTGTATTCAGCATTAAATTAGCTATCTTTTAAAGTGTATTGCAAAATTTTATCGTGAGTTGTTAATTAAATATTGCATTTTTTAAAAATGATTTTTGGAATATGTAGGTTAATCTTATGTGTGTATAAAAATATGAAATATATTCTAATTAAAAATAATAGAAAATTAAATTCTAAATTATATTTATTTGAAGTATTTTTCTCTAAAATAATTAGAAAACAATCTACAGTTCAAAGTCTTAAAAAGAAATTTACAATAAAAATCTCTATTCCGTCCGTACTGGTAGAACTACGCCTTTTACAACGATTTTAAGCGCTGAACGTTTAGTGGGAATTTCTGTACATTTTCATTGAAATAGCGATTTGTAATGTCCTGTCAAGATCTGCAATTGCATATGTCACATCTACACATTACCTTAAGCAGAGTGTCACATTGAAACAACCCTTTTTTACCGCGCGAAAATCGCAAATTTTTTATATGTTTTTAACACTGCGTCGAGCGGCTAGTGGCTCTGCTTAGCAATCACAGATCTTAAGCAACACAAAGAAGCACGAACATTTGGATGGGTGACCGCTTCGTTGCAGTTTTAGTTTTTTACACTTTAACATTTTTTGAGACAAGATAGCGATGTGCGGTTTTCACTGCTGTATTCAGCATTAAATTAGCTATCTTTTAAAGTGTATTGCAAAATTTTATCGTGAGTTGTTAATTAAATATTGCATTTTTTAAAAATGATTTTTGGAATATGGAGGTTAATCTTATGTGTGTATAAAAATATAAAATATATTCTAATTAAAAATAATAGAAAATTAAATTCTAAATTATATTTATTTGAAGTATTTTTCTCTAAAATAATTAGAAAACAATCTACAGTTCAAAGTCTTAAAAAGAAATTTACAATAAAAATCTCTATTCCGTCCGTACTGGTAGAACTACGCCTTTTACAACGATTTTAAGCGCTGAACGTTTAGTGGGAATTTCTGTACATTTTCATTGAAATAGCGATTTGTAATGTCCTGTCAAGATCTGCAATTGCATATGTCACATCTACACATTACCTTAAGCAGAGTGTCACATTGAAACAACCCTTTTTTACCGCGCGAAAATCGCAAATTTTTTATATGTTTTTAACACTGCGTCGAGCGGCTAGTGGCTCTGCTTAGCAATCACAGATCTTAAGCAACACAAAGAAGCACGAACATTTGGATGGGTGACCGCTTCGTTGCAGTTTTAGTTTTTTACACTTTAACATTTTTTGAGACAAGATAGCGATGTGCGGTTTTCACTGCTGTATTCAGCATTAAATTAGCTATCTTTTAAAGTGTATTGCAAAATTTTATCGTGAGTTGTTAATTAAATATTGCATTTTTTAAAATGATTTTTGGAATATGTAGGTTAATCTTAGGTGTGTATAAAAATATGAAATATATTCTAATTAAAAATAATAGAAAATTAAATTCTAAATTATATTTATTTGAAGTATTTTTCTCTAAAATAATTAGAAAACAATCTACAGTTCAGTCTTAAAAAAAAATTTACAATGAAAATCTCTATTCCGTCCGTGTTGGTAGAACTACACTCTTTACAACGATTTTAAGCACTGAATGTTTGGTGGGAATTTCTGTACATTTTCATTGAAATGGCGATTTGTAATGTCCTGTCAAGATCTGTAATTGCATATGTCACATCTACACATTACCTTAAGCAGAGTGTCACATTGAAACAACCCTTTTTTACCGCGCGAAAATCGCAAATTTTTTATATGTTTTTAACACTGCGTCGAGCGGCTAGTGGCTCTGCTTAGCAATCACAGATCTTAAGCAACACAAAGAAGCACGAACATTTGGATGGGTGACCGCTTCGTTGCAGTTTTAGTTTTTTACACTTTAACATTTTTTGAGACAAGATAGCGATGTGCGGTTTTCACTGCTGTATTCAGCATTAAATTAGCTATCTTTTAAAGTGTATTGCAAAATTTTATCGTGAGTTGTTAATTAAATATTGCATTTTTTAAAAATGATTTTTGGAATATGTAGGTTAATCTTATGTGTGTATAAAAATATGAAATATATTCTAATTAAAAATAATAGAAAATTAAATTCTAAATTATATTTATTTGAAGTATTTTTCTCTAAAATAATTAGAAAACAATCTACAGTTCAAAGTCTTAAAAATAAATTTACAATAAAAATCTCTATTCCGTCCGTACTGGTAGAACTACACTTTTTACAACGATTTTAAGCGCTGAACGTTTAGTGGGAATTTCTGTACATTTTCATTGAAATAGCGATTTGTAATGTCCTGTCAAGATCTGCAATTGCATATGTCACATCTACACATTACCTTAAGCAGAGTGTCACATTGAAACAACCCTTTTTTACCGCGCGAAAATCGCAAATTTTTTATTTGTTTTTAACACTGCGTCGAGCGGCTAGTGGCTCTGCTTAGCAATCACAGATCTTAAGCAACACAAAGAAGCACGAACATTTGGATGGGTGACCGCTTCGTTGCAGTTTTAGTTTTTTACACTTTAACATTTTTTGAGACAAGATAGCGATGTCCGGTTTTCACTGCTGTATTCAGCATTAAATTAGCTATCTTTTAAAGTGTATTGCAAAATTTTATCGTGAGTTGTTAATTAAATATTGCATTTTTTTAAAATGATTTTTGGAATATGTAGGTTAATCTTATATGTGTATAAAAATATGAAATATATTCTAATTAAAAATAATAGAAAATTAAATTCTAAATTATATTTATTTGAAGTATTTTTCTCTAAAATAAT
Organism: Poecilus cupreus; assembly: GCA_963942605.1. NCBI lineage: Eukaryota > Metazoa > Arthropoda > Insecta > Coleoptera > Carabidae > Poecilus > Poecilus cupreus. The sequence continues at coordinate 14,351,534 of OZ012730.1, forward strand.
TAGAAAACAATCTACAGTTCAAAGTCTTAAAAATAAATTTACAATAAAAATCTCTATTTCGTCCGTACTGGTAGAACTACACTTTTTACAACGATTTTAAGCGCTGAACGTTTAGTGGGAATTTCTGTACATTTTCATTGAAATAGCGATTTGTAATGTCCTGTCAAGATCTGCAATTGCATATGTCACATCTACACATTACCTTAAGCAGAGTGTCACATTGAAACAACCCTTTTTTACCGCGCGAAAATCGCAAATTTTTTATATGTTTTTAACACTGCGTCGAGCGGCTAGTGGCTCTGCTTAGCAATCACAGATCTTAAGCAACACAAAGAAGCACGAACATTTGGATGGGTGACCGCTTCGTTGCAGTTTTAGTTTTTTACACTTTAACATTTTTTGAGACAAGATAGCGATGTGCGGTTTTCACTGCTGTATTCAGCATTAAATTAGCTATCTTCTAAAGTGTATTGCAAAATTTTATCGTGAGTTGTTAATTAAATATTGCATTTTTTAAAAATGATTTTTGGAATATGTAGGTTAATCTTATGTGTGTATAAAAATATGAAATATATTCTAATTAAAAATAATAGAAAATTAAATTCTAAATTATATTTATTTGAAGTATTTTTCTCTAAAATAATTAGAAAACAATCTACAATTCAAAGTCTTAAAAAAATTTTTACAATAAAAATCTCTATTCCGTCCGTGCTGGTAGAACTAGTCTTTTTACAACGATTTTAAGCGCTGAACGCAACACACACACCAGTTGCTCTCTGATCGTCAGACGAGTAACATCCCGCTGAGTACCCGCTATCTGTCTTACTTGGGCCTCTGGACTGGTTGACAGTCTGAGTAACCCAGTAAGCCGTACGGCTACCTGAGCACCGTTACCTGTTCGCAGGTAGAAATTTTCGACGCACGTGTTAGTGCAACGTGTTTTTGTGTACCTGGTGTAGATTGACCTGCGTTTATACGTGTATGGCATCCGTCAGGTAGTTAGTTAGTTTCGCTATTTGCGATTTCAATAAGTGTTGTTAGTGAAAACTACAAAGACAATTAAGTTCTAGTGTTTTGTGCAGTGAGCTATGATGGCGCAAACCATCAGTGAGCTGGAACGCGTCACGGCGCTTATCAGCTCTTATGAGAAGAGTAGTTTGACTACCAAAACGACGAAAAAACTGCTGGATCTGAAATCCAAGAAAATCAGGCTTTTAGAAGCTAAACTGAGGGGCCGACCACGTGCTGTCGTGACATTCACCGATGCACCAACGAACGATCCTGGCACCAGTCAACCAACGGCTTCGACTTCTAACTCAAAGGTAGGAGATTCAATTTTATCAGCCCCTATGGAAATATGCGCTTCGCATACTCCAATAACCTCCGCGATAAATCCTGACAAGGAAAACGCGGATGATTTTAAATTAATAATTAACAATGCTAAAAAGCAAAAAATTGACACGCAGATAGTGCCAACAGGCAACCGTTTCGAAGTCTTGACAGACAACGAAACGTTGGCCTCGGGCCAATCTTCTAACTCCGATTCCTCCCCAGCACCAGCACCAACTGGAACAAACAAACAGCGCACTCCACCGCCCATCTTCGTCACGAACGTGGGCTCGTGGAAAGCGACTGCACACGCAATTCGCCAGGCAAACATCCGTGTAAAGTCGTCAAAAACGACTAAAGACGGAATTAAAATCCAGCCTGAAACAGTGAGCGACTACAGAAAGTTGCAGTCGCTGTTATCGGCAGCTCAGGCTGAATATTTTACATTCAGACTTCCGTCGGAAAAACCGCTACACGTGGTTATCCACGGAATTGAAAAGTCTTTGACTATCGAAGACATAATAAATGAATTGCGCGATAAAGGGTTCTCACCCTTAAACGCGTACCGGCTGGGAAAAACCCAGAAATTAGTAGCAGTCCTACTTGAAAAAAACGAGACGAACAGATCAATTTTTAATTTAACTGATCTGTTCTTTCTGAAGGTTTCAGTAGAAGCCAAGAGGAAATCTACTGCTCCCGGGCAGTGTCATAGGTGCCAGTCCTTCGGACATGCATCTAGCTGCTGCAACAAGGCGTGGAAATGCGTTCGTTGTGGTGAAATGCACTCCACTCAGGAGTGTCTAAAGACAGATCGCGAACAGCACACCGCTAAATGTGCTAATTGCCATGAGCAGCACACTGCCAATTACCGTGGCTGCAGAGTGTATCAGCAAGCTGTTGATCTAAAAAAGGCCAACAGCAAGCGCTCCTACGCTAAAGTTGTTGCCAACACGGCACCAGCCGCAGTTGGTCAAACAACAAACTCACAAACCACTACTCCCGCCACCGCACCAAATGCAGCAGCTACAGCTGCTGCACCAAATGCAGCAGCTCCAGCTGCTGCACCAGCGATCACTTTGACTGCTATTCCAGTCGCTGCACAAGCTGCATCCACAGCTACTGCAACTGTTAGCAAATCAGCGGCTAAACTCAAGGCCAAAAAGCCTAAGCAGAAGCCAGCTGCTGCTAAAGGTAAAAGCGGCCGCAAAAACGGCAGCAAAACCATCAGCAGCAGCAAATCCAGTAGCACCAACGACAGCAGCAGCCTCAACAGGCTGATAGACTTGCTGTCCGGCATTAACCTGGAAGCTGTCTGCAATAGCTTGCTCGACTTCGTGCAGCAACTGTCCAGCGTCAAAAACACTGGCGACCTACTGAAACTAGCGCTAAATACGCTACCTACTCTACTTGCTACCTTTACAAATGGCAGCAATTAGAACAAACCCGGCCAGCAAGCTGAGGATCGTCTCGTGGAATGCAAATTCCATTCACGAGAAATTAAATGAACTCGAAGAGCTGTGTCATAGGCTCCGGGCCGACATAGTGTTGGTGCAGGAAACTTTCCTAAAGCCACACCACAACACGCGCAGTCTTCGGAACTACACGACGCACCGCCAAGACCGTGATGGAAACGGTGGCGGCACCGCTGTTTTTGTCCGGAGGACGCTCGAACACTCGGGCGTTGATTCTCCAGGACTAATTAACTTGGAAACATGCGGTGTGGTCGTGAACACCGAAAGGCTGGGCCCCGTTCGCGTGGTCAGCTGCTACAACTCGCCATCGAAACCACTAGAGCCAGATGACATTCGGGCCATCCTCAACGAGGACAACCTGCCGGTCATCTTGGCTGGTGATTTCAATGCCAAACATCCGGCATGGCAGAGTAGAGTAACTAATGGGCGGGGTAGATCCCTGCTCAGAGTAGCTACTCAGCAGCAGCTTGATGTTGTCGGTCCGGACGAACCAACATATTATGACGCTAGGGGTTACGCCCCTGATATTCTCGACATCGCCGTGCTTCGGAGCGTTAACTGTAACTATACGTTAGAGACAGTTAACGATCTGTCATCGGACCACAACCCCATAGTGCTAGACCTGGAGCTTGGTGCGTGTAGCATCAACCAGCCAAACGCAAACCGCAAGGTTGACTGGCAGCTGTTCACGGATGTGCTGGCAAGAGACCTAGGTCCAATACCAGCCATCATTACGGTGCAACAGCTTGAAGCTGCAGTTGATGATCTTACAAAAAAGATTCAACAAGCCATCACCACCTGTAGCCAGACCATTCCTAACAGGACGGCTCCAGGTCCAAAACTACCCCCTGAAATTCTACGTCTCATCGTGGAACGTAGGCTAGCTCGGCGAAACTGGCAGCGCAGTTGGGATCCTCAAGATAAGAGGATCTACAACCGAGCTACCACTGAGTTGCGAGATGCGATCCGTCAACATCGTAACGAGTGCTGGAAAAAATGCCTGGCATCAGCTGATGATGAAGACACCAAGTTCTGGCGTCTCAGCAAAGCGCTGCGTCACAAAAAGGCACCAGCCCGAGTGATTCACAGCACTGGAGGTCTGCAATATACGGCTTCAGACAAAGCCGAAGCTATTGCAGAGAGCCTCGAGCGCCAATGTTCGCCCAACTACGAACATGCTGATCTTGACTTCATCATCAGCACAAATCGTAAAGTTGCCAGGAAAATGCGAGAAACCCAGCACTCGCCGATAAAATTCACCACGCCCAAGAAAGTTGCACACTTGCTGCAGCAGACTAAAATCCGCAAAGCGCCTGGCCCTGATGGGATTCCAGGCGCTGCGCTTAGAGCTCTGCCACCCAGAGCTGTTGTCGCACTGACAAACATAATCAATGCTACACTACGTCTGAGACACTTTCCATCTTCTTGGAAACAAGCCACTGTTATCACCATCCCGAAGCCAGGCAAAGATGCCAAGTTTCCGGAGAATCACAGACCAATCAGCCTGTTGAACCTGCTGGCCAAAGTGGCCGAGAAGGTTCTTCATGAGCTGCTTCTGCAGCACACGGTCGACAACAATATAATTCCTCCGGAACAGTTCGGCTTTAGGGATAAGCATTCCACCACGCACCAACTAGTGCGAGTCGTGGAATATGCTACGAGTGGGCTCAACAAGAAGATGGCCACCGGTGGCGTGTTCTTGGACGTAGCCAAAGCGTTTGATAAAGTGTGGCACAGAGGGCTTCTAGCGAAGCTGCTGCAGCACAAGTACCCTCTGTACTTGGTGCAACTTATCGAATCATACCTCAGTCGGAGGAAGTTTCGGGTTAGGTTCGACGGAGCGCTCTCCAACGAAAAAACAGCGACAGCGGGCGTAGCGCAAGGTTCGGTGATCTCACCACTCCTCTTCAACATCTTCGTCAGTGACATGCCGAAGATGGAGGCCAACACTAGCCTTGCGCAATACGCAGATGATACGGCCTTGCTTAGCCAGAGCCACAGCCCGAAACTTGTGACAAAGCGACTCCAACAAGCAGTCAATGCTGTGGAGCGCTGGTGCATCAAGTGGAGGGTAGCTGTGAATCCGGACAAGAGCACTGCCATCCTCATCACCAGGAGGCGGCGCAAACCGCATGGCAGTCTAGTGATGTTTGGGCGTCCGATACCCTGGCGCGACAAGGTGACGTACCTTGGAGCAATCATAGACAAAAGGGCTAATTTTCATAGCCACATTCAATCTGCCGTGCAGAAAGCGAAGCGAACCATGATGCAGCTGTTGCCGCTGATCGGACGAAAGAGCGAACTATCGCTCGCTAATAAGTTGAGGGTCTACAAGACCATCATCAGACCTCAACTGCTGTACGCGGCACCAGCATGGGGCTGCGCTACTCCACGGCAGATGAAAAAGCTTCAGGTTTTTCAAAACCGAGCCCTGAGGGTAATAACCAACGCTCCTTGGTACGTCCGCAACGCCAATATTCACCGCGACCTAAAGGTCACAACGGTCCGTGAATTCATGCTCACACAAGCCACCAAAGTATTTGGTGGTATGAGTGTGCATGAAAACATTCTCGTACGACAGTCAGTCGACTACGACGAGATGGCACCGTACAGGGTTCGGCGCCCGAAACATTTTCTCAGTGACTAACAGAGAAACGTACATCACTGAGTGCCATCCGGACTAAACCGGAAGGGCTATAGCAGCCCGTATCATAAATACTCAAACAATGAATTCGGAACAAGGGAGCCAATGGCTCAAACTCCAAAAAGTGAAACCACATGTAGTAAGCGCTGAACGTTTAGTGGGAATTTCTGTACATTTTCATTGAAATGGCGATTTGTAATGTCCTGTCAAGATCTGCAATTGCATGTGTTACATCTACACATTCCCTTAAGCAGAGTGTCACATTGAAACAACCCTTTTTTACCGCGCGAAAATCGCAAATTTTTTATATGTTTTAACACACTCCGTCGAGCGGCTAGTGGCTCTGCTTAGCAATCACAGATCTTAAGCAACACAAAGAAGCACGAACATTTGGATGGGTGACCGCTTCGTTGCAGTTTTAGTTTTTTACACTTTAACATTTTTTGAGACAAGATAGCGATGTGCGGTTTTCACTGCTGTATTCAGCATTAAATTAGCTATCTTTTAAAGTGTATTGCAAAATTTTATCGTGAGTTGTTAATTAAATCTCCTCTTTCTACCAGTATATAAACTGTATATGTTAATATGTCTGAAACGAAATTAAAAATCGAAAACAGCGAACGCAAATGTTACATGGTGCAAGGAGGATGCAGAGCATCAGGTGGAGGAATGTTAAAAACACGTAAATTTCTCTTGCTCCAAATAACAATTATACGCGATTAAAAAACATGTATTATACATCAAAATGACCGATGAACTCTCCTCTTTCTACCAGTATATAAATTGTATATGTTAATATGTCTGAAACGAAATTAAAAATCGAAAACAGCGAACGCAAATGTTACATGGTGCAAGGAGGATGCATAGCAGCAGGCAGAGGAATGTTAAAAAAACGTAAATTTATCTTGCTCCAAATAACAATTATACGGGTTTAAAAAACATGTATTATACATCAAAATGACCGCTGAAATCTCCTCTTTCTACCAGTATATAAATTGTATATGTTAATATGTCTGAAACGAAATTAAAAATCGAAAACAGCGAACGCAAATGTTACATGGTGCAGGGTGGACGCAGCGCGGCAGGCAGAGGAATGTTAAAAAAACGTAAATTTATCTTGCTCCAAATAACAATTATACTCGATTAAAAGACATGTATTATACATCAAAATGACCGGTGAACTCTCCTCTTTCTACCAGTATATAAATTGTATATGTTAATATGTCTGAAACGAAATTAAAAATCGAAAACAGCGAACGCAAATGTTACATGGTGCATGGAGGACGCAGCGCGGCAGGCAGAGGAATGTTAAAAAAACGTAAATTTAACTTGCTCCAAATAACAATTATACTCGATTAAAAAACATGTATTATACATCAAAATGACCGCTGAACTCTCCTCTTTCTACCAGTATATAAACTGTATATGTTAATATGTCTGAAACGAAATTAAAAATCGAAAACAGCGAACGCAAATGTTACATGGTGCAAGGAGGATGCATAGCAGCAGGCAGAGGAATGTTAAAAAAACGTAAATTTATCTTGCTCCAAATAACAATTATACGGGTTTAAAAAACATGTATTATACATCAAAATGACCGCTGAAATCTCCTCTTTCTACCAGTATATAAATTGTATATGTTAATATGTCTGAAACGAAATTAAAAATCGAAAACAGCGAACGCAAATGTTACATGGTGCAAGGAGGATGCAGAGCATCAGGTAGAGGAATGTTAAAAACACGTAAATTTCTCTTGCTCCAAATAACAATTATACGCGATTAAAAAACATGTATTATACATCAGAATGACCGATGAACTCTTCTCTTTCTACCAGTATATAAATTGTATATGTTAATATGTCTGAAACGAAATTAATAATCGAAAACAGCGAACGCAAATGTTACATGGTGCAGGGAGGACGCAGCGCGGCAGGCAGAGGAATGTTAAAAACACGTAAATTTATCTTGCTCCAAATAACAATTATACGCGATTAAAAAACATGTATTATACATCAAAATGACCGCTGAACTCTCCTCTTTCTATCAGTATATAAATTGTATATGTTAATATGTCTGAAACGAAATTAAAAATCGAAAACAGCGAACGCAAATGTTACATGGTGCAGGGAGGACGCAGCGCGGCAGGCAGAGGAATGTTAAAAAAACGTAAATTTATCTTGCTATAAATAACAATTATACGCTATTAAAAAACATGTATTATACATCAAAATGACCGCTGAACTCTCCTCTTTCTACCAGTATATAAATTGTATATGTTAATATGTCTGAAACGAAATTAAAAATCGAAAACAGCGAACGCAAATGTTACATGGTGCAAGGAGGACGCAGCGCGGCAGGCAGAGGAATGTTAAAAAAACGTAAATTTATCTTGTTCCAAATAACAATTATACGCGATTAAAAAAACATGTATTATACATCAAAATGACCGCTGAACTCTCCTCTTTCTACCAGTATATAAATTGTATATGTTAATATGTCTGAAACGAAATTAAAAATCGAAAACAGCGAACGCAAATGTTACATGGTGCAGGGAGGACGCAGCGCGGCAGGCAGAGGAATGTTAAAAAAACGTAAATTTATCTTACTCCAAATAACAATTATACGCTATTAAAAAACATGTATTATACATCAAAATGACCGCTGAACTCTCCTCTTTCTACCAGTATATAAATTGTATATGTTAATATGTCTGAAACGAAATTAAAAATCGAAAACAGCGAACGCAAATGTTACATGGTGCAAGGAGGACGCAGCGCGGCAGGCAGGCAGTTACGCAAGAAATACTAACCCTAGGCTATTTTAAATCGCAAATTCGAAATCTATTGACCTTAATGAAGGGTGCAGCGCCCTTATCTCGTTTTTTTTACCCCAAAATTTAATAGTAAAAACACCAAGACTATAGTCCAACTTTTTCTTGGAAAACCCCCAAAAAAATCGAGTTAAGGGTGGATTCCTATAGATTCAGCCCTAAAAACTCCAATGGCGGTCTTGAAAATTGGCGCTCACCCTTAAATCTTATGTTATTAAATAAAGCAAAGTAAATACTGCTCTAATTATGAAACTACACATCCTATCGCAAAATGGTTTGTGAAATCGTATTCAGCACATTCTAAAAGAGGTATACAATCATTTCTAGCCCTTTACAGTTAATTTGAAAGTAAATAAAACATATTTTATTTCTGTAACAATATCTTTATTATCTCAATGCATAAATACAAGTTATCATTTATTTATATTATAACTTAAATAAAACACAAGAGTACAAGTACAAGTATATAATTTTTATTATATTATTTATTTGGAATGAATACAAAGATTAGATCTCCTGGATTGACATTGGAAGAAAGAGACTGAAACTCCTCTGGCATTCGCCTGACATCCTAGGGAAACTTCCAGAAAACCTAGGGCAGAAGAGCAGCGTCGCCGTCCACTAAACAAACAGAAATGCATCAGTAAATAAATCAATTCTTTAATAAATTTAATAAACTTACATTTGTGTTGGGAACGGCGAACTATGTTGAAGAATTACTTGAAAGCTCTGAAACTGTGTCTGCTGGCCGCAGGCTCTTGACTACGAGGGGTGAAACTCTCTTGAAAAATCTTCAACTGCATCTGTCACTCGAAAATCCTTGGCTGAAACAACAAAACAAATAAGAAACTGCAAATTAAAATGAAAAAATGTATAATTACATGTGTGAAGTAGAAAGTAAACACGTAGAAATCCAGCGGAGACGAAGTTCACTGTGTCATCTTCATTCCTGTTTTAAGAAACAGAACAAAAACAAACCACAAAAATAAAACAAACAGTGGAAGCAGAAAACACCTATACTAAAAGGAAGAGAAAAAACACAAAAATATATAAACAAAGAAAAATTCAGGACGAGAAGTATTGTCCCACGGCGGATGATTCAATTCCATCGGTGGTAGAATCTGCAACTTCATCCCTCGATGCATTGCATATTTCCTACGGTGGCTGGCTCAGCTACTGTTCCAACGACGGTAGTCTCAGCTACATTGTCCATTTCCCACGGTGGTTGACTCTGCAATGACTCTAGAAACATAAAAACAAAACAAATTAGAGACAAAGAAACAACGAAAATGTTTCTGAAATAGAAAAATAAATATTACCTATAATAATTTGATTCTTATCTTCTTTACTCTTGAACTCTGTAATCAAATAAAAATAAACACACAAATTAGAAACATTGAAATATATTTAATTCTGGAAATAAAAACTTACGTATTAAAAATAGAAATCTGAAAGAAAAAATGCTGTAAAGGAATACAAGTACATGGGTTAGTAGACTTAAACCTAACTTAAATTAAAGCTGAAATAAAATGGATTAACTTAAAATTAGCTTAAAGGTACCCAAAACCATTAAAGCTAAATTAAAACTAAGATTCACACCACCCCACAGACATTCCTGTGCCTTTAAGACTCTAATAACAGCAACCGGTGTGTTGTCTGTTTTCAAAAAAGAAACGTGGGTCGTCTAGCCGAACCCCGCATGGTCTCCTACTTCGCGATACCGCAGGGGCCCGAGCTCATGTCACAGAATCACGTTAGCCGATCAACTACTTTCTCTGCCATCCGGAATTCCCTTTGTACAAGCACTTATGAATAGAGCCTATCATATTCACAAATGTAATGAACGAGAACTGTCAAGAGCGAATCTTGTTAACAGGCATCGGATGCGATATTTGCCGAGAGCTGGTACCAGTCATGACTCTGGATCCACTCTAGATGATCGGACTGCTGTGAGCATGCCCCACGCGCCGCGTTAGCCCTAAACCAGTAATCGGAATAAATTTAATCGATGGTCTTCACGTGAAGACAGCGCTTTGCAAAAATCCCGTAAACGGTTCCCGGCTGATTCTACAACGGACACAGAGTATGACCTGCAGCGGTGCGTTCTCATCCACCCACCTACTGACTGTACTAAAGCACTCCAGCTCGTACTGCGTAGGCCGCACATACGAAATCATACTCCGCGAACGTTCACTGATTCTACACGTAGTTGCAACGGACACAACAGTATGACCTGCAGAGGTTTGTTCTCTCCACCCTATAGGAAGATGGACAGACTCACAGACTGTACGAGCCACTCCAGGCATGCACTGCGTGAGCCAAACGTACGAAATCATACTCTTGTGTAGTGAGAGAAGCCCACTCGCGAACGATAAATTTTGATTGAAAGACGCTCGCTATGACCAAGGCACAGGTCACATCAGTTCGCGTACGCGCCCAACCTCCATCAAAAGTACACGACAGCTAAACCGTTTCACAAAATTTAGTCACCCACTTAATTACCCAACGGTCAAACTTGAATTTTGTACTTAAATACAGTAATTGCATACAATATCTAACTACAAAATTCACATTTAATGAACGCGAGTCGAGTCAAAACACAAAACAAATTACACAGAGCGACGCACTTTACCATTCCGCGATTTAGACTCGAATGGACGCAAATCTGAGCTACATTGCCCAGCTAAACCGGTCACGTGGTTCTTTTCGACGTCCTGATTGGTTCCTGTTAACAGACGCTTTCACGACTGAAAATTCCTTGATGTACGATGAATTTCAGTTTTTTCGACGTTAGTTAAACAGAAAATGCACTGTAGTTAGTTTCCTAATTATTTTACAGAAAAAAGTTTAAATTCAAATTTGTAGAGAATAAAATTCTCTACAAAACGGTTCAAAGCATTTTTCTCTAAAATGTAACCCTATAAATTTAAACCTTAAAACCCTTAGAATCTACGACACTTTACGCGTAAAAATTAGCTTCTTTATCCTGTCAAACGTTTCCTAATTATTTTAGAGAAAAATGTTATAAGTAAAAAATATGGAGAAGTACATTCTCTACTTGATTTACTTGAAACATTTTTCTCTAAAATAATTAGGAAACGTACTAGAGTGGAAAAACTTAAGTGAGATGAGAAAAAATTCCTGGTCGACTTGGTCACGTGACTTTTTTGTACTTCCTGATTGGTTAATAGTACATGATTCACCTTCAAGCAGGAATAACTGTTTGGATACTCGAACGGAAAAGAGAATGATCCTCGCTTGGCGATAACACGAGTAGCTGTTTGGATACCCGAACGGAAAAGAGAATATTTTCTACAATTTGATCTTAAGTTAACATTAGTGAATACTAAAAAATGTAGAACAATATTTTGACAGGTAAGGTTATACTTGTTGATTTATTGATACAAATCGTTAACATTTTAAAAGTAACAATAACATTACTTTTATCTACGATAAAATTACTTTCTTGTACGATAATCAGACTGAAAAAAGAGTTGTGAAGTATGCGACATGTTTTTGTGACTCTTGTTGCGTGTAACGTTGAAACGTGACAGCTGAGTGGAAAGATTTTTTAAAGTACTTAAAAAGGTTTTTAGTGATATATTTTTGAAATGTCGAATAATGAGAAACTTCAGTCACTTAAAAATAAGTTTTTATGCTGTGTTCCTGTACGAGATATTGAATTACTAGTAAGGGCATAACCAAACTTTTCTTGGGCACATGTCAATTTTTAGAATAAATAATTTTAAAATGTGTTGTACTTGGTAATATGCATATCGTTTTATGTATTTAGTTAGTCAGATAAATTAGGGTCTGTTTAAAGTGTAAGTGAAACAGGTAATCGAATAGATGTTGCAATCCAAAATGATGAACTCACTCAAACACCCAATATTTTAATGTTTTATTCAAGATGACCTAACATATTTCTTCTTCTGTTAAGGACTGCCTGGCTTCTCTTTCCTGGGACGACCAAGAGCTTTTGTTGAACCAAACAGTTAAAAGCAATTTACTCAAAAAGTTTCGTATAAAGTCCTCATATCAAAAGGCTTTTCTTAAAGCTGTTATAGAGGTATTAGAATCGAATTGTACTGAGGTACATGATAGATTGTACGAGAGCTATTGCCAAGTTTTAAGCTCTGAGGATCAAGAGAAATACTATTTTAAGCATTATATAGTAGAGGGAAAGGCTATTACTTTAAAGGAAAATAAAAATTTTATTTCGGAGGGTACTACAGGTCTATGTAGTTGGCAGGTAAATAGTACAATTTTGCCGATGACTTACTTGAAAACTAATTTATATATCTCTTATTTTGCAGGCATCTTTAGCGCTGTCGCAATGGTGTTTGAACAACAAGAATCTATTGAAAGACAAAGTAATTCTTGAGCTGGGCTCAGGCGTTGGTCTGGTAGGTCTCACAATAGCCCAGCATTGCTATCCAAAAGAAGTTTTTCTAAGCGACTGTCATCCTAAAGTATTATCAGTGCTCTCCGAAAATGTGTCGTTAAATTTTAAAGACAGTGACCATGGTGATAATGTCGCTAAAGATGTTTTAGTGTCAGTTGTTAACGACAGTTCTAAAGTTAGTGTGTTGGATTTAGCTTGGGAAACAGTGCAAAATAACAAATGTTTTGAAAGACTTTTGCCGGATTTTGTACTGGCAGCTGATGTTGTTTATGATAACAGTGTTTTTGGACCACTTTGTGGAGCTGTTACTTATTTTTTGGGGCGAAACCCTGGGACGCAAGTTGTCTGAGAGGAATCCTGAAACCTTGCGAGAATTTCTGGGACTATTAGGTTTGTTTGGATGTTTTTTCGCTGTTTATTATATATTTAAAACTATGATTTGTTTCAGAATCTCATAAGTGCAAGATAATCAACATTCCGGCTCCTAGTCCGGAGCAGTTTCATTGGCTAACCGAAACTCCTATTCTTTTGTACTTGGTAACTTTAATATGAAGGTAAATTATACTTTTGTTTTATTTTTATTATTGTTATATGCTGTGCTACCTTTTGTTTATTTTTTGTGAGTTAAAAGATCTTAAATCTCGAAAGAATATTAAATTTATTTTATCCAATATTTCGCAAACAATTTTGTTGCTTCATCAGGGAAAAATGTTTTAACTTTACAGTTCCTATCATTGATGGTGCACTTGGTTTGCAGTATACTAAAAAACTTTGTCAATATTTATCGAATGTTCTTTAATATGTGATTCCTTCTTTACATTGACTGGAAATTGTATTCGAGTCCTTTTTGTTAAAATTTTACAAGTATCTAGTTAAAACATTTTTATACCGTAGCTTTAATCATTTTCAGCAGTGTCTTCGGAGCTGATATCGCGGATAAAATCACCGAATCATCGTGGACAACATCACTAGAATCATCGTGAACAATATCACCGAAGATATCGTGAACTATTATATCATCGTGGACAACATCGCCAGAGTCTTCAGCTTCTGGAACATTACGGACTTATGCAGCAGTCTCAGTTCTACTGACATGAAGCACAATTTGATAACTTAAGGATCTTGCTGCTTGCAACATGAAAACCGTAAGTGTGTTTTAATGTTATGGTATATATTATTTATTCTCCATGTTCCAGATGATTCCTTCAAACTCCTACTGTCCTAAAGACTTCCACGAGTCCATGAAACATATCTGTCCATGTAACTTTATACTTGCCGAATAAAAATAAGCCATTAATATGAATTTTGTGTTTTATTCATTATAGTGTGTTGCAAAGTGTTAAAAAAATAAAGAATCCCAATACTAAAGGATATATTCTACGTATAAATTATTTTTCTTCTGTCATAAAAATACGTTCTTTTTAAAATTTTACTTGAAGCATTTATTGTTAAAATAATATATGAATATTTGACCCGTATTTCTGAACCGCCAGTATGTAGTAAAATATCGTGGTATAATTATTGAACGCATGAAACAATTAATCGTTATAATATTAAAGAGGCAAATAAATAAAAAGAAACTTATATTTTGTTGTCTTCATTGCATCTGGACAACACGACAGCCGGGACATATTCTGTAATAAATCTGGGCTACTCGGATGTGAATCTCACCTTGCAACATTGGTTATTGAGCCCTAAAATGCGACAAAATACATACTAACATCAATTAATTGCCATTAAAATCCATGAACACACATCCACTATACACACACACACACTACACACGTTGAATCCAAATTCCAGCAACCAACTATTACAATTATTTTGTACATTTAAAATTCTACTTTTAGTGCTAATTTATTAAGAATTAACCTTATTGTCCTTATCGCTAACGTTTATAGTAGTAACAATAAACAATACTAACATTTGAAGCGGTGTAGAATGTTTTCAATTGAGCAAAACTGAAGTTTTTGATTTCAGCAACAATTTATGCACTAAAATGACCACAAAGAAATTCTGAATCTATTGATATGTTTTACATATGTAATCGATAATATTTTTGGTGAAAATTCGATTTTTCTACGCACACAAACACTTTATTGCACAGCTCACTGACAGATAACAAAACAATTGAACAGTAGTGTGGCGCGAAGCCCTGTACACCAACTTTGAATTCATTTTCCTGGGAAATTGTTCTTAATTCGTACGATGTTTTTAATATTTTGCTTAGGATGCTGGCCGAAATCATGAAAATTAATTTTAAAAAAAATTGCGCGAGACGGTGGGCCATTTTTTTGTAATTTGATTTTATCCATGATTTGCAAGTGAAAATTAATTTTCAAAAAAAAATTTGCGTAGGACGGTGGACGATTTTTCGAAAAATTTTTTTTGTTCATGCATTTAAAGTGAAAATTGAAGTTAAAAAATGTTTGCATGAGGTGCAAAGTTAATTCCGAAAAAAATATTTGATTCATGCATATCTGCTCACAGGCAAATCAATAAAACACAAATCCCAATCCCCCCAGCATATTTTCTCTTTTCTTTTTTAAGAATTATCGAATATCGGTACCGATCTGTTCTTTGGATCGGTCCGTCGTACAATACAACAATTTTTACAAAGAAATATTACAATAAATATAAGATAATATAATACATTTTTTGTATAGATATTCTTCTGCTTTCTGGCTGCTGAACGTGTTCGAGGGCCAAATTGTACTCTTGGTGCTGGACGCGGATCATCCTCCCGATTCTTACTCATTGACCGCAGTGTATGTGTGACGGCTGGTTGTGTTTCAAGTCTTTCTCAATGATCGCTTCTCCAGGTGAAAATCTTCACGACCTGCTAACAACCATCTTCAGCTCTGCATGAAACTGTCTGAGAGGTTCGTGAACTCGAAATCTGTAACATTTTTGTGCCATCAGTCAAACTGTCCCGTTGCTCGTCAAACATTCAAGCTATATTCATTAAACAACAACATTATCATGTTTAAATTATTGTAAAGTTTACATGATGTGTATACTTTGCACAATTTTATTTGGCTGCCTTCTCAGTTCAATAATTATATCGCGAGAGATCTACTCACAATGACAGTATATTTATATATCAACTGGAAATTTTCTTCGAGCAATGCTTCAAATAAAATGAGCAGTGTTATTATATTTATTTTGGTTAATTATTATTGTTAAATTAATTGTTAACGATCGTCGTTCAACATTTATAAAGTCGCTTGACTAACAACTAAAATGTGTATATTTCGAAACGAGGGGTAGCTAATTATAACTAACTTAACCTAGAGAGCGACTACATAAATATTAATAAAGTTATTTACCTTGTAGGCATATACCCGAAACTATTTACATAATAAATATTTGAATAAATTCATACAGAGAAAATTTACTTGAAGCATTTGTTAGTAAAATCAATTTAGAAATATTTACTACAGAAAAATTATTCAGGTCTTTCTTAACAGCGAGTATGTAGTAAAATATCGAGGTATAATTATTGAATGCACGAAGCAATATAATTATTCAAAGTTAAATGAAATATAAAATTAATAATAAAAGGACTGAAAAAGCAACAATGTGCAGAATGTATTGTTAATTATGTGTATGTGTGTGTGTCAAGTAAAATATCTACTTCCCTTGTACGCTGTTTCTGTCATCTTCCTCGATGGTCACGTCTCCAGGTAGAAACCTCCACGACCTCCAGACAACCATCATCTGCTCTGGATGAAACTGTCTGAGAGCTTCGTGAACTTGAAATCTGAAACTTTTTTATGGCATCAGTTACTTTGTGTCCAGTTGCTCTGCAGACATTCTAGCTTGTTTCAATAATTAGCAAAATTATAACGTTTAAACAATTGTATCGTTTGAAATATATACTGAATTTTATTGTGTTTGAACAATGCTTCAAATAAAATGTGCAGTGCTATTCATTTTGGAATATTGTTGCCTATTTTTGTTTTTAAACTGATTGTTCAACATTTATGTAGTCGCCTGACTTAAAACTAATATGTTGTGTATTGTGTATATTTCGGAACGGAGGAGAAGCTAATTATAACTAACTTAACCTAAATAGCGACTATATAAATAATAATTGAATTACTGACATTGTGTGAAATAGAGAAAATTTACTTGAAGCATTTATTGTTAAAATAATTTGGAAATATTTAAACCGTCTTTCTGCACCAGCAGTATGTAGTAAAATATCGTAGTATAATTATTGAACGCATGAAACAGTTAATCGTTATAATTTGAAAGAGGCAAATAAATAAAAAGAAACTTATCTTTTGTTGTCTTCATTGCATCTGGACAACACGAGAGCCTGAGCATATTCTGCAGTGAAGTTCGGCTATTCGGATATGAATCTCACTTACAACAATGATTATTGAATCCTGAAATATGATAAAATACATATAAATATCATTTAATTGTCATTAAAATCCACGACCACACATCCACTACATACACACACACACTACACACATTGAATTCAAATTCCGGCAACCAACTATTACAATTATTTTTTACATATATAATTCTAATTTTAGTGCTAATTTATTAAGAATTAATTTTATTGTTCTTATCGATAACTTTTATAGTAGTAATAATAGTAATACAATAAACAATACTAACATTTGAAGCGGTGTAGAATGTTTTCAACTGAGCAAAACTAAAGTTTATAATTTCAGCAACAATTTATACTCGCACACTAAAATGACCACAAAGAAATTCTGAATCGATTGATATTAATTTTACATATGTAATCGGTAATATTATTGGTGAAAATTCGATTTTTCTACGCACACAAACACTTTATTGCACAGCGCACTGACAGATAACAAAACAATTGAACTGTAGTGTGGCGCGAAACCCTATACCAACTTTGAATTCGTCATTTTCTTGAGAAATTGTTCTTAATTCATACGATGTATTTAATATTTTATAATTTTGCTTAGGATGCTGGCCGAAATCATGAAATTTTTTTTTAGTTATTTTCAATTTGAATTTATCAGATTAATTTTGAAAAAATTGCGTGGAACGTTGATCAAAAACTATTATTACATTTATTGATGCCAATGTATCTCAGATATATAATATGAAATGTAATTAGTGCTCGATTTATCTTTTATCACTTGTATCAGGGCGTACCTTAAACTTTCAGCACTGACAACTATCAAATTGTTTTGATTGTTTCTATTTTTCTTTTGGATGTTTACAGATATAGCTGCAGCAGTGATGAAGCCGCAGCCCTACTTCAGGTTTTGCTGACCGTTTTCCTGGAGCCTAAGGAAGGAATTTCCGGAGGTGAGGTCAGTCTTCCCTGATCCAAGCTATACATTTCAAATAGATATGTTGTATAGACAAATAAGTAAATTGTATATACTTAAAATACAGATATCGTCAACACAATAACAAAAACTACCAACCAATAAACATGCACCCATCGTCAACAAAATAAATCAAATTTCCAATCAACAAGTATGTGTACATCGTCAACAAAATAAAACCAACTACCAACCAATACGTATGTATTTTAATTTATAATAATCCCTTTTTACCAAGAAATATATTATTTAGATTGCAAAATAGAGAAATAAATTTTAATAATCACTTGTTATAAAAAGGTTTAAATTATATTTTATTTTGTGTTAAAAAATTTCTCAAGATTACATATCTTTTGATTTAGAAAATTAATTGTTTCTAATATACAAAACAATTATAACTTGTGATTTTATAAAAATATTATTCCTCTAATCGTAAAATGGTTCAAGTAAAAGTTATTGAAAATTAAATGTACAATTAATTTCAATATATTTTTATAGTAAACTCATTAGTATTGCAATATTTTATATTCTAAAAATTATTTTTAGCCAAATGCAAATATGTAGAAGACACTTCGCTAACTAGGCAAGTTTTAATGTTGCAGCTATATATCTAGAGCTCATTTAGAATAATTTTAACATTAAAAAAAATGCTTCAAATAATACCGTTAGAGAAAAAATTAGGGATTATTTTCTTTCATTACGACTTTTCTGTAAAATTAACCGTTTATCTAAATATCGCCAGAAATACTATATCAAATTTTAGGACGAGATTCCTTCTGCCATCTGCCATATTCTTAAACTATAATTTGTGCTCTAGTTTCACATATTTCAAATTCCTAAGCAGTTTCGTAGCGCATGCGTATAGACAATCATTCGATCCAAAAAATCAATAATTTCGATTCAGCGCAGATGATTCCTAATTTTAAATTTGAATTGAAATGATTTCAAATCATGTAGAACTGAGGTAAACATATTTTTGAAACTTATTTAAGATATCACGAAGCTGCCAAAATATAATATTTAATTTAATTTATATGAACGTATCCAAGTACTTTTTTAAATTAGGTATTAATACAGTTTTCATGATTGTGATCAACCTTTTAAATATATTACAAACATACAATGGACAAAAGAGGATTCGTAAAGCTTTATTTATTTATTAAATTATGTTTAATTTATTCCTAAAGCCTCAATATTTATTTTTCAATAACAGTAATTATAGTTGTAGAACAGTCTGGAATGGTCTGTAGGAGATACTGTCAAAATTAAAGAAAGTTCTGAAGCTTTTTCGTACTTCAAAATGTAAATTTATTTAAATATTGGTTTAAATCTATATTATTTAAACAAAGTTGTTTATTTACATTTGATTTATACTTTTCAGTGTGGAATGAAAACATTGCACGCTGGGTTCCTCGAAATTCAGCAGAGTTCTGGTGATACACCGATCCACCTGATCAACTCCTAGAACATATTGCTTCTGAATTCACTAGCTACATAGTAACGACATCTGCGAGTCCGAGGTAATCACCTTCAGTATCTTTGTCGCGGATCAGCATCTGCACATCTGGAAGAATGTCCTCAACTGTTACTGTAGATTTATTAATATTTTTTAAGAAATACTTGAAATATTGACTAAATACAATTGTACGATTTCACGTCATACTATTATTTGGTTAATATCTCAAAAAGTATCTAGCTATGATATCAGTTTTAATAAATATGGATGGAATACAATATCTAGTACTAAAAATTATTAGATTTGTTGAAATTTTGCAAGGCATTATTGACTTATAGGTAAAATAATATTTTTGGGTATGACGCCATTTTGAAATTTTTATTTTGTTAATTACTTGAAAACTATTAGAGTTAAAATATCGTAGTCAAAAGTCCGCAACTCTAGATTAATTAGAGAGTTAGTAAATATCACATTTGTTAAGTTATTATTGTTAATTAAGAAGATACAAGCGATATAAAAATATTCGTCAATCTGTCATGGCTGACACTTTTCTCTTGTCGTTTATTCTTATAATATCTGAGCTAAAATGTTGTATTCTCAAATATTCATCTCTAGTTTAATTGTAGAGTTGGGAAATATCCTATTTGTTAAGATATTATTGTAATTAAGAAGATACAAGCGATATAAATATATGCATCGATCTGTCATGGCGGAAATTTTTCTCTTGTTGTTTATTCTTAAAATATCTAAGCGAAAATTTTGTAGTCTCAAAAATTCGACTATAATTTAATTGTAGTGTTAGCAACTATCACATTTGTTAATTAATTATTGTTAATTAGAAAAATATAGGCCATATAAAAATATCCATGTAGCCATCATGGCGGGTATTTTTCCATTGTTGTTTATTCTTAAACTATTTGAGTTAGACTACTCTGCTCTGAAAATATTAACTCTAGATAGATTGTAGTATTAGCAAATATCACATTTGTTAATTAATTATTGTTAATTAGAAAAATATAGGCCATATAAAAATATCCATGTAACCATCATGGCGGGTATTTTTCCATTGTCGTTTATTCTTAAACTATTTGAGTTAGACTACTCTGCTCTGAAAATATTAACTCTTGATAGATTTTAGTATTAGCAAATATCACATTTGCTAATTAATTATTGTTAATTAAAAAAATATAGGCCATATAAAAATATGCATGTAGCCATCATGGCGGGCATTTTTCCATTGTTGTTTATTATTAAACTATTTGAGTTAGAATAATTAAGTACAAAATTCTCAACAATATATTAGTTGTACATTATTAATTACCTAATAAGAAATTCGCAAATTAAAAATGTTCATGTTGTATTGTTTGTAATATTTATTGTTTATTTGTATAATTTTGTTGTAATGCTTTATTTATTGCAATAAATAATTAAAATTATGCTTGTGTTTCATATATTTATCTTTCCCTAATCTTATTTTATTAAATTAACCCCTTAAATTAAGGGATGATATCTTCTCATCACGAGAAATAGCCAGAGACCGCTTGGCTTGTTGGCTGAAAACTCAAATTTTTAACTTTATATCCGGGCAGCAGAGACTGGCAGAGCCCTCAGATAAAAAGACGAACTTGTTAATTTTTGCTATCGTTGGCAACATTGATTTTTATAGTGTTGCCAACTATAGCAAAAATGGATAAGTTCTTCTTCTTATCCAAAATAGTGCTCTTCCAATCCTTGCTGCCCTGGTACGAAATCTGATTTTCGCTTGAATCTTCGCCAGTCAGTCGGTGTCGAAAATTACGAAAAAAACCCTAAAAAAATCGAGTTAAGGGTTAATTCCTATAGATTCACTCCAATGGCGGTCTCGAAAATTGGCGCTCACCCTTAAATGTAAGAGATATCGCAAAAATAACGAAATTTCGCCGTCCCCTGTGATTTGACCCCTGAAGAACCGCCATTTTCCTACAACATATGTGAGTATGAAGGGCGTAGGGCCAAGGGTTCCCGAAATCGCTAATTTGACCTCTCTGTTAACAAAATATCAGCATTTTTTACTTCACTGATTTCTTCAGATTTCAAATGCGAGTTACGCAAGAAATACTCACCCTAGGCTATTTTAAATCACAGATTCGAAATCTATGGACCTTAATGAAGGGTGTAGCGCCCTTATCTCAATTCTTTTTACCCCAAAATTTAATAGTAAAAACACCAAGACTATAGTCCAACTTTTTTTTGGGAAAACCCCAAAAAAATCGAGTTAAGGATGGATTCCTATAGATTCAGCCCTAAAAACTCCCGTGGCGGTCTCGAAAATTGGCGCTCACCCTTAAATTTGGGGTAATTCATATCCAATTTTATGTTCTTTATGTAGTATGTATATAAGGTTCATTATTGCATGTCACATTTCGTCAGCGCACCAGCAGTTTTATATATTATGAACGACAAGTCAGAAGTGATATAAATTTTGAACCAAAAGTCAGCAATGGTTCATAATATATAAAAGTTAAATGCGAATTACGCAAGAAATACTAACCCTAGGCTATTTTAAATCACAGATTCGGAATCTACAGATCCTAATGAAGGGTGTAGCGCCCTTATCTCAATTTTTTTACCCCTAAATTTAATCGTAAAAATACCAAGACTATAAGTCCAACTTTTTTTCGGAAATGACCCAAAAAAATCGAGTTAGGGGTGGATTCCTATAGATTCAGCCCTAAAAACTCCCGTGGCGGTCTCGAAAATTGGCGCTCACCCTTAAATCTTATGTAATTAAATAGAGCAAAGTGAATACTGCTCTAATTATGTTACTACACATCCTATCGCAAAATGGTTTGTGAAATCGTGTTCAGCACACTCAAATAAGGGATATACAGTCACTTCTAGCCCTTTAAAGTTAATATTAAGGGTGATTTTTAAGGGAAACTATTCTGAAACTTCAAAGCGTCATATCTCGGAAACGGTAAGAGATATCGCAAAAATAACGAAAAACCGCGGTCCCTCTATTAGTACCCTGAAGAATCGACCCTTCTCTACAACATATGTGAGCATGAAGGGCGTAGGGCCAAGGGTTAAAAAACCGCTAATTAATCAAGGTCACAACATCAAAAAACGAGCATCTTCAATTAGTTTTAATCATCAAATCGAAAGAATATTTTCAAACTACGATGATTTTTTGTAGTTTAGGAACCTGTACTTCTAACATAATCTAATAGATGGCAGCACTAAGATTAAAATTGAAATGAATAAATTAAAATTATGAATTTCGTTTCATTAAATGGCAATATTAATTTTAAACTATTATTGTATATTTTAAAGTAAATAAAACACAAATTATTTGTAATAATTTCTTTATTATCTCTATGGATAAATACATGTTATTGTATTTCATTTTTTAAGATATTAATTTATATTATTTATAAGATTACAGCCTTCTAGTTACAAATAACATATATGTAAAATATAAACTACTACATTGATGTTACTGGCAGCGGATGTCGGTCTTGATCTTGTTTCTGTAAACATCCAGAGCGCTCTGGTGAAGATGCAGGGTCCGGCGAGACTGATCAGAATACCAGCAGCTCCACGATGATGATGCAGCAGCAGAAGATGGGCCGGGATTTCGCTGCAAATAATGTACTTCAAAGCTGATATCGTCTCCGAAGACACTGTTGAAGGTGACCAAGGCTCCGATGACGTTGTCCACGTGTCGCTATTAACATAAGAACAATGTATTAGATAAAAGATTAACTGAGAACCTGAAAAAACATACATGGAATGGTTAGGAAGAAATATTTGTTGATGTCTAAAGAAATCTGAAGGCAGTAAAATAATCTGAACTTAAACATGAAATGAAAATTGTGATTATTTTTTTATGAATAAAATTAATTTTCTTACATCATAGTTACTGGCAGCGAGCGTCGGTCCTGATGAATCTGATGCCGGAGGGATTTTGAGCCCTCCAGGTGTAGATGTTGATGATGCAGGCTCCGAGGACGATGATTAAAAAATGAGCTTTAAAACGCACTACCGCAGCAAAAGCTGGGTAACTTTGACCTGCTTAAAGCTAGGCGCGGACGAGATGAGGTGATGAAGGCTCCGGTGATGTTGTCCACGAGTCCCTAAAAACATAAAAACAATGTATTAGATAAAAGATTAATTGTGCACCTGAAAAAAACATACATGTTATGGTTACGAGGAAATATTTGTTGATATCTAATGAAATCTGAAACATAAACTCAAAATACAAGGCAGTAAATTGTACAAGAGGACAAGTTATGGTAATCATTCATTTCACAGCACACCAGTCATTCCACAGCACACCATTCATCCCACAGCACACCCCCATCGTTGGTTTCAATGATGACTTCAATGATGGTTTCTTTTCTTGATTTCTTTCTTGCCTGTAACCCTACCTAAGTTGTTGCTAAGTGCAGCTAACTTATAAACTAAGGCGCAATGACTCTAATGACAAACAACCGGCTTTGTTGTTGTCTCGTTAGCAAAAACGTTCGACATATGCCGTGTCGACGACCCACTCCGGGAGCTCCTAGTTACGCGAGCGAGACCTGAAGGTTTCACGCCTACCCGTCAGGTTGACGAGGGGATCAGACCTCCCCTGGACTCCAGGGCCCACAATTGGTGGGGACTCCCCCCGATCCCCCAAAAGGTGAAGACCTACACGCTAACACAGACTCGCTTCCCCAAATGGGGCCCGACTGGAACCCGGTCCAGTGCACCCGGTTCTCCATCGCGAATAAGCGCTTAACAATTGGCTGCACTACGTTGGTCCCGGTGGACAGCGCTTCAACGATCGCCCGAGCACGCGATACCCACCCCCACGAAACGATTGCACCGAATTTAACATATGTTGGCCCACCTAGAGCGGACATAGAGAAAAAATTCGCGGAGCGAGTGTCAAGCACACCCGTAATGGCGGAGATGATGCAGCCAACTGGCCAGAGAAAATGGCGCTGGGATGTTCTACTGCGACGTCTCTACTACGCTGCGACGTACGTCCAGTTAACAAAGCCTATGCTTACAATACAAAATAATACCAGTAAACGTAGCGCCGAGCTAGTCACGCGCGAATATATTTAATTGAACTTAATTGAACAGACTTGATCTGGTATACCTTGAATTTACTGGATGAAGAATTTATTCATTACCTACTTTCTATATATGGCTACAGTTGAATATGTACATCAAGAAATATAAACTGCTTCTTTTATTCCATCCACATCTAATATACTAATAACCACGAAAATATACTGAACCGATTTATATAAGTTTTAAATACGTGTGTACTTGAGATTATATCAGAGCTAGGATATATGAGCCCAGAAGCATATCTTTGGCCCAATTAAGACTTATAGAATAAAGTTTTACAAAATTTGTTATGATCTTACAGATGAAAAATTGTACTCAATTTATTTGTATCTTACATATTGTTACAAGAAAATGCTTCAAATAAAACCGATAAGGAAAACAATAGCGAGTATTTTCTTTAGGTACGATTTCTTTGTAAAGTTTATCGTTTACCCAAAAATAGCAATACACTTATTTCAGCAAATTTTAAATGAGTTTCTGTCACTGTATTATTACTACATATAAAAGTAATTTTCTTGAAATTGATGGACTTGATCAAGAAATATTTCAAATAAAAGTTATTCAAAATAGTTAAATTAAAGACTTTTAATTGAAACTTTTTTTTATTTGAGTACTAGTTTCAAAGATACAGAGTTATGAATATATGAGCACTCTCCTAAAAATGCACAGAAACAACTTTAATTTTCTCGAGAAAATTGTTAATTCATACGATGTTTTTATTATTTTGTTTAAGATGTTGCACGAAATCATGAAAATATTTATTAGTTAGGTATAATTTGAATTTATCAGAAAATTTTGCGTGGGACGTTAGCCAAAAACTATATTATTTACCTATTAATTCATGCAATTTTATCTCAGTTAATAGTTATTTATTTACTTAATCTGTATGCCTTTGTACCTTGTGGTGTAAGTCGTTATTCCGTTGGTGTTCTCTTCCATCGTTGTTCAATACCTCCTCTTCATTGCTGTTCTCACTTCTGTGTCCCATGTCTTTATTGGCCTGCCTCTTCGTTTTTTCTCTGTAGGTATCGTTTCATAGATTCTTTCTGCTATTTGTTGCTCTTCCATTCTGTTGATGTCCTCCCCGTCTTAGTTGTACTTCTCCTATTGTCTTTTACTGGTTTTATGTTTCAGATAAATAATATGAAATGTAATTGGTGCACCTATCATACTGGCCACATCTTTTATCACATTGTAACGGACGTACCTTGAAGTTTTATCACTGACAGCTCACAAATCTACTTTTCAGCTAAAACGCTTGAATATGCAATAAAAGATGAATACCTTCATAGGGGGGGTTATGTATCTTGTAGAACTGTTGATCTATATGTGTTGTCCACTATTTCCGCAATAATTTATACATTAAAATGGCCACGGAAGTATACTGAATCGATTGATATAAGTTTTACATATGTCATCAATATTATTTTGGGTGAAAAGCTGATTTTTTTCGCCAGACACACTTTGTTGCAGTTCACTGACAGTTTAAAATAATTTAACCGCAATACCAACTTTATATTTCAAATTTTCTTGTTAAATTGTTCTTAATTTATACGTTTTTAATATTTTTGTTTAGGATGCTGATCGAAATCATGAAAAATAATTTTGCGTGAGACGGTAAATGATTTTTTGAAAATTTAGTTTTGTTCATAGTAAAAATTAATTTTCAAAAAAAAAATTTGCGTGGGACGGTGGGCGATTTTGCGAAAATTTTTTTTTGTTAATGAATTTAAAGTGAAAATTGAAGTTAAAAAATGTTTGCGTGAAGCGCAAAGTTAATTCCGAAAATATTATTTGATTCATGCATATTTGCTCACAGGCAAATCAATAAAATACAAATCCCAATCCCCCCAGCATACTTTTGGTTCTTTGGATCGGTCCGTCGTACAATACAACAATTTTTTACAAAGAAATATTACAATATAAGATAGTATAATACATTTCATTGTATAAATAATCTTCTTCGTTCTGACTGCTGAAGACGTACATGTTCGAGGGCCAAATTCTATTCTTGGTTGTGGACGCGGATCATTGAAAGTTCTTATCCATTGACCGCAGTGTATGTGTGACGGCTGGTTGTGTTTCGAATTGAAAAACGTGGAGTCACACTAAACAAAATGTTTCACAAGTTTTAAGTAATTAAATCTACTATTTCTATCGAAATTCAAAGTGTAGGTGTTGTTAATTTTATCAATTAAATATTGATTTGATCATTCATTACGCGTAGATAATTTTATATATTCGTTTGCCTTATAAACTAGCATGTGTAAAGGGTACGAACGGGGGACAGCTAAATAAATATAAAATAAATGTAACGAATACATAAAATTAATAATAAAATGACTGAAAAAGCAGCAACGTGTTGTATAAATATTATCAGAGCATAGTTACTGGATGCAAAGAGAAATTGTCAAGTGAAATATCTACTTCCCTTGAACGTTGTTGCTGTCGTCTCCGTCGATGGTCACTTCTCCAGGTGGAAACCTCCACGACCTCCTGACAACCAGCATCATCTCTTGATGAAACTGTCTGAGAGCTTCGTGAACTTGTAATCTGCAACATTTTCGTGGCATCAGTCACTCCGTCCAGTTGCTCTGCAGACATTCTAGCTTTTTTCAATGAACAACAAAATT
Source organism: Poecilus cupreus (assembly GCA_963942605.1). Classification (NCBI taxonomy): domain Eukaryota; kingdom Metazoa; phylum Arthropoda; class Insecta; order Coleoptera; family Carabidae; genus Poecilus; species Poecilus cupreus. The sequence goes on from OZ012730.1 coordinate 14,378,733, forward strand.
ATAACGTTTAAATGTTTATATGGTGTGTGAACTTTGCATATTTTAATTTGGCTGCATTCAATAATTATATCGCGAGAGATCTACTCACAATGACAGTCAGCATGAAAGCTGATTAAGACGAACAAATTTTATTTATCCAGCCGTAACATTTTTTGAGCAATGCTTCAAATAAAATGACCAGTGTTATTATATTTATTTCGGTCTATTATTGTTGTTAAAATAATTGTTAAAGATCGTCGTTCAACAATTATATAATCGCTTGTGTGTATTTCTGAACGGAGGGAGAGCTACTTATAACTAACTTAACCTAAAGAGCGACTATATAAATGAGAATTAAATTATTTACATTATAGGTATATGCCCGAATATATTTATTAATAAATATTTGAATCAATGCAAACAGAGGAAATTTACTTGAAGCATGTGTTGTTAAAATTAATTAGAAATATTTGACAACAGAAAAATTAGGGAAATATTTTTTAACCGCCAATATGTAGTAAAGAATCGTGGAATACAATTATTGAATGCACGAAGTAATTCAATTATTCAAAGTTAAAAAATAATGTTAAAATTGCATTACAATCATTTACTCGTTATCATTTCAAAGAGATAAATAAATAAAAAGAAACTTATCTTTTGTTGTCTTCATTGCATCTGGACAACCCGAGATCCCGAATATATTCTGCAGCGAAGCTCGGCTACTCCATTGAACGCTGTTGCTGTCGTCTTCCTCGATGGTCACTTCTTCAGGTAGAATTCTCCACGACCTCCTCACAGCCAGAATCTTCTCTGGATGAAACTGTCTGAGAACATCGCGAACTCTAAATCTGCAACATTTTTATGGCATCAGACACTCCGTCCAGTTGCTCTTCAGACATTCAAGCTGGTTTCAATAATTAACAAAATTATAACGTTTAAACAATTGTAACGTTTGAAATACATACTGAATTTATTTTGTGTCTGAACAATGCTTCAAATAAAATGTGCAGTGTTATTACATTTTGAATATTTCTGACTATTTTTGTTGTTAAACTAATTGTTAAAGAACATTTATATAACCGCTTGACTTAAAACTAATGTGTGTGTATTTCGGAACGGAGAGTGAGCTACTTATATCTAACTTAACTTAAATAGCGACTATATAAATAATCATTGATTTGTTGACATTATAAAACAGAAAATTTACTTGAAGCATTTATTGCTAAAACAATTTAGAAATATTTTACTCGTCTTTCTGAACCGCCAATATGTTAATAATTATTGAACACACGAAACAATTAATCGTTATAATTTGAAAGAAGTAAATAAATAAAAAGAAACTTAGCTTATTGTTATTTTCTTTACTTCTGGACAACATGAGAGCCCTGGCATAAATTATTCTGCAGTGAAACTCAGCTACCCGGATGTGAAACCCAACTTGCAACAATGATCTGCAATTTCCATGGGTTTGGAATCCTGAAATGCGCCAAACACATTCTATCAATTAATTTTCTTACAAATCCATGAACACGTCCACTACATACACTACACGTGTTGAATCAAAATCCAGCAACCAAATATTACAGCCCTCACTGATAACTTTCATAGCAGTAAACAATGCTTACATTTAAAGTGATGTTGAATGTTTTGAACTGAGAAAAACTAAAATTTTGGATTTCAGCAACATTATATACACTGAAATGACCATGAAGGAACACTGAATCTATTGATATAAATTTTAAACATCTAATCGATACTATTTTGGGAGAAAGTTCGATTTTTCCACACCAAACACTTTGTTGCACCCACACTGACAGAAACAATTGACATGAAGTGTAATACCAACTTCAAATTATTAATTTGTTTATAAATAAATTGTTTCTATTTCAAACGATATTTGTAATATTTTGTTTAGTGCTGGACGAAATCTAAATAATTTTTAATTATTGAAATAACTTTGCGTAAGACTGCGGCCGAATTTTCAAAAAAATTTGGTTATGAAATAAAAATTAAAAAAAAATTTGCGTGGGACGCCGGACGATTTTTCGAAAATTTGGTTTTGTTAATTGAATTTAATAAATGTTTGCGTCAGGCGCAAAGTTAATTCCGAAAAAAGTATTTCATTCTTGCATATTTTAAATTAAAACAAATCCCAACACCCCCCAGCATATTTTTTTAAGAATTATCGAATATCGGACCCGATCTGTTCTTTGGATCGGTCCATCGACGTAAAAACTGTTCAATACAATAATTTGTACAAAGAAATATTACAATAAATATAAGATAATATAGGTAATACATTATTTTGTGTGAATTTTCTTCTTTGGTCTGAATGGTAAAGGCGTGCATGTTCGAGGGCCAAATTCTACTCTTGGTGGTGGCTGAGGTTCACCGGGAGTTCTTGCGCAGTGTTTATGTGACGGCTGGTTGTGTTTCGAGTTGAAAAACGTGGAGTCAAACTGAACAAAATGTCTCATAAGTCTCAAGTAATTAAATCTATTACATCTATCCAAATTCAAAGTGTAGGTGTTATTAATTTTATCAATTAAATATTGATTTGATCATTCATTACGCGTAGATAATTTTATATATTCGTTTGCCTTATAAACTATCATGTGTAAAGGGTACGTACGGGGGACAGCTAAGTAAATATAACATAATTGTAACGAATACATAAAATTAATAATAAAATGACTGAAAAAGCCGCAACGTGTTGTATAAATATTATCAGAGCATAGTTACTGAATGCAGAGAGAAATTGTCAAGTGAAATATCTACTTCCCTTGAAGCTGTTGCTGTCGTCTCCGTCGATGGTCACTTCTCCAGGTGGAAATCTCCACGACCTCCTCACAACCATCATCTGCTCTGGATGAAACTGTCTGAGAACATCGCGAACTCTAAATCTGCAAAATTTTTGAGGCATCAGTCACTCCGTCCAGTTGCTCTTCAGACATTCAAGCTTGTTTCAATAATTAGCAAAATTATAACGTTTAAACAATTGTAAAGTTTGAAATATATATTGAATTTATTTTGTATATGAACAATGCTTCAAATAAAATGTGCAGTGTTAATACATTTTGAATATTTCTGACTATTTTTGTTGTTAAACTAATTGTTAAAGAACATTTATATAACCGCTTGACTTAAAACTAATGTGTGTGTATTTCGGAACGAAGGGTGAGCTACTTATCTCTAACTTAACCTAAATAGCGACTATATAAATAATCATTGATTTACTGATATTATAAAACATAGACAATTTACTTGAAGCATTTATTGTTAAAATATTTAACCTAAATCTTTATGAACCGCCAATATGTAAAAAAATATCGCGGTATAATTATTGAGCGCACGAAACAGTTAATCGTTATAATTTGAAAGATGCAAATAATTAAAAAGGAACTTATCTTTTGTTGTATTCATTGCATCTGGACAACACAAGAGTACATTCTGCAGTGAATATCGGCTACCCAGGTGTGGATTTCATCTTGTAACAATGGTTACTGAACCCTGAAATGCGACAAAATACATACTAGTATCAATTGTCATCAAAATCCATGAACACATAGACACTTTATACACATAAACACTATACATGTTGAATGAAAATCCCAACATCCAAATATTACAATTATTTTCCGTACATTTAAATATCTACAATTTTTTTTAAATAATCTTATTTTAGTGCTAGTATATTTAGAAATAAACATTATTGTTCTTATCGATAACTTTTATAGCAGTAATAATAATGCTTACATTTGAAGTGGTGTTGAATGTTTTCACTGCGCAAAAGTAAAATTTTTGATGTCAGTAATAATGTATACACTAAAATGACCACAAAGAAATTCTGAATCGAATGATATAAGTTTTAAATATGTACACGATAATATTTTGAGTGAAAAGTAGATTTTTCTACGCGCACAAACATTTTGTTGCCCAGCTCACTGACAGATTCAAAACAATTGAATAGTAATGGCGCGAAGCGTAATACCAACTTTAAATTCGTTTCGTTATTTTCTTGAGAGAATTGTTCTTAATTGTTACGATGTTTTTATTATTATATATTTTTGTTTGGGATGTTGCTCGAAATCATGAAAATATTTTTTAGTTAGTTCTAATTTAAATTTATAGAATAATTTTGAAAATTTTTGCATGGGACATTTTGGCCAAAAACTGTAATTCTTTATTAATTAATACAATGTATCTCAGATAAATAATATGAAATGTAATTAAAGCACCTACTATTATTATTATTTATTACATATTAGCACGACCTACCTTGAACTGTTTCACTTACAACTCTCAAATCTGCTTTAAATAAATGTAATATGTATTTATGATAAAGAATTTAAACTTGTTGGCTTCAAAAATATGAAAAAAAGTCAACTTGTCTATAAATATTTTAATTAAAAATGAAACTTAAGTGAATATTTTTACAAATATTTATTTAATAATAAAGTTATACAGAAGATTTAAATCATTCGCCTAAGAAGTTCATTGATCTTGTCTTCTCTGTTACCGAAGTCTCCACCTTCAACATAGTGGTTCGTCTTCTTGCGCCATCCACCAGTGGGTGTGTTGAGCTTGAAGGGCCACAGGAAGTTGGAGGCGTATTTGAATTTCTCCCCAACAGTGAAGAGCTCATGAACTAAATCCTCCACGCAGATGATGTTCATCTTGCCGAGCTTGTTCTCGATGATGGAGTTGGAAGCGATGGCGATGCGGCGGCCGTTCACCTTGGCGAAGCCCCGCTTGTAGATGAGCTCCTTCACGGATTTGAGGTTAGGGTAGCCCCAGGTTATGTACGGTTCGCAGATGCGCAGCATGTTCAATGTGGCTTTGTTCAACTTGATGAACACCCCATTGTTGATCTGCTTCAGGCGGAACAGTTGCAGAACTTTACGCACCTTTGGTGCCACTTGGTTAATACTAACAAAGAAATACGTTTCAATAATCGTAATCATAACTATTTCATTTGATTTTAAATGTTAGATTTGCCGAATTCCGTATCAACATGAACTGATGATACAGGCGTACCGAAATCTATTTGATTTCCAACAGTATGGAAAGGAATCAATTAGTCAACATTGATTTCTATGAAGCTGTTGGATACAACATAATTCACTCACTAATAACATTTAAAAAGCTACTTACCCTCTAATACGAATAACGAAAGCAAGTTTGGCCTCTCCGGGAATGTAGTAGTTACCACGGTTCTTGGCCTGGCGGTTTAATCTGATTTCATCGCGTTCCTTGATGCGGTATTCTCTAACGTACGATTCAGCACGCTTGAAAATTTCTTTCCTCTTCTTTAAGTTGCTTGCACGCTTTTTGATGGCAGATTGCACTCGTTTTGCTTTAAGTGCTTCTCTGCGTTTGCGGTGCTTTAAAACTGATTCGGGAACTGCTGGCAGCCCCTTAGCAGTTGTAGTTTTCTCTGGTTTCTTAGCCCTAAAATAAAATTATGGTATAAATAAAAACCAACCTGTCTGACAAGTAAACACGCCGCAAACATATTTGTAAATTCCGAAAAAATCTAACATATCACAGAAATACTGTTGCAAACTATTAGAACGAATGGTAATGGCTTTAAAGAGTAATTTAAAATACTAGAATTATATCACATATTTAGGATGATTTCGGAATTCAAACACTTTGCACTACGAGAACTTACGTGGCCGCCATTATTAAAATGAAAGAACGAAAACGTGTTTACTACGCTACGAGCTTCGTTCACAAGACACTTCAACCGATCAGGGGTGCCAATACACTGTTGAAAAATCTATTTTATAATACACTCTAAATAGTTGTAACATTCCTGCATATTTAAAGATCATATTAGATACATTCCTGTTTAATTATTTTGATATTTACAGGAGCTACATTCTTACTGTGATTATAATTAAATTATAATTATTTTTACTAATTCACTTTGTTAGATTGGTATCAGCAAATATTTGACAATTCAAAATTTTAAATAACCTGAAAATCTTTGACTAAGTGTACACGTGCTTATTATTGTCATTTTATTATGGCATTGCAAGCAGGTATTAAATAACAAGTATTTAAATATATAGTTACTTATTATTATACATATTTCAGAACTATTGTCTTTATTAGACAACTCCGATGAGCCTTTGCCAAAAAGATTACGAATTGTTACCAATGTTTTTAATACACATGAACTACCAGATTTCAACAAAGAAAGTGTTTTATTTAATTGGTTTGGCAAGACGTGTTTAAAAACACATACTGCTGAGCTATGGAACACTTTACATGAATGTATAACTTCTCCTCGTATGAAGGAAATATCGACAAACGAAATTAAACATAATGTTTTAAATAGTATTGTAAAGGTATGTAATTAATTTTATTTTACTTACCTTTAACGGCTTCACACATAATATTTCATTTATCAGGCTACAATTAAACAACTTAAAAAAGAACATGATGTAGATGTAAAGAGTAATGTAGTAAAATGTGGAATTACTATTTTAAACATTGAGGTTTTTCAACAATATTTTAAACATAACTCAAAACAATACTGTGCACTTGTGTCTCAAATTTTAATTAATGTTGATGCTGATGTAGCAAAAGAAATAATTGCTATGAACTTGACATTCAACGAAAAAATATTTAACAAAACAGAATACGCGCATCATTTTTTAACCTCAACTTTTGACGCTGTAATAAAAGTTTTAATAAAATATGAAGATAGCAATTTGTATAACGATGCTGCCAAATTAATAAATCATGTAAGTTGTATTTTTAATATTGTTATTTGTTTATTAATTAGATTTATTAAATGTTTTAGGCTTTATTTTTGGTAAACCCTAGCGATTTTATAAACTTCCTGACAAAATCATTTGAACAAACTGAAAATGATGTTGAATCATTTTCAAATAATATTTTTAATAAATTAATAAATTTATACACTTCTGATACACAGTCAGCTAAACTTGGTTTTAAAATAATTTTTTCAACTTCTCTATTTGTGTGTGATACTGAAATTTTACGTTATCAATTTTTTATATTACTGGTACATATTATTGGATTTAAATTAAAAAAATTAATAAAAATAAATGTACCAAAAAGTGATGAATATAATTTTGAATTGGAAAAATCTTTAGAAATTTTAGCAGAAATTTTTGAAGTTTTACAAAGTCGAAACATCGTAATAAAAGAAACGATTAATGAAACATCTTTTAATGATTTTATTAAATCACTAATTGTTTCTATAATTCGAATACAAAATCAGCCAAATTTAAGTACATTACGTATATTTAAATATATTATCGAAATTGATCCATTAATTTTTGAACATTTAATAGAGAAAAATGATGTATTAGCTTTTGCAACTCTCTTTGAAAAAGACGAAAACTCACGATTAATTTATTCGGAACTCATGATTGCAATAATGAAAATGTATTTTAAATTGAGGCGCGTGAATAAATTTTATGTAGTTTTATTTGAGGGAATTCAGAAAAAAATATTTTCAAATTTTAAACCATCAAAATCAGAAATAAAATTTTCGGGGGAAATCAAAATTGGTTCAACAACAAATACTCTCTGTCCTGTAAAAGACGTTTTACCGGATAACGTTTTACAATATTTTCAAGAATGCATTACGCTACAAACGTATAGGGAAGTCAGAAGGATTATAAAAAATTGCATTTATAATTTAAAACAAATTACTGATGACATCCAATCTTATACTGATGGTAATTTGGGTATATTCTTTAATTATATTTTCTCTAATTAATTTATTTTGCTGTGTAGATCAAAAAGTTTTGTTCGTACAAATTGTCAGCGAAATTATTTGTAATATATTGAATGGTATCAATATAGTTGCAGAATATTCTATTAATACAATTGTAGAAGATATGAATTCATTAAGAGATGAACTCAAAAAATTTGGAACCGCGTTATTAACAGTGGAACATGTAAGTTTTAATATGTAGTGTTTAGGAATGCAACCGGTTATAAATTAATCAAATTAATAATGGATACATTACTTATTTCTGTAAATTATTTTGACCACCAGAAACTTTCAATTCGCGCACTCGTTCGGTAAAAAAAATCTGTTATATCTCCCGTCATAGATTTCTTATTAAACAACGAAAAAACACGGACCACCGCTATCAAAAAACGCTCATCCCTTAAAAAATTTACTTTACACTTATGAGACATACATTTTTCAAGCCTTGTTTTCTTTTGAAAAAGCACAGGTTAGCAGATTTAAACGAAAATGTCAAAAATTTATTTTTCGTTAACGTGTTGTAATTCGTAAATGATGACAGTACATATTTCAAACATTTGTAGATAATAATATTTGAAACATTTAATAATAAAATTGTTATTAAACCATAATTTACTATTTCAAAATAACTTGATAGGGCTTCAAGTAAACTACCACCAAAAACTAATCAGCTCTGCCAAAGAGGATACATTTGATTTATACAAAATATCAAAATTTTCTATTTAGTAGTTTTTGAGAAACCTAACTCCAGAGATCCATATACACACTCAAACAGACAGATACACACACAGACATAATCGCGAAACTATTAAAATCTTATTCTACGGACACTCATCCACTGAAAACTCACTACCAATTTTTTAGTACGATTCTTATACAATGTGGCGGGAGACAAATTTTTTTAACAATTTATCTTTTTGTGTTTACGTATTTTTTTACTGTTAGGGGTGGAATTTTTTTTCCAAATTGAAATGTAAGCAAGTTCAAGGTATGCGCTATTCAATAAAAAAAGATTCATCGAAATCGGATAACCCAGTAAAAAGTTATGCGTGGTAGAATCGGTTAACAGGCAAATATCAATAATTCTCTATTTTTCTGCCCTGAAAAGTGGAAATTTAAATGGGACCGACTTCGAGGTATAACCTATCCAATAAAAATAGAATAATCAAAATCGGACGATTGTGTAAAAAGTTATGCGTGGTCGTACATACAAATAATATATGCGTATTTTTTTGGGGTCGATTAAATATGTTATTAATTAATTAAGTATAAAATTGTTTTAAAAAGTGTACCCCGTTGCATCCCTAATTATCGTAGAGCTAATTATAATTATTAAATTAATATTTTAGAACCATATACTGATGTACTCATTCTTAAACATTTGTTACACATGGGCAGAATTAGCATTGATACTAACATATTACATGTCAGTTGAAAACCTAAATTTTAAAGGAGAAATAGAAACAGATAAATCTGTAAATAATTTAACTTATTTACATAATTATTTATCAGCTGAACAATGGTCTTTAGTTTTACAAAGAATTAAAAATTTCGGAGAACAGCCCTGCAAACATATTTTGGTAATAAATGTATGATTCATAAGTTATTATTAATATTATTGAAATATAATTTATTGTAGCAAATGTTATTGATACAAAAATTACGAGCGATGTTAGTATTTGAGACAGAAGTTAATAAGAGGATTGAAACTTCTATAATTGCAAATTATTCGAGTAGTTTGGAAACTAGTTGGGATATAATTTTATCAGAGCAAGTTATTGCATCAAATTTTGTTCCCAAAATGGACAGTTCCCAACTTATTACATTGTCAGAATTTTTCATTAATCACATGATTAAAATAAATAATTTTGAGGTTTTGAAACAACGAAGTATAATAGATTGTAGAGATCTTATGACTTCCATATTTTATGTTTGTTTAAATAAAATAAGTAGTTTATTTAAACGGAAACGGAAACATGGAGATTCAACAAACATTAAACCTTTGTGTATAGACATTTTCAAAAGTATAAATGAAAATTCATTCATTAAAAATGAAGAAGTAGACTTGGAGAAAATAGCAGAATACTTTAGCGATACACTAAGCCAGATTGATAATTTAAAAATTAATGAAGAAAGTTTTTGTACATATATGGAAATTATTAAACATGTACCTGTTACATTTTTGTCTCATACACTTCAAGTCACTCTGTTTTTGTATCTTTTGTCAATATGCTCTGATCTGAGAAATTGCAGAGCGGAAAACATCAAATGTTTACAGAAATGCGAAGAGTATTTAATTGGTAAGTATTATACACGGAAAATATTGAAAGTGTAGTATTTTCAACATCAATGAACGTTATCGTGTTATTATATTTCAGTATTCCTAATTTATTTTTAATACTTAAAGAACCACTGAAGTTTTTAACGATTGTTTATTAATTGATACAACTTTAATTTGTGGTAACTGTATTGTTATTGGCTGGTACCATGAGCTCAGTTTTAGGGTTGTACAATGTTCTAAAATTATTTTATAAAAAAATACTTCCAATAAAAGTGGTAGATAATACATTTGTCTGCAACTTCTATTTGAAGCATTTTTTTATAAAATAATTTTAGAACATTCTACAACACTAAAACTGCTCTTAAAACACCCAAAAACAGGGCTCGTGGTACCGGTACCAGCCATTGAGTTTATTTTGGACACCCCTAGCAACACTTTCAATCTTTTTCGTACGTTTTGAATAAACCTCATCATTTGACAAATTAAATTATTTTTTTTAGCTTTGGTTGAGAACAATCTTTCTTCGCCAAATATTTTAAAATATATAAAAGCAGACATTTTACTGCATACTATTGTAGAATCAGTTGATAAGTTCAAAATTCTTTTATCTCTTATTATTGGAAAAGGTTTGAGACAAAACGATACAATTCCATCTTGTAAACCTGCTATAAATTTATTGGAAAAAAATGTGTCTGACGATAAATATTTAGAAATAGTTTTTCTAACTCTTCGTATTTTTAACAATGTAAGAAATTAATAATTAAATATGTTAAAACTACTATTTATTATAATGAATTATTTTAGGCAATATTTCAAAACGTATCAGAGGAAAATAAAGCAATTTTACAAAAATATAAAGAGAAGATATTCAAGAAGTTGTTGAAATATACAAATATACATGAAACAGTTTCAGATAAAAAATTAATTGCATATACTTTGTCTCTAGAAAACTATTTGTCCAATGATACTGCAGATGTATTACCGCAACTGTTTCCATTGTTGCAACAATACATTGATTATGCGGTAAATTGTTTTCAATTGTTGTTATTTATTTTTGTTACTTTACATTGTTTATAGGTTAATAATATTAATGATACAAACGCTGAAGAATTTCTGCTTCTTTTTAAATTAGTATTATCAAAAAAATCCAATATGACTAATGTACCTGACGAGTTCAATTTGTCAGCTTGGAAAGCGTGCAAAAATTTGAAAAACGTTGACAAATACACACATTTCGACAAAATTACTAAATTATTATTTCAGGATGCAACTGACAATGATTTTAAGATTTTTTTGCAAGAATTACTAAACAGTAATGTAAGTGTATGTCTGGTATCACAAGCTTTGTTTTTGGGTATTTTAAGAGCAGTGTTTTAGCGTTGTACAATGTTTTAAAATTATTTAAAAAAAAAATATTTCGAATAGAAGTTACAGAGAAATATATTCTCTACCTCTTATAATTATTTTAGAATATTTTTTAAACACTTCTCTTAAAACAGCCAAAAAGAAATTCTGGCATTAATTATATTGATTGTTTTTCAGCTGAAATATATAAAATCTAATCAAATAGATCGTATAATTAATCAACTTAAAATTTGGAAAATTTTAATGAATTCCACTTTGTCTATTACGAAAAGTCATGTAGTTACAAATATGATACAAATATTATTTTCAAATCTGGCTGTATTTTTAACAAACAACAATACTAATCATGATTTCAATAAAGAATTTGTAGGTTTACAAATAAGTATAATTGAAATGCAAAAGGTAAGAAATATTATTTCTTTATACAGGGTGGTGAAAATGTTTAATTTTTTTGTAACCATCTATTTTTCTACCTTTAGGGGTGGAATTTTTTTTTCAAATTTAAATGGAATTAATTTCGAGGTATCCTCTGTTCAATAAAAAAAGAATCATTGAAATCAGATAACCCTCTACAAAGTTATGCGTGGTAGAATTGGTTAACAGGTTTAAATTTAATTATTTCCTATTTCCTACCTACTTATACAAATAAATTGTTTACTAGAAAATAAATTAAATACTCCTCCAAACTTAACTTGAAATTTATTACTTATGTATAATTTAAACACGAATAAACTCATTGCTGTAGTACGCATCGTAATATGTCTTATATTTATCGAAATATGGCGATTTGTAATATTTTTCAAAATACGGAAATTTCCCCAAATATGACTTAAAATTGTAAATTTTTTTTATTACAATTCTTTATAATATTCGCGCCATGAAACCCATTGCAGCAGAGCGCATCGTCATATCTCTAATATTTTTCGAGATATGACGATTTTTTATATTTTTCGAAGAGCAACTTTGAGGGGCTGTAACTCGAAAACTATACAAGATATCGAAAAATATCTCCAGTTTAGTGTTTTTCGTGCCATTTATAATAAATTAGTAAATTTGGAAAATTTTGAAATTTTTTGAATTTTTTTTCAAAATTTCGATTGGAGATATCTCGACTAATATGAAAGATACAGACTTGCAGAGTTCACAAATCGATTCAGCTCGATGAAATACATAAACCCTGAATATTTCAGAAAATTCGGACAACCGGTTGAAATGTTAGAGCAAAAAGTCTGAAAATGGCCAAATTCAGGCCAAACGTCAAGGGGTACCTATTGACTTTCAGGACAAAAAACGCCATTTTCAGGCTTTTTGCTCTAACTTTCCATCCCGTAAAGCGATTTTTATGAAACTTTGCATACTTATGTATTTCGACGAGCTGAATCGATTGGTGAACACTGCAAATCTGTATCTTTAATATTTGTCGAGTTATCACTGATCGAAATTTTGAACGAAAATACAAAAAAATTTCAAAATTTTAAAAATTTGCTAAATTGTTATATAGGGCAACAGAAACGCTAAACTGAAGAGAATTTTTAGATATCTCGTATAGTTTTTGAATTACATGCCCTTAAAGTTGCACTTCGAAAAATACAAAAAATCGACGTATCTCGAAAAATATTAGAGATCTGACGATGCGCTCTGCTACAATGGGTTTCTTAGCGCTTATATTATAAAGAAATGTAATAAAAAAATATTACAATTTTAAGTCAGGATATTCCGTGAGTTTCTATCGGTATGTGAATCTGCATTGAATGATTAATAATTACAGTTTCTGTTATTTGTTTGTTCCCATAGCAACTAAAATTAGTTATTACACATATAATTCAGTTTTGTCAAAAGAAGCAAAATGTATATTTGTCTCAGGCTCAATTTTCTTTTTCATAAAAGTCTACAACTGCGCGTTCCAGTATTTCTATATTTCAATGGTTTATATACCTATTTGTTTTTTGTATTATCTGTAAAAAGTTATGCGTGGTCTTACATAAAAGACTTGAGAAACTGCTCATTTTTATGTAGAAATCCTTTCATTACAATAAACTGTTTAACTTTTTTGAGGTATAATAATTAGGGAAGCTAATAATTCAACATTTCTAAAATATCATAGATAATTCTATGGTGCGTCTTTCAATTCACCACCCTGTATATATTTACATAGAATGTCACTGAAAATATGTTGTTTATAGGTTATATTGCCTCCTAATATTATCGATGTTCATTTTCACACTGCACAAATATTTATGTCTAAAAAACAGTCAACTGAAGAATTTATAAATTCTTTTGAAATAAGTTTTCCAATTTTGGAGGCATTGACAAAGTTCCGAAAAGAACTACTAATCGATCGATTACCAACATTTTTACTACATTTTCGATTATTTTTACACCAATTATGCGTTAGAAGCAATTCAGATATAAACACATCTCAAAATGTGCTTTTAAGTATAATTGACTGTGCATTTAAAATAGAAAAACTTACGAGAAATATTTGTATGTTGAAAACGGATATTGTTAGAATTATTCCAAATTTAATCGCAGACTTTTTAAGGGAATTCGAAAAAGTTGCTTTGTATCCAGAAGTTAAGGTAAGAGGTGTTATTTTGATGTTAATATTTCAAATAAAATTGTTCTTTTTACAGTATCATTTAAATAATTGTTTGATGGAGTTAGTAGCTCTGTGTGACCAGCACGCAGTCTCATATTTATTGCGAGTTTTGTCTCCAGCATCGACAGAATTATTTAAAGAAATTCATAATAATTATAAGAAATATTATAAGTTTACTGGGAAAGTGTAAATAATTATGTTCAAATATATTTTTTATTCTACAACTACTTGTTTTATTCAAACAAATACATCATACTAAACTTACATTTTGTAAAACTATTTTAAAATAGTAACATGTAACACCTGCAGCATCGGCGACATTGACAACCAGATCTGCATCTTCTATATCCCAATATTTTATTCTGAGTTATTTTTGGTTGATTTTCTATTTCAGCTTGCATATTATTGTTTGAAGCATCACTATTCAAATTGGTAAGTACTCCACAATATCCATTTTCACAAATTATTAGTAGAATCAACGCAGGTACAATAAAATTTATTGGTGTCATTTTGTTTGTCACTCAAAGACGAATGAAAATGTAAATAACAATTTGTCTACTAAATTTTTATGTTCTGAATGAAATAACAAAATAAATATATGTCTGGAACATGCAAGTAAGCATTAGTCATAGCAGTGAATACAAGAGAAATTTTTTTATATATCTTTGTCTAAATTGATGATTGTCTACAGTATTAAAAAGTCTTAATTGTTATTCATTAAGCCGTACTGTTTTTTTTTTAAATGGTGTGACGTCAGTATTGTTGAAGTTTTGAATTTCAAACAGTAGGGATTGTTAATAATTGTAGTCATTGTAAATAGCTTATTTTATAATAAATAACTACAATATATAATAAATAAATAACTACAATATATATTAATACCATTTAATTAAGGAAGAAACATAAATAAGCTGTAAGATTAGTTTAGTAAAATGTTTGATTACCACTGATAAATTGTTGTGACCACTGACACATATAAACACTGGAACGCGTACTTGTAATTTTTTACGGAAGAAAAAAACGAGCCCAAGACAAATAGATGTCTTGTGCTACTCTTATTTGTCTAACACTTGTTTGCAGAATGGTTGCTATGTAAAAACATTGTACAACAAAGACAGATAGCCCTCAACTATCTATCTTTTTCGGCTCGCATTTTCAACCTCAGTGAGCGTTCCAGTATTATTATATTTCTGTGGTTGTCTCGACCTATACACGTAGTTTTATTATTTCGCGAATTCCCAAACAAGTGTGATTTGTGTTATTTTATTTGTTAGAAAATCTTTAAATTAGTTGCCAACCATTTGATATTTCGACAATATGACAGCTCAATAATAAGGGAAGTATAAAGAATTTATAATAGAATTCGTAATTGAAATGGACCCGTAGCCATCTGGTGGTAAAAATATAAACTGCTATGAGGAATAATGGTGTAAATGAAGCGTTTAACGTAATATAAATAAAAGTGATCTTTGTGTAGTTGTTTAGTGCAATATTATTCCATTTAATTTATTTTCTCATTTATTTGTTCTTCCCCTATCGTATTAAATTTGATACGTTTTGAGTTCCACAATCAATAAAAAAATCAACAAAAACTGCTGTGTACATACATGGCTGCCATTTTCGTGCTAGCAAGAATATGTGATTTATTTTCCATTTATTTCCAAGAAAGGGTGCAAGTAAAGTGTAAATATTAATCAAATATGGAGGACTTGAATTGACCGAACATATGAGAATTTTATATTACTATGTTTTTTATAATAGCTTACCTAACCTTTCGTCTCCAATTTTCATTGAGGATAAGTTTTTGGAATGTTATTTAAGCAGTGAAATTTAATATTTTTCATACAAAAATGTATTTTTTAAATGTATTGTTCTAGTTAGTTTTATCAATACAAACCATTATTTATACCTGTTTTTATTTTTTAATCATACCCATACCTAAAGGATAAAATAAGAAATAAACCATTTTAATAATAAAGTGACTCGTTTGAAGGTAATTATAATATACTATACAATATATACAAACATTTTATATAAAAAAGTTTTCCAAAAGTGATGAACGAGTCCCCACCGCTAACCTTGTCAATACTTAAAAATAAAAACAAAAAGGTTGGTATAACTGTACTCGACACAATAGAAAATGCAACAATACTCCCCTATACAGAATATTCGACTTCAAAAGTCAGTCTATTCAAAATTAATAGAATTTTTTGATTACTCCTTTCAGTAGCCATTTTATAGGTACAGTGCTGCCGCCACCGGCGATTTCAGTTATCAATAAATGTGTAAGAGAGAAGCTTAAACAAACATTATAGTTTGGCGATCTTTAAAACTCAAATATCTTAATAATTAATAATATTTTTTTAACTTCTATTACTCAGGGTATTGTAAAACTCCATTATTGTAATTATATACATAAACCTATCTTTTATTAAGTATAAAAATACACAAATTAGTCATCAAATATCGTTTTCAAAAACATAATTAGTACCTATTTCAAATGTAATATCAACAGGCAGTGCAACACAAATAAATTTAAAAATATTATACCCTATAAAACCAAATATTATTAGACTCAACGGATATACGCAACAACTCCACAGGCAATAACTTTCCCTGAAGAACCATTGGTAATACTGTCAGCAGACCCTTGCTTACCAAGATCATCTTCGTTCATTGTTACAGCAATAGCTCTACCAACAATTCCTCTAGGTCCTCCTACAAGACTCAACAAACCGTCTTTGATAGTAACATTAGCAGTTCCTTCAGCATTAGCCTCTACGTTTCCTAGATCACCTACATGGCGCAGAGGGTCGTGAGGACCACCGTGTTGGAACTATTTGTATATTCAGTATTAGTTCTATGAAATATTTCTATGTTGTTTCAATAATTTGACTTACGTGGTACGGATTGAAATGTTCGCCGATATTTTCACATCCGTTTCTCATATCACCAGTTTCATGAATATGTAGACCATGTTTTCCTTCACTGAGTCCGGTGATATTTCCTCTGATTAGGATAGGACCCGTTGGAGGATGTACTTGAGTAAATAAAAGTTCTCCTTTCACTTGTGCAGAATCTTCAGCATCTGATCCTGTCAAAACAGCTACTGCTGCCATTGGACGAAGATCCTAAGAATTCGAGAACGCTGCTTGATTACAACAATACACATTTATTTGATTACACCAATAGCCATTTCCTTGTTGATTACAATAATAGACTTTACTTGATTACAACAATAAACTGATTACAATAATAGATATTTATTTGATTACAATATACATTTACTTGATTACAAACAACAATAGATATTTACTTGACTACAACAATAGACATTAAGTTTTCAAATAAAATTGAAGTACTACCAAAGTTTTTATTTAATTAATGTGCAAAAAAAGTGTTACATATACATTTGTAATTATCAAATATTTGTAATCTGGCAGACAGTATTTTTTTAATGTCGCGTTCAAGAATTTTTGTCGACCTTACAATTTCAAGATCATGATCATTTTAATTTAAGTTGTAAATAATGTTATTGACAAAGCTACATGAATCGTGACCTTCATTTATAACCAAAAAAGTATTGTAAAAACCACTATTTTTGTTTGTAAAATCCTTTATAAATTGAAATCATCATTCATTAGCAGAATATTGAAAAAATAATTGACAAATTATTACTCAAGCATTACTAAAAATTATAATTTATTTGATTTGTTTAATGTATTAATAGAAATAATAAATAAGGAAGTATAGGTACAAAATTATTTAAATAGAATTTAATAGCATAATAAGATATTTTTATTACCGACAATTTTGCCAATTCTATTGTACGTCTTAATGCATTTGTCATTGATATTATCCTTAATGAACTATTATTATTTTAAACCTTTGGATAAATTAATTGTTAACAAACAGTATTAATTTTCAAACAGTCTCTTCTATTTTTTAATCTTCCTACGTGTGTAAAATGGAACAAAACCTAACAGAAATTAATTATTAGAATATTTAAAGATCAAGGTTGAAAAAGTAGTTCGCTAAATGTGCACTAATTTTGAAAGTCTAGCCCTTTCACTAATTTAGTTAGGTCATTTCCGCATAAAAAAATAACAATAAATATTAATTTTTTATAAATTTTTATGTATTCAGACATTCCTAAACTTTAATTATAAAAAGTAACAAAGATGAAATTAATTGGTATTTTATTGGAATATTCTTATCCTTAGCTCATAGAAATTAATAATAAATGATTATTTATATAAATAATATTTAATGAAATCATAGATTCATATTTTTTATATAAATCATTTACATACGCAATACATTTTTCTACCTGAATTTTGACATGAATATAAATTAGATTTACTAATTATATATTGCATAAAATTGTAATATAGCAAGGTCGATTTGACTTAGTTTAATAATAAGTAATGAATATTCATTGTTGTAATCAATCATCGATGATTTGAAGCCAAATGTGTATCTTGCATTTTTGTTTGTCACTGCTATGTCCTTCGTTTGACGTAAACGCAGTAAACTTTTTAAGAAATCACCAATCACGAAATTATTAGTCATGCTACGATGCCGTAATTAAAACTTAATAATAGTCTGTAGTTAAATACATAAACTGTGATTTTAGCGTTAGTAGGAAAGTTGAATAAAACGCCAAGTTGTAATTTTCCGTAACATGACAATTTATGCGAAAATGAGGTTAAAATAAAAACACTATTGTCATATAAACGTTTGTTTATTTATTACGTCGGTGTTGGAAAGTAAAAATTAAAGATTTAATAACATAATGCAATGCTAGCGGATATAAGCTTTATGAATTAGAAAATTTTATGATTACTGAGATTGTATAGATGCGCGTGTTCATCTTCCTGTAATTGATTGTTCTATACGGACTACGGACAATTTTCTAATGTTTATATTACATTGTTTATAATTAATTTTTAATTGTACTTGAATTAAAATTATTAATTTCTTATTCAAGTATATTACACTTATCATTATTTATTAACAATATTTTCCCTTTCAGAAATCTTTCGAATTAATTATTAGTTTTCAGACAGACAATAACATAATATTTAGTATAGTTTTTTGTGCGTAATTAGTGTTTAATATATTTTTGATTACAAGGAATCCGTGTATCATTAATCTTATATAATGATAATATTAATAATATATTATTATCTGGTGTGATAACATTTTAAAAATACGATGTTTTCAAAACAAATTTGTTCTATTATTTTGCAAATTTATTTTAGAAACAATAGTTTTTAATTTGCAACACAAGTTTTAATTGTTGTATAATATTTATAATAAAGTAATAAATGGTTTGATTACATATCATGTGGATTTTAATGCTATTATTTTTTATATTACTGTAAATTTTTACCTTTGCACTTTGCAGCAAAAATGTCAATACAAAAGCTGTTCAGAAATTTAAATTGCATGCAATAAGATCCATAATATTAGTATTTTACGATATATCAATAAAATTAATATTTATTAGGAAAATTGTAAGACAAAAACGAAAAATATTTGACATTTCATTGATTAGTTTTAGGGTTATTTATTTATTTAAAAGAAAGAAATGAACTCTTAAATTCGCCATTATATTATTACAATCATCTAAAAAATTTCTACAGAAAATAATACAACATATACTAAATAATTCAAATCTGTTTTTTGAAATGACAAATATTTTTCTTTTTTGTAAAATATTTTCTATATTTGTAATAAATATTAATTTTAATTTGATTGATATATCATGAAATATTAATATTTAGATAAACAAATTGCATGTATTTCAAAATTCTGATCAGCTTTGTATCTTGTACACTGATACACTTTTGATGTACCTAAAGTGAATAAGTAAAAATGTACAGCAATATAAAAAAAAAAACTGATGTGTCCAGCACATAACCTCCCGCCCAATACTACTCTTAAACGGTACAAAATAGTATTTGATGATACAGAAACATACCTTCTTATTTGTTTATTTTCTATTTATATTTCAGAAATTTAATTTTGTTTCGTATATTTATTTAATTTTTTGAGATATATTTCACTAAGAAAACAGCTTCACAATCACAATGACATGTGTCACATTTAGTAAAAAATTTAAATTTTTAAGTGTTTCCATTGTGTACAAGGAATGCAAGATTTATAAAATCTAATTTCTTTATATTTTATTATCTCTAAATTTAATGAAAATTTATAAAATTAGTGTAATCAAAACACATGTAAAATTAAATATACTTACATATCCATAAGGCTCCATGTAAATTTCATACAAGTCGCTTTGAAATCCATCAACCCCATGCAGATTTCTCACGTAAAGGGGCCGATGTCCAATACCAGGAACTTGATACAGGGTGCTCGTTAGCCCTATGCTGGGCAGGGCTCCGCCCCGAGCCAAACATGCCACTGAATACAGCACCAAACTAGCAAATGCAACCTTCATTGTTGCTGGCACAATAGAAAACAGAAATCTGATGGTTTTGGAGAATTCTCAACGATATAAGCTGCTATACCGGGATGTCTGTCGCCAGGGGCGGCGTTTCTGGGGTATTGGAGGGGGCATGGACTGTTACCTTGGTGCTAAGCCCCGCAGCAGGTTGCTACGTCATTATTATGAAGAAGAATTGAAGGTGGTTTCTTATAATAATTAAACATTGTTTCCTTGATGACAGATTAGCGATGTTTTTGTTACGCACAAATTATGCATTTGGGCGAATTTCACGTCATTGTTAATATTAGTTAAACAAATTGTACAGTCTTTTTATACTGAGCGTAGAACGTATAGGGATTTCATTATTACTTTACAGAAAAAGTGTAAATACAAAAGTGCATGCAATAAGGTCCATTTGTTACATGAATGTGAGTATTTCACGATAAATCAATCAAATTAAAATTAATATTTATTTGTAAAATTGTAATACGGTCATGGAAAATTAAATAAATACTAAAAATTTCTAAAAACAGATTCAGTTTTATTTATTATAGTGTTGTATTATTTTCAGTAATAATATAACAAGAGAGTGAGAATAAATTGAAAATAATTTGACAGATCTTTCGAAAACTTGTTGCCAGGCAATAGCCACGAAAGCCCGTAGGGCTTGAGTGGCTATTGCCAAATGGCGACAAGTTTGAGAAAGATACTGGAGAATTATTTTCTAATTTATCGAACTCTCGAGTTATATTTAATTAGATTATTTTTTTATTTCATCATCAGGCACGCCACTAAATCTATCTTTTTTGCTAATTTTCACTTGTGTTGATAACTATCTGACATTTGACATCTGTCAACAAAAACAAAAAAGCTACAGAGAAAATTGCCGGGAATAATCACAAGAGCATTATTCTCAGTATAATAATGACAGGATTGGTTAAAACGCAGACACGTGACATACAATAAAGCATTTCATTTGTTTTAAGAAACGTCAAAAAATAATCTGTAGAAATTTCGTAGAAGATTCTCATGATATAATCGCAAATTTAATAGTTCATTTCTTCCTGTTATAGATATTTACAATACAAGTGGGATAAGAGCATTATTAAGATACTCATGTGAAATTTGCACAATTTTGTAATCACATAAGTATATTAATAATGCGTTATCACACGTGTATTGTACAATATTTTATCTACGCTCGCAAAAATTTAAATAATTTGACGTTATTTTTTTGACACAATTTGACATTAAATAATTATGTATATTTTTATAAACATTTCGTGAAAATGAATGATTTAGAAAGTACCTATTTCGTCAGATATAGAAGAACAAGTTTCAAAAATTATTAATTAATTAAATATTAATTAATTTAAAGAATTATAAAGATTGTATTAACATATTTATAATAAATAGTACGTTAATGAAAATAAGTGCAGTAATGAAGCTCTTAATTCACGTAAAATGAGTGGAATAAGTGATATTTTACTCGCGAACGTAGATAAATAAATAACCCTAAAACTGTTTTATGAAATGTCAAATATTATTCGTTTTTGTTATTTTTCATGGAAGTGTTACAATTTTCGTAATAAATATTGATTTTAATTTGATTGATATATCGTGAAATACTAATATTTAGGTAAAATGCGTGCATCTTTAACTTCCAAACAACTTTTGTATTTACACTTTTACTATAAAGTGAATAGGTAAATATTTATAGGAATATAAAAAAAAAAACTATTGAAATCCCTATATTACATATTCCAATTCTACCCTCGGTGTAGTTTTTATATATGATATGTAAATTATTTTATACAATTTCAACAAATAAATAAACATAAAAATTCAATTAGTTTTACTTGATTGTGTACCTACACTTATTCTATTAAATGTCAACAAAAAAATATGTACACATAAGTAAAAAAAAGTAGTTTTTAAACTACTTAATGCTTACCGGATTCGTTCTAAGGTCGTTTACTCAAAAAGTACTTAAAACCCGTTCATTTAAACATGCAAACGTAAAAAAATTGTTACAAATTATAGAATCCGGATTTCTTATCTGACAATACTAAAGTGCATGTCAATAAAAAATTCTTAAGTAAAAGTAAACTGTAATTGATATCATAAAATATGTATATAAAATTTATAGCTGCGTAAAGCTAAATTAACGATATTAAAAAGGTCATTTTATCAATAAAGTTATTATTAAATATATGAGTAAACTTTTATCTTAGAAAATTGCGTGTGATTTTTTCTGTTGTATTTATTTAATGAGTATGTAATTAAAATAAAATAAAACTGTATCCTCATTAGGAAAATAAATACTATTCGTCACGTACGTACTACATAAATAGTTAATAAAAAATAATTATTGCTAATTATTATTTTCAATACAGCCCTGTGTATTTTTAGAAAAAAATGCTGTTTTAACCGCAACGGACCAAAACAACAGTATAATGGCCTTGCAAAAAGATGCTTCGATGTCTGTGTGATGTCATTTTTAATCCTACCATCCTGCAGATGTTGTAAGATATATTAGAAGACAATAAACAATGATTTCTACAGAGATGAATAATATTTTCAAATTTTCTGCCTTTCGTCAGAATCGTACAAGTGCTGCCGCCATATATTGCGAACTACATTGACATTGACAGTAACAGTTGTGTTCATAAGTTTCACACGTGTGTTGTGAATTGTTAGGTTAAATAATTACAATGGCTTTATCTCAAAAACATGAGGGTAAATGCCTAGTTCCGTGGTTTTGCAGGTAAATATTTCAAGTATTTGATTTAAATTATTAAAAATTATGCATGTTTCATAGCGCGGAATGGCATTTCGTTTACAACAAAATATTTGGACCAAA
The DNA here is from genome assembly GCA_963942605.1 of Poecilus cupreus. Classification (NCBI taxonomy): domain Eukaryota; kingdom Metazoa; phylum Arthropoda; class Insecta; order Coleoptera; family Carabidae; genus Poecilus; species Poecilus cupreus. The sequence goes on from OZ012730.1 coordinate 14,402,033, forward strand.
TAATAATGAAAAGACAAAAAGAGAGGCTTTAGATATAATTAATATTTGGAAAGCTCGTACTCCTCTTTTGTCTCGAGGTTTAGAAGGAACGTACATTATTTTAGAAGCTGTACTTTTAGATAGAAATGCGTTTGAAATATATAACCTCAAATTACTTTTAAGTACATCAATAATGAGGTAATTTGTAAAAATGTTTCTCGCTTCTACAATTAATAGTTTATAATTTATAGATTTTTAAATATCTGTGCAACTTCTAATAAAAGCCAAGGAACATTTTATGCAACGGCTTACAAAATGAAAATTCCAGAATGGTTGATTACTATGCGCCATGACATTGCGCATGGCCAAAATTTACCATCAATAGATATTTTAGACAGGGCGCTTAAATTCAGTTTGGAATGGTTGCACCAACAATATTGGAAATCAACTGCATCTGATATTAAAGATTTCATAGATAACACACAATTTGAAAGTGATAAAACTGAAAATTTAAAATATTTTCTTCAACCTCTCGTCTCAAATTATTGTTATATAACTCTTCTTACCCATACTAATTATAAATACAGCAGTATTCAAGATATTTCCGATGAAGAAACCAGAAAAACATTTTTGGAAGAAATTATGAGTATGACCGATTCCGAAGATATTACCGAAACTACAAATTTGAATCAAGTTTTGGAAATTTTATGGGGAAAAATCAAAGCTATTTTGAATGAATACTCAGATTTGGAAAATAAATACCATGTTTTAGCAGAACTTATTACAGAAGATGTGTTTCTCGGCGAGTTTGATGAACGAAAAGATATTTTTAAAAATAGTGTGCCAAAAGATTTTATTATTTTGTGGGAAAAAATGTTAATTAATTTTGATGCGAACATGTTAGGAGTGCTTATTGAACAATTATTACAGATTTTATTGTTAGATAATGTTAGTCATGAATCGAAAATTGTTGCATCAACTTGGATTTTAGAAATTGGACGAGGATTAGAAAAAGCTTTGTTTATTAAAAGTATTGTACGAGAATTATTCACCAAAATGGTAAGTTTTTTTTTTGTTCTATATCTCGATGTTTGATTGGATAAATTGGGTCCTTCACTAATTTTTTTTTTTGTAACTTTATCTAAATTGCAGCCTATTTGCAGTTTTAAAATGTTTTAATTGTTATTCATTAAGCCATAATGATTTTTATCTCCCGCCTACCTCTAGGTACCCTTACCTCTAGGTACCCTCCCTAGGTATTATTTTTGGTAAAAAAAATGGGTAGTGAGTTTTCAATGTAACTAATATAATATAAAGCACGTTTTAAGGTCTAAAATACGATTTTACTATTTTGTATGTATGTATATATACAAGACAATTTTGTGTATTTTTGCTTCTTATATATATATGAAGAATTGATTAGAGTTTGAATAAAATTGGTCAACCGGAAATAGCAGTTCACTAGAAGCCCTTAACAGTTTTCCGGGAAAAACACACATTTTTCGACAATTTATGTTATTTTGAACATTTAGAATGTTTAATTTTACATCTTGATTACACTAATTTTATTTATTTTCATTGGATTTAGAGATAATAAAGTATAAACAAATTAAATTTCATAACTCTTGCATTCCATGTACAACATGGAAACACTCAAATATCTTAATAATTAATTTGAAAATGTCTTTGATTTCAATATTCATTAGAGTTAGGAAAAGTTGTATATTATTGTAACAAAAACTTTATTTATTGTAAATATTAACAGTAACATCCTTACATTTTGTAAAAATATAACTTGAGGAGTTTTGTTTGAGAAAGTATTACTATTTAAATTAACTACTTCAGAGACTACTTTTTTTTTGACATGCTATGTACGATTTCCTAGATTTTTCAAAACGTCAAAATTATAGAAATCAAACAATATCAAATTCTAAACTTTAAAATAACTATTTTCAAACGGTAGTATAAAAAATCTTGTGTACAACACGTAGGAAAAGTATTAAAAAATATTGCTTTTCCTTACTACTTCTTATGAAATAAAATTATCTTTTTCAATTAGTTATATTCTCATAAAATTTTCGGTTTTATCATAGCAACATACTTATACCTTTTACATTACCATAAAAACACATTTCCATATGTATGAATTGTTTTGGATACTGTGCTAATTAAAAAGAAATATGATTATGCGAAGCGAGGAGCGTAGCGACGAGCCTCGTTTCTTATTAACACTGATTTATCTACAAGACATTTAAATTTAAAAATCAACCTCACATTTTTATCTATACTGCGAAGCACTATCCGCATCACTGGTTATGTACAAATAGATATTGTATTTATATTATATCTAGTACGATGTTTCCGAGTCTATAATATAAATGTATTTAATGAAGGACCCCAAATGCTTTGTCATTGTGTACATAATTTATAATAACTTATTATTTTATTAGGGATCAAAGCCAAAGCAAGCTGTATTACAATCTATGATTGATGAAAAATTAAGTGCTAAATACAAAAAGAAAGTAATATTAAATTTAAATAAATATATTGAAATTCCCGATGTAATCAGCGATACTTCAAAATTTAAATCAGCAATCTTGCAGAAACCAACTGAATATACAAAAATGTTTATCTCTGAGTATGAATATTTTATTATTATTATTATTTAATGTGTATATATTGTGTAACATTTTTTTTTAGATTAATAGATTTAAACGATACATTAAAATTGCCAAACAATAAACAACATGTTTTGGAATTGTTAAATCTGTACATGTCAAATGAAAATGATGATGAAACTATTGTGTGTAGTAAAATTCACAGTGTTGAAGAATTGAACCCATCTGAAATGGAAGTCGACCAAGAAAATGAAGAAAAGATTCCGGAGGAAATACCTCAAGCAGTTCCAGTTACTAAAAATACGCCGGACTCTAAAATATGGAGAAGGGTTACAGGTATTTTTAATTATTATATCTATAAATTATTTATATTTTATACATTTTGTTCCAGAAACCAATTTTGAAAAATGTCCTATTGGTATTTTGCCTTGGCAGACTTCGTCTATGAATCCACTAATTGTATAAGATTGTAAGGTAAACATTTATTATAATTTTGCATTATTTTCGACACATTATTGTTTTTTATTTATTTATATTGTCGAATAAATAATTATCCATGATTAATTTATTTCTGTCATATTCCTTTGCTAAAAATATATTACCAAACAAATTTAAATTTATAATGGATTTATATTTCATAAATGTTTTAATGAATTATTTATTGACGTGACTTGGAATGTATTATTTATTTTTGTTTTGAATCTGCTTCTAATTAGCCTCTATGCTAGAGTAAAAAATAATTATTATTAATTGATATAAAACCAAATGAGTCAAAAAAGGACAGATGTATAAAATGTTGATAATTAAATGTTTTAATTGAAATATGTTGGCAATAATATTTAGAATTTAGTGTGTTATTAGTAATTATTTAGTATCTGCGTCCAATTTGCTTCTACGCTAGAGGGAATAATAATAATTATATATTTTTATAAAACATTGTCCCAAAAAAGGGCAAATATATAAAATGTTGATAATTAAATGTTTTAATTGAAATATGTTGGCAATAATATTTAGAATTTAGTGTGTTATTAATAATTATTTAGTATCTGCGTCCAATTCGTTTCTACGCTAGAGGGAATAATAATTATTCAATACTTATAAAACCTAGTGGCCCAAAAAAGGGCAGATAAATTAAATGTTGATAATTAAATGTTTTAATTGAAATATGTTAACAGTAATATTTAGTATTTAGTGTGTTATTAGTAATTATTTAGTATCTGCGTCCAATTCGTTTCTACGCTAAAGGGAATAATAATTATGAAGATTTTTTATAAAACATTGTGTCCCAAAAAAGGGCAGATATATAAAATGTTGATTATTATCATTATTATGTTTTATTTGAAAGAAGTTGACAATAATATTTAGAATAAACTGCGTTATTAGCAATTATCTTGTGCCTGCGTCCATTTCACCTTTTCGCTAGAGAGAATAATAATTATTAAATACATATAAAACCTAGTGGCCCAAAAAAGGGCCGATGTAATCATGATAAAAGGAAGTCAAAAAAAAATTGGTTAAAACAATTGTACAAATTTTATTTATACTAAAAATTACAAAACCCGTTCTAAGGTAAATAAAATGTACGATCAACCACTGTACCAGTTCCCTGTATTTAAAATATTTAAATAATTCATAAGGTACACACATTTAAAAATTAAACGTTCTATTAACAGATAACAACAAACAATAACAAATTCTACTAAGATTGTTTGGAAGCTTACTTACATAAAGTTATGGAATTGTAAAGCCCTATTAGAAATAAATTATTTGGAATATTATCACCATTAAATAATATGTTTTACTTTCGGTATCAGTTTAGTTTTCTTCAGGGTTTGTTCTAATTGTTTTGTCGTTTCTAAACCCCATAAGTTTAATGAGTCTCGGTTCATTCCCGATATTCTACAAAATCACAAATTAAAAAATTATCAAACATTGAGTTGATATCACTAACCTGCCGCCTGATAAATTATGTAAAAATACATAATAGCTCGGCCTTAAATTGTTAGGTTCTACAATTGCAGCATGGAATAAAATAGCAGTACTGAAGCAATATAATAGCTCTGTAAATCCAGGCACACGTGGTAAATAACCAGCTTCAATACCTAAGTTAAACGTTATCTAAAATAAACATGGAATATTAAACTCTTTTGAATAATTTAAACTATTTCAAAATATCAACAAACACCAGATTATAATCAATACTTAAAATGTTTATGAATTTTTGGTCACCCATAAAATTTATTAATTTAATTTTCGTATTGTTCATTTGTACGTAATTGTTTACTTTATTTTAATCGAATTATTGTTTCAATTAATCATTATTCAACATTTGTTATCCGTTTACTTTTGAAAATATATTTTGAAAAACAAGAATTCAGTATAAGCACAGTATAGGTGTTATAGCACTATTATGTGTAATGGGGAATTTTTGTGAAATCAAGATAAAATTGCTGATTTAAGCTTGCAAAAATATAGAAAACGCTGTTTTCAACTATTCAAACTGTTGTATTAATGTTTTTGTTGTGTGTAATGGCGAATTTTTGTGAAATCAAGATAAAATTGCTGTTTTAAGCTTGTAAAAACATAGAAAACGCTGTTTTCAACTACTCAAACTGTCATATTAATGTTTCTGTCGTGTATTAGTGCGAATTTTGTGACATCAAGTTAAAATTGCTGATTTAAGCTTGCAAAAATATAGAAAACGCTGTTTTCAACTACTCAAACAGTCATATTAATATTTCTGTCGTGTGTAATGATGAATTTTTGTGAAATCAAGATAAAATTGCTGTTTTAAGCTTGCAAAAATTTAGAAAACGCTGTTTTCAACTATTCAAACTGTCATATTAATGTTTCTTTCGTATGTAATGGTGAATTTTTGTGAAATCAAGATAAAATTGCTGTTTTAAGCTTGCAAAAACATAGAAAACGCTGTTTTCAACTATTCAAACTGTCATATTAATGTTTCTGTCGTGTGTAATGGCGAATTTTTGTGTAATCAAGATAAAATTGCTGTTTTAAGCTTGCAGAATCATAGAAATGCTGTTTTCAACTATTCAAACTCTTACATTCATGTTCCTGTCGTGTGTAATGGCGAATTTTTGTGAAATCAAGATAAAAATGTGGATTTAAGCTTGCAAGAACATATAAAACGCTGTTTTCAATTACTCAAACTGTCATATTCATGTTTCTGTCGTGTGCTTATAACACTTATACTGTGGTATAAGTATGAATTGATCTTCTTGACTTCTTTTCAATAAATTAATCATTATATTATTCAATATGCTACAGTTTATAGCTAAACAATTATACAAATCGTATTGTTTAATATATATCTTACTTGTAATACTTTCCACATGATGTAGAGAGCAATTGTCGTGTCGCCATATTGTGCGAAAGTCGTTCCTGCTATTAATCCAGCCAATAACGCATGGTATTGGTTATCTTTGCCTGTTGTCCAGCGGAAAAAACATGATAGAGCCTGTCGCAAGCAAATTTTAAATTAATTCATTTTAATTAAGGAATATTCACGTTCATTTATTCGCATTACATAAATCAATTGCCTACATTTTGTACCTGCATGCCTGAATATTTTTAATATTTTCAGACTGTTCTATTTGTTGTTGAATTATTATTGATATTATAAATGAAAAAAAAAATAAAGCTTAATAGAAAAATATAATACAGTAAATAGTTATTTTTTCGAAATCGGTATTACTAAACAAAGTTAGACAAAGTAGTGGGTAAAGTTAAACTTTACAAACTCTTATGTCAAACTTGAATTACAAACCTAAAATAACAAACACATTATTCTACAATATTATTGGTGAATTCGTGTATTATTTACTTTTGATAATAATTTATCGGATTTAATGCAATTCACATGCAGAACACATCAAAGAATATATAAAAGATAATGAAAATTATAACCAAATTTGACACTTTGACAGTATTTTTGTCCATCCATCCCCGTCACAACAGCTAGCTGACATTTTACAAATACATAATGCTATTATATTTAGTTATGTTTTTAATTAATAATTTATCGATTTCGGAAAAAATATAACGTATATCTCGGCACTAAAATATTTTTTATTACTCATTTGGTTTATTTTCCGATGCGATAGGTTATAATTATCATTATTTTTTTTTATATTCTTTTAAACGTGTTCTGAATTAAATCTGGTAAATTATTATCAAAAGTAAATAATAAATAAATACACCAATAGTATTATAGAATTATTTGTTTGTTATTTTAGGTTTGTAATTCAAGTTTGATATAAAAGTTTGTAAAGTTTAACTTCAGGTACTATTTTGGTTAACTTCGCGTAATAATATCGTATACTTTAGTATCGAATAACTATCAACAGATCTATCAAACAAAAAGAGCAATTTATAATTTTTTTTTTTGCTTCTACTTCGTAAAGGAGCCCGAATTGATTAACAAAATTTAGGCTTATTAGATGCAGTTTTTCATTCTAAATATTTTTAGTAATTTCAATTTTAGTGTAAACAATAACAAGCATATAGGATTGTATTCATATGTAACATAAAAAAGTCATTACAATGTAATTTTAATAAGTAGGAGGGATGTTTTGTGTTTAGGATAAATTTGAGCTTACCCTAAAGAGTCCAGTAAACCCAGCTAAAAACGTTGCAAGCGCAAAAAAGTCCTTTTTGAAAAATATTTGTTTAATAGAACTAGGTTTAGTAAAAATTCTTTTCATATTGAAAATTAATTTTAGAGCGGCCTGAATTCCCATTCCAGTGGAAAACATTTTTATCGATCCCTACAATGAAATATTCATGTAATAAATCCTTAATACATGTGTAACAAAATGCAATTACTTGTAAAGTGTAATACAAACAACTGAACGGATGCGGACACACGATGTGCCGACCACAGCACTTGATGTGATGGATAATTCGTCGATAGATCCTAAGAGCTTGGTTGATGATATGGAACAGTTTATTCTTTGGTTTGTCACTTTTCCTGGAAGACGGATACACAACTTGTGGTGTAGTGGACGGGCCCTGTTCGTTCGCTGTCGATTGTTGTTGTCTGTTGTAATCAGACAACTGCTTTGTACGTTTTTCTAGGTATTCGTTTTCTTCGTACGGTCCTAAAACGAACCTAATATCACGAAATTTAGTAAGGAATCACTTCAGCTCCAGATTTAGTAGATGTTAGATCTTTCAATTTTAACTATATTTTTAAATTTTTTTATCTTATGACTATTGTGTACATTTTAACTTTTTGACTCAGCAACTTAGCAATGAAGATGTCAGCCGTTGCTGTCGAAACATCGGCATAGTTTTCGAATAAATTTTTAACTGCTAGTCCGTTTTTTGATTTACCATTTAGTAAGGCATGTTGACAAGTACGAGCTTAATCCACAATGTATTCGTACCACCTGATAAATATGCTATAAGCAAATGTAATTATTATTTTTTTCACGCTACAATCATCTATGTATTGTATTGTACTCTTAGGTAAATGATAATTTTTCGATTATTTATTAATGGGATCACAATATTTTTTATAAATCTGTAGCTAACGCACTTTCACGAACTAAAATGAAAATAATTTTCAACCACATTTATATTATTGAATATGTAATGATTAAAAACAATACTTAATTCTTATTGACTAGATTTTTCCGTGAACTAATAAATTAGGACTGTTTTAATGTAAATACGAATATATTTGATTATTTGACGCAACTGCGCACGAGAAATTTCTTAATAAATAATATATTTAAATTCTGTACATTTTGACAATATTATTTAGGTATTGATTACAACTATATTTCATGAGCGTATACTACAGTAAAAAATTAATAGTCAAAATTGATAAAATAGTCCCAGACGATCCACCGTTAATTTTTGTTAATTTAACAAGTTTCAATTTTGCTAGTAACAAAATATTTTAGTGTATTTTGTAACTAAATATATTTGTGAATATAGTAATTATTAACATTCATTTTTATGTGCTTTTGACTTAATATTTTAGGTAATTATATGAAAGCAGAACAAATTAAGTTGTTACAAAGGATACAAATATTCTTTAACAATTTCAAATTGATAAGTTAGCTAAATTTACTTGCTTTATTGACGAGTCTATTTGTTAACTTTTATAAATCCAGCAAATAAATAAAAACAATTTTCCTTTTTAATAATTCAGAATTGACAAAATTTTAATTTAACAAATTATCATATCATATTTGTTCAAATTGTTAATTTAACTACAATACTACATGTTACATGTTAATTTTTAACCGCCTGTTAAAATTTTTAACCAATAATAACAGACGCCATTGAATAAAAATTGAAAATTTTGACATATGTTTCTATTGGCTACAATTTTTAACGGGTCGTTAAAATTTAACCGATAAGTTATAGAATACGCCTCTATATTTGTCAATATTAACTAAAAATACTTAACACCCGCAAAATTAACAAATCGCAAATCAAATTTTTACTATGTATGTACGTCAAATAATCAAATATATTCGTATTTACATATTAGCCCACGAAAAAATCTAGTCAACAAATAATTGAATATTGTTTTTAATTATTACATATTCAATATTATAAATATGGTGAAAAATATTTTCATTTTGTCCGTGGAAGAGCGTTAGGTGTGGATTTACGAAAAAGTATTGTAATCCCATTAAGACAGTAATCTTATAAATATCTTTCGAAGACGTAATAATTTAAGACTTGTATAGCAACAATAACAATAATTATATTTGATTATAGTATATTTTTCAGGTGGTACGAATACATTTGAAATTGGGCTCATATAAACTTTTTTTTAAAATTTGTATGTAACCGTATTATTTTTTAACCTGCTATAAATAATTATTAATTGTCAAATAGATAAATAAAAATAAATTACAGTAAACTATTATCAAGGACAAGTAATATTACAATAGTAAATAAAACATTATTTTATCAAAACGGTAAAATATTAGTATTCAAAATTATGCGCAATAAATTAGATAATAAAATAGAATACAAAATTTATTGCTTGTATGATTGTACAACAATGTTGTGTGAATAAAATTGTATGTAATTAATTAAATAATTACACATGAAAGAGCAAAGTTCGCGAATGTTAGCAACAGTAAAATTGACCTACCTTAAAACACCGAAGATGCTATCACTTTTATTATCTTTTGATTTATGTTGGCCACCCTTGTAATACATAAGAAGTGTAGCCATACTAACACTGAAAATTAGGGTTGATCCATAGGGTATAGATCGTACCAACCCTCGAGATAACAACATATTCCACACCTTAAATAAAATTAATTAAATTGTACATGCAACAATATATAAGATAAATATTTTTGTATATTTCATTTGAGAATGAGACAGTAATAAATAAAAATTGACAAGAGTAGCCATGTGGTAAATAAACCGCCAGATCTATAAGAAAATTTACTCGGATGTTCATAGAATGGTGCTCGCTTTATACCTAGAAATCTTCAACAATAGAAACCCCGCTGCTAAACTTCCGTTAATCCCTTTTGAACCGTAACATTCATGTACATAGAATTTTTAAGTGATCTGTTTGTATAATATGTATTTAAATTATTATATTATACTGGGAGTACTGGAATTATGGTCCATAAATCACTCTTCTCGACCAATCACAGATCCAGAAATCCATAATTCTCGGTTATTTTAAATACATGTTTTGGATCACCAAGCAACGGCCGTCTGACTTGATACATAGCTGTCATTGTGTATTTATATGTTGACGTTCTTCAACGTTTGTTTTTAACGAATTTAGATCATTTTCAAGTGATTTCCGAATTTACAGGAGTAGAAAAAGTATAGTATTATATTCGGGATTATGGTTATTATTCATTTAGATGATTTCGTGAATAATGACTATCATTATCCCTCATATAATAATATATTATTTTTATTAGTAAATATAGGTATAATGAAAACATTTTTGGTTTAAATTCTGTAAAATATTATCATTTATTACTAAATGAAATCTGAAATTTTTTTCAACTTTCTGACATACATATAATTTGCAATAATTTAAAAGGGTTTTAAATCTGAGCAATATTAAAAATTATTTCATATAAAAAAGTTAGATAGAAATATATGATTTATCCAACACCTCTCAATAAATGCTCTATAATTATAGCGATTTTAAACAAGGAAAGTAACTGATTACACACTAGTGGGTATAATTTTGAGAAAAATCACTAGTGAGTAATTATTTACTTATAACAATAATAATAACACACAACACCTTGGTAACCACTTCGATTGACATTTTAATTCAGGGGGAGGCAACTTAGATGACAAATGTCAGTACAATGATATGATTAGTGTCACTCCACTCCTTAAAATGTGGAGGCGCCACTTTATAATAAAATAAGCTATTGGAATCGAGTTACTTTGGAAAAAGAAGAAGAAATCACTGTCAATTTTAGTGTCAAAATTGATGTTGATAATTCGTTCTCGTTATTGTCGTTTATTATTGTGTATAAATATTGCAACAGGTAAGTGTTAAATTTAATATTCTGTTTTATACATCACATACACACTTAAAATATAATTTCAATACATTAAAAATAAATCACTGTATATTTTTTCATTAATTATTATATGTATACAAATATATTATAAAGCAATGTTAAAAGTTGTATTGTTTAACAAATATCCACTATGTATATTTCTTCCAATTCCTTTTTTTATCCGTTTCCTCTCCTTTCTATTTTAGAACAATGCTTAATTTATGTTGAATAAAGGGATGCTTAATTAAAGACAAAAGGCTATTTCGTTTCCCTAAATGTAAGGAAATGCAACAATTTCGGATGGATATACTTGGGTTAGACGTAGGTAACGTCAGATAAATTCCTAACGATCAACAAACGGACATGACCATCTACAAACTAACAGTGAAAGACCTTTTCAGAGAAAATGTGAGACATCCGAACATGGTGTAGTAATAAAGGTTTCTTTAATATAAACATTATTAATAATTTAAACTCTTGTAGGTTTTTGAAAAAAATGCGATTAGTTGAGTGACCGGGAATGAACATTCTACGAAGAAACTGTAAAGAACCGACTAAAGATTGTGACAGGGAACAATACCATTCGACAACTAAGGACCTGGCTTAGCAGTGTTACAAGAAGAGACCAAGTGGACAGACTTAATAACTAATTGCTTAACAAAACATTTTCTTCTTCACCAATACAATTGGTTCAAATAAAAAATTCAAAAATTAGACGTTTTACGGCACAAGACAACACATATAACTGTAATTGAAGGAAAGGGATTACAAAGAACGAAAAATAAAGAAAATTTTATAATGAATTCATAGATTAATAGACTCCGAAGTTAATCGATTTGTGAAGACGAATATCGATGATGCGAATCTACGATATGCTAATTCTAGAAGTAAAATTTCATTTTTATTAAATATATTTGTTTTAGGCTGTACAACAGTATTTGGATATCTCCACTACGTTGAGAAGTATTCATATAACACAACAAGCATTTGGATGTCACACCCACACGGCGTCGGTTAATCATAAAAGAATAGTAATTCGTGCTGGTTATTAAATGGAATTTTTAATTTAACTTATTCACAAGAGGATTTTTTTGCGAGTATAAGCACTGTTTTAATTATATTTTGATTATTCTTGAGCACCAATTCCTCGATTCTCTTATAAATTTACTTTTACAATTAAATATATTATTAGTGGCACTTTAGATAATAACAAATTGAATCAAATAATCACATAATAATAATAATCATCACTAATCAGTCGTTCGGCTTTTAATAAGCTGACGTGGATTTTATATTACTACTTTTACAAATCTCACACCCGCATCCAAATTCATTACAGTTTGCAGCAGTAAAATTTACATGTTTTAGAGTTTTTGGAACTCAAAAATAACATGTATTTAAAGAAACAAAATATTATTTGAATTTAAAATTCAATGTAATATATTTTTTAAATACAAGAATTTTTGTGTTTAAACTAACTTATAAATGATTGTAATATCTTTAACTACAAATATTTAGAAATTTGTCGCTAAATGCTACAGATTTTATTTGAATGTAAAAGATTGTGTAAGACTAAAAATATTTTTATATGAACAAATTTACAATTTGTCAAAATTTGCACTTAACGAGGAAAATCATATTGAAAGTGTTAATATGTATTCTTAACCCTTATTTTGTAGTAAAGTTATAAGGTTTCTAATAATTATATTAAATTCTCATTTTCAATATTTTAAATAGATCTTTTTATAATAAATATTATTATTAAAAATTAATAAATTAAATATTATTAGAAATCTAAAACATTTTTGTCTAAATAATTAAATATGTGTAAACAGAATTTAATTGAATAAATATATTCCTAATATTTACTCTTATAATTTTGTACAAGTACAACAAATATAAAATAAAAAGTATCAAGGAGGCTAAAAAAACAATCTTCTATCCTTCTATTGTCATCCTTGTCTAATTTTAGTGTCACTACACCCCCCTGCGGGTGCAGCACTTATGCTCAAGACTCGTAACCATAGAGAGGGCGATCTGATTATGTTTCTAATTTGTGTTTTAATTTAGAAAATTTAAAGCATATGTCACTGTCAAACAATATTTCTTCAATACATTTTGCATTTATTAAGAGATGTTGGATAAAACGTTATACTTTACAAGTGGGCAAAGTGGAATTACCCACTCGATATAATTATCACACTCAGCCTTCGGCTTCGTGTGCTAAAATTTCTCTCGTGGATAATTCCTTACTTTGCCCACTTGTAAAGTAAATAACTATTTCTGCTTACAACTTTTATATAAAATATTAAAAGTACAGGTATAAAGTATATTATGAACGAAGAACCAGAAGAAGAAATGTTGCAAATAATGCAACATATATTTCATTATCATATGTATTCTCAAATTCAACATTCTAAACATTGCTGTATATGTTTTTGAAATAGACAGTAGTTTTTCACACTAGACAGATTTGTTAATACGAGTAGTAGCAAAATTATTCTAAATAATATTTGAATGTTTTATTTCGTGTATATTGTATAGAATACTTGCAAAATCGCGGATCTAGTTTCGGTGATCACAAGCTAAAAATAGAAACATCACTTCTCAGGATTTTTCAGGTTCAGCCGTACTTTCAATCGTCTAAAAGTTTGTAAGTTGCTGGATTTTATATTCGAGTTTGATTATAAATTAACTGCATCGACTGCGCAAGTCACTCATTTATATATTTGGTGGGAAAAATTGTGTTATTTTAAAAATATGCTGCAGTAAATACATGTTTTGAAATGAACTAAAAAATACTGTAGAGACAATTTCATCAAACTGTAACAATTTTTTTTATATGCTCTAATACATTTTTGTCAATATTATGAAGAGCACATTTATGTTTAAGTAATTTAGCGGAAGATCTTTATTTAATTAAGCATTTTCAACTATTCCTGAGCCGTTGAAAAACTGATGAATTACTCTCTCATTCCCAACTAGAATATATAAGTCTGCATTGTGACATCATCCGGTAAATAGCAGCAATTTAATACCGCCCAAGTCAAATCACAAAATGAGTCTAATTTAATTTTATCATATACTTACTGTTTCAGTAGCTACATTGCTAACGTATAAACATAAGAGAGGTCTTCTGGATGGCCGTTCAATAAGAATTGCAAATACACTGGAGAGAAATACAGGAGCAGATGAAACTGTTAGAATATTAAAATGGCCCAAAAGTTTTCTGAAAAATTACGAATTATTTTATATGATATTCGTTTTTTTTTTTGTTTAGGTATGTTTTTACAGGATTCCAAAACATTAGTTATTTATTATTTAGATAAGAAATAAAAATGTTTTTTTTTTCAATAAATAATGTTCATGCAATATTTATTGTTCAACATTTAACCGATAAAATTTTTTCAACAAAGCGATAATTCCCTGTTATTTTAAAGCAATATAAAAATTTAATAAACAATAATTTTTAATAACAAAAGGAAGAAATTAACGTTTCCTGTTTTCTTGCTTTAAAAATATTACAAATATATTTTACCTCAAATTACAAAGAAATAACGAATATCCTAATCCTGTAGCACTCAAAAACGCTACTGATTGCATAATTCCTGCTATAGTTCTTTTGATATCTCCTTTATTTGGTATTCGACCTCGCATCAGTAGGGCCAACTGGAATAAATTAATTTTAAATTGGTCTGCAATAACTTATAAATTATTTCATATATTTTGAACTTCGAGCCCTGAATCAAATTTGACCCAATTTAGACTTAAAATAACTTAAAAAAATTATCTTATTTTACGAAGGAACAATAATTTATTTGTATTTTAAATTCTATTATTTTACAGAATATTTTAAGGAAAAACCATAACAAATTATCTACAGTAGCTGACATAAATATTTCACTTAGCCCAAAAATATTGGCAAATACAATTTTTGAACGACAAAAAAATATAGGAAAAATGTTTCAAATCAAGATTGTAGATACATGTTTTTGATTGCCATGCAATTTATCTCATTTATTTACTAAGATATGCGTAAATATCCAGATAGGCCTTCAAATAATCTATCACTTACTGTTGATGAATTGTTCCAAAAATCTAATCAATTCGTAACATAAACATAAAATGTTTTATCCAACACCTCTCAATAAATGCTCTATAACTATGGCGATTTTAAACAAGCAAAGTAACAGATTACCCACTAGTGGGTATAATTTTGAGAAAAGTCACTAGTGAGTAATTTTTACTTATAGCAATAATAATAAAACACAACGCCTTGGTAACTACTTCGATTGACATTTTAATTTAGCAAATTTAAAGCATATGTCACTGTCAAATAATATTTCTTTAATAAATTTTGCATTTATTAAGAGGTGTTGGATAAAATGTTATACTTCACACGTGGACAAAGTGGAATTACCCAATTATTATTAATTTTTCAAGTGACTTTTTTTCAAATAATTATTACTAAATACAAGCCCAGAATCATATAATTTGGCTCAGTTAAAACATACAAAATAAAATTGTTAAATTCACAATATTTATTATTTTTACCTCCCGCACATACATTTATATATGCAAGGGAGGTAAAAATCATAAATATGGTGAATTAAACAATTTTCTTTTGTATGTTTTTAACTGGGCCAAATGATATGATTCTTGGCTCGTATTAAATAATAAAAAGTAATAAAATATTTATCTAGTATTACAACCTGTAGAAAGGTTACACTAGCCATTAATTATTTCGGATGATTTTACAGGTTTCATAAACATTAATTACTTTGTAATTACACTACATTAATTGATGTCTAGAATAAAAAATATGTTAGCACAATATTTAATTAAAAATATAAATAAATAATTTTAATTTATTATTATAAAATTATTTCGCGATTGGGATAAATTGTTTACCTATAAAAGATATTTAGTCAAAAATAGGTTATGTAAAGAATGCCCAATAAAGTAAATATTTCAACATTTATTTTTCTATATGTACCATCAACTTGTAACCAAAAATTAACGTAAAGTCGTAAACGTAACATAAAGATAATAATAATAGCTATTTTATTGAAAAAATATTACATGCTCGTTGCAACGGACATAGCGTATATTTTACATGTGTAATACTACGTAATATTTTTGACATATCATGAAAGCCAGTACTGATGTCTTCTTATATAATTACTTAATAACATATAAAACAACTGAATTTGAAGGACAACATTTTCCTATGTAATTCCTTTTGTAAATTTTTAAGTTCTTTACAAAATTTTTGCTCCAAATATATGATCCAAAAAAAAAAAACAATCAAACTTTGAATTGACCTAAATTGTATCAAAAATTTGAATTTCAAAATACAAGTTTTTAATATCCTAGGTTATAATAGTTCAAAGTCGAATATGAATAAATTAATAAACTTGTGTTTGCAAATGTTGGAATAATTCAAAATTTAATTTGGTACAAAATTTGGTGTAATTTCGTTTTAATGTTGAGAGAAAGTAGCTTTCACACTTAAATACCAAAACTACAATACATACAGATAAAATATAAGATTGGTAGGCATATTATATAATTTGAAATGTACTGAATATAGATTTCAATTCAATTTTTTTGATATTGCTGTACCTAAATTTTATATTTACTTTATAGCAAAAGAGTTACTAAAGATGTACAGAATTAAAAAATGCATGTAATAATACTTAATTATTAGTAACAATCAAATTAAAATCAATATTTATTAGGAAATTTGTAACAAGTCTAAAAGTCTACAGCAAATATCAAAAAAATAGCAATGAAATCTCTATATTCCACATTTCAATTTTACACCCACTATATACCGGATGTTTCTTAAAATAACCAGTGCATTATTGGACGAATTAATAATTTATTATACACAAAAAATGATAAATAAAGGGCTAATATATCAATGATAACAAATAGAAAATTATACCACTGATTTTTAAACGGTAATTAACAAAATTATGTTTTTCTAAATGATAAACTATAGTTTTTCTGTATTGTGTATTATCAAAGTAAATATTGAAGATCAGTCAATATATGCGTGTCATTATCTTGAAATATCTCATTCTTATCAGTTATCAACATTGTTTACTCAATATAAAGTGGATTATAATTAAATTAGATCTATTCTAGGGTACATTAGTAATAAATTTTTAAAAAAACATGCAAATATTAAATGTTATTTTTAATAACAAAAACTGGTTGCAATATTTTCATTTTGGTACCTGCTTTTGTATACAACAAACATTTCTATATTTATAAACAACTTAATAAATAAAAAGTTTTGCTTATCCCATGAATTATATGATTGTTTCAAAATCCTGCAAAATACAGGTTTTGTAAAATTAGAAAGTTTGCCAATTCGATTTGATTAATTTACTCAAATTTAATTTGGCGCTAAATATTTACAAATTATTGACCTCACGATATGCGCTGACATTTTTTAATTACGCGCGAATTATTAAATTGTTTTTACCTATATGTACTATCAATAAAAAATTCATTTATTTTCCCAATACATACCGTATATACTGTGCTGTATATTCGTAAACTGTCATAAAGACAGTATAAATACAGCCCTGCAGAAGATTCTATACAACTTTGAGTCCAAGGGTGAACATAATCAATACACGATACATCTATTGGTGCCAATTTACTTATTACTTGTACCATTTTGAAACGGAAAGTAAGTACACAATCACAAAGTTATTTATATTATACTTTTTTATCTCATTTACTCATAATCACTGAACTTTGTTACGAATATTAATTTAGAAGAAATATAAATATATTTCTGTCGATATTTAATTTCTTCATCAGGCTAATATATCACAGCCGTTCAGTTGTGCTTCTCTTTCTCAACTGTGTTAAAAAACGAATGGTTAACTGATTTTCTTCTATTTGATAACATTTTACTGCAATTGCTGTGACGTCTACACGTGAATAAATGACAGCTTATTAGAGCTGACTGTCAGTTTCTACGGGAAGTTTCAATCAATACACACAAAACTTCAATCGGTTTTTAAAAAAAATACGCGAAAGAGATTGTTTCAAATATATTTCAGCCATACATTACACTATACACGAAATATTTAAGCGTATTATTCTAAACTTGAATAGTTCTGGATAATAAAAATAATATATTTAATATTTTCTGCCAGTTTTGTTACTGTGTAAGTTCGGCTCGAGCGTAGATGTCGCTACAAGTCAATTCATCAAACTGTCAATTTATATTTAAACCGTTTAAACTTAACCTGAAAATACAGTAGTATTTCATTAATTTAAACTATAATGACAGAAAATATATTAGATACACAAAACTGGAAAATAGAAGCCGCAGCAGTTATTAACGATATCAATAATCATGTAGAATACATCAATTTATCAGATGTTTTAACAAGTACAGATCAACATATATATCTCAATGTTAAAACGAAAGAACTGAAAGATTACTGCGTAGAATTATCTGGAATGGGGTTCCGAATAGTTGGGTTTAAACATGACGACACTTCTTACAACAATGAGGAATGGTTTGAAACACCGTATAGTTTGTTGAATAAAATCAGTCCTTTATTCAACACTTCTTTCGGAAATGAACTGTTGAGCAAACTCAATCAATTAAATGATGATAATGCATAAACAGAATCTCAAAATCATTATTTTATTGGTGCTCAAGATATTATTTATAAACTGTGTTATCGAATATTAATGTATGTTGTATCTATTTATAAAATAAAGATAGTTCCCGCTAAAATTTGACCTACTTCATTAATATCTACAGTTTGATGTGAAGTTATCTACGCATGCAATTGCATTTCTAAATATTAGCCAGAGACAAGACAAAGGAGACGTGTCAGCTACAGCAAAATTGAAAAGGATAGAAGTTCTGCGCCTCTACCGTCGGGACCACAAACTAATGGCGTATATAGGCGGGAAAGTATGAAATTTCAAATTTGAATAGGAATAAACATTAATTGAAAACAATAATTATGTATTAAGAAAAATGTTATATTTCAAATTAACGAAATACACATCAAATAACAGAAAATATATACATAATACATATGTAAAATACATGTTCTGCATCCATTCTTCATACAGACGGAATATTTGGTAGACGACAAAACGTCAAATGTTAGATCCTTCTCATTGAAACTCGTGCAGCCAGGAACAATACATTTGAAGCCACGCATGAAATGAAAATAATGTAATGACATTTATAATCATTATAAAAACAAATTAGAAGAAATAAAGATGTAAAATGAGTTGCAAACTCTTTAAAGATTCAAATACAGTTTCAAATAATGAAAATATGTGAAATCGGCTTACCTTTCAAATAAGATGCACTAGTCAGAATAATCACTCACACAAAATCAACTAAATCAGAGTATTATCGATCCAAACAAAACGAAATCAGAGAGAAGTGAATGTTTCAAATTTCAAATGTCACTTGGAAACTTCAAAATAATACGAGTGTACTGCCACGTAGCGTGAAGACCATGGAACTAATTTGACATTTCTATCACAAGTCGTGCATATAGCTGACAGGGCCCTGATATTAGCTATATATGTATATATTGTAAACTTCAAATTAAACAATAATCAAATATTATAATGATACAAACGGTATTTTAAAATGTGTAATGTTCTATTTATTTTCCGCAGGATCAAAAATAACAATTTTGTGTCCCGCATTTTCCGCTAGGTGGCTAAACGTTGGTTGATGCATCACGACCTTGTTCATTTGAACTCAGCAACTTCACAGTAATCGCAAACCAATGACAAATTCTTTCATCGCACATAACAATAGCATTGTTATTTACGTAAGAACAGTGCGACTGAAGTAAATTAAAATTTAAATGTTGCAGCGTTACGCATGAAAATAGTGAACAGTGTGAAATGTGCTAGTGACCCACAACCCTCTGGAAAAGTGATGGAGTTATGTTCCTGTATGAAATGTCATTTTTGTAACTCCACTTATTGGCTGTAGGTAGGTACGTCAAAATTGCATTGTAATTTGTAATAATTGCTTTATGTGTGCTAAATGATTTGACAAAGTATAGACTATTTACTGCGAATTATATTCAGGGCCGGCGTATACCTACCGACCCTGGACCTAGAATATTTTCGGCCTATGTTTTTTGCCAAATTAAAATTTATTATGCACTGTTTTTTATACATCAAAATATATTTTTAGTTTCATTTATTAATACTTGTAAAATTGTATTTTAATTCGAAAAACTTTTCAGTTTATTGAACCCTACTATTTTGACAGCAGAAATTATTTATTTGTAATAATTAATATACTTGTAAACTAAATTAAAAAATAAATAAAATTTATGTAAGAAATAATTGGAATAGATTTAAGTAATTAACGCATTCTTTACTAATAACATCTGAAATGTCATTTTGATAACTTTAATAATTTAATAGTGACTATGTACTACTTATGCAGACGTTAGTGCACATGCACTTAAAATAGCACAGAGCAAGGTACATATGCACCCAGCAACAATTACAAAATAACTACAATAATATAAATATTATTTGGTTTCATTTTCAATTCACTAGAATTTTTGAATTCGATGATCTCACTTTTAATTGTTCGGGGAAATTGATAACATTAATTTCTTGTTTTTTATCTATTACATATTGTGTATATAGTATTACATGATAAAACTGATTTTTATTATATTTTCTGGCTACCACCTACAATAAGGCAACATTACAAAAAAAAAATGTATTGTTACAAAAGCAAAAATTTTACTTATGTATGGAGACAGCAATTTAGATATTATTTATATTAGAAACATATTATTTGCTGCTGCAACAATTTAAATAATATATTACTAATATAAATGTAAATATTTAAATTATTGTCAGTATACATAAGATAAATTTTTGCTTTTATAATAATTCATTTTTTTGTATGTATTTATATGTAATATCTAGGAAATATAAACTCATTGAAATAATTTTCATTTATCAAACAAAATAATCATGTAACTAACTGATAAATTTGTTTGTTTTGTATAACTCATTTTACTGTGATTTAATTATTTTGTGAATCTTTAAAATAATAAATGTTCGATTTATTTAAATAGGTTATTTTATTTATTTATATTTACCTAAAACAAATTAAACGATTCTAATTATATTAATTTTTTCATGATTCATCAACTATCCTAAATAAGATATACAAAAATCCGACACTTACAAGTTATAATTATAATTGTATGTATAATGAAACTAATTATTCGAAATTCAATATTCTAAGTTATAATGGGGTCAAATATTTCATATATGACCCCGTGGTATATTGAACTCAGTATAATTTAATTATCGTCGATTATTGTTTAATTGTCTATATTATTTGCATATTTAAGTGTCTAACTGTATTATTATATTTTTTATTTGTACTAAATAAATGTATGATACATGTTTTTGTGTAACTTTACAAAAAAATCTTTTATGTTTTTATCAAATGTACATTAAAAATAGAACCTTTTTAAAGCATTTTATAATCTCAAGAATATTTTCATTACGGGCCACACTGGTAAAATCCAAGTCAAAAATGAACAAAATGACTTCAGTACCCTCACAGCATGCCATTATTATCGTATTGTTATGTTTAATTTATGGGGGTATCAGGTAAAATAGTACAGGGCCTGATTTAGTAATTTTGTACATTTCTTATTTTAGGTCGGTATGGATATACTGGGTGTTCAAATACTTCAAGAAATATATGACAAAACTTTTAAAAAAAATCGCATTTATACATTTTTAGTACCACAGTTTTATGCCATAATTATTCTATAAATATGATCAGTATATCATGTAGCATGTCATATTTATTTTTTCCAGAATTGTACCATATTCGCTATATCTTAAAACGTATTATATTATAATATTAAAATTAATTAATAACAGTTTTATAATATATACAATAATAGTTATTTACTTTACAACTGTGCAAAGTGAGGAATTACCCACGAGAAAAATAGCACACTTGTGAAGTATAACATTTTATCCAACATCTCTTAATAAAAGTAATATTTATTAAAGAAATATTATTTGACAGTGACATTTGCTATAAATTAACAAAATTAAAATGTCAAGTAGTTACCAAGGTGTTGTGTGTTATTATTATTGTTATAAATAAAAAAATTCCCACTAGTTACATTTCTCAAAATTATACCCACTAGTGGGGTAATCAGTTACTTTCCTTGTTTAAAATCGCCATAGTTATAGAGCATTTATTGAGAGGTGTTGGATAAATAAATATATCATCACGCCATTTACCCATCTTAGGTGTGGCACTCTGCGCAATGCAGATCTCGGTATTACGATATATTTTGTACGTGAAATGCGGTTACCAGCTGTCAAATCACGGCCTCCAAAAATGGAAGACAGAGAAACAACAGGGGTTATATTTGTGGTGAAAACTTTTGAAAATTTGTGAGGCTCGAACCGAGGATCTTTTGATACACAGTCCGATGCGTTACCACGGAGCTATTAAAACATATAATATATTAATCGGAAATACTTTAACAGAAGTAAAATGAAAATAAATAGATTTCTTAAAAATAGATGAATCGTACTAAAAATAGTTATTCCTGAACGTATTCTACGTTATAGCTCTCATAAAACTAAAGAGTTTTCGAAGATAACAAAAATTCTAGAAAACCATAAAATGTTCAGATTTTACGATGTCTAAATAAAATTGCACTTCATTTAATCCAAGTCTGTAATTTAGATAATCTCTACGAATAACTTCTCAATCTAAAGTACTAGAGGATTAGCAATTTGCTGGTTGGGTATTACAAATATTCAATCAGGATTACAAGCCGGTGCTTATTAATATCTGCTTATATATTATGATCCCTATGTTTACCTGTAAACACTAATTATAGCTTTTGTATACATGTTACTATATTACACGAGAAATTCCAGAAAAATAAATGTAATATACAAATCTTCATACCTAATACATATTTTTTGAAGATACAATGGTCATTTTAGCATATTATCTTATCTACTTTGTACGAATTTACTTTTTCACTTAACAAATATGTATACTGTTACTGTTTGAATGATATGGTCGTAAAGATAAAATGGCACACTGTTTGGGGACTCCTGGTCATACTAAATGAGGCATACGCACAGACTATGCAGTGAGTCATTCGTCACAAATGTAATTCGCCATGATTGTCGTGTCAGTTTCAATAAATGAAATGAATATGGACATTTTGAATATCACATTACGCTACAAGAAATATTGTTGCTTGCTTGATGAAATAAATAACAAATAATAGTTATTTAGGTATCAAGGCAATGAAGTTCAATTTTTTATCATGAATATGGAATTTATTAAACCATGTGAGTGATAAAAAGGAACTTTAGTGTCGAGGTACATATTAAGTTTTATTTGAAATCTAAAACTCGAAAAAACTGTAAAAAATTGCAATATAGGTTAGGTTTATACATCTGTCAGTTGTCAATTGAAACAGACAGTCAGTGTTGCCAACCTCGAGAAGTGAATAACACTCAAAATTATGTGTTTTGTCCTCAATTTCGTCATCGGAATTAATTAGTTAATTCTTCTTGCAAATTTTAAGTTACGTCCAAATTTACTATAGTACGTCAATATATCTGCCAAAATTATCCTAATTGTACAATAATTATTTAACGGTTGCCAACACTGGGTTGCTCAAAATCGTCATAAAATGGGTTACTTTAGTGACGATTTCCGAGCTTTTAATGACGATTTTTGAGCACTGCCGATATCAAATAAAGCTATTTATTTATGTTTTTAATTAATAATTAAACGATTTCGAAAAAAATTATAATATATGCCTCGGCACTAAAGTATTTTTGTCGCCTCAGATAATAAATTCCATATTCGTAACTTCAGTGCCTTGATATACAAAAAACTATTACTAAAGAAGAAAAAATTCATTTGGTAACTTCGCATAATTCTGCTTACAGTTTAAGAAATGTTGATGATGCTACATTTTATCTAATAGGTACAAAATACATTAATGACAGAAAATAAATGTTGCATTTTAGCTGAAATTTATGGTATAAAGTAGAAGAAAATAGCAAATAAAATATTGGTTGTCAATGGATCATATTCCATTAGCTAACACACTAAAACAAAATTCATATATTTGGTTCTCATTAAGCAAATTCAATATACAAATCTCTTTTCAAACAAATTAATATTCCCCGGTATTAGCACTGTAACTAGCAGATTACAATTTGCAATTAAACTGTAATATATTGTTGTGGTTCAAATTATTAAATTGAAATTTAATTGTCAGGTTCAATTAATCCATCCGAACAACGCAGCTTGTTCATTTGCGTTTCTGTGTTTAAACATTTGAATGTAAATCCAAAAGTATCAACTTTAGTTACTTCATCTAAAACCGTGTCAATTAAAAATAACTGTTTTTTATTTTGTCAGCAATATTTCGCAAGTAAACTCTGTACAAGTAATTATTTTGTAAATAATTAAAGTTGCAAAACTGTGTAATTATTATTTTAATTTCCAAAGTATACGAACATGATAACAAATTAACTAGCAATTAGCAATTAACGAATTTTAAATATTAAACTTATCGTGCAGCATAATTATAGAAATTTTAGTATTTTGTGGATATGTAACAATACACAATTATCAAAAGTTTTATTGATTTTGGGCTGTTTAAATATTTATAATATTCCTTTGTTCGTTTGATTCGAACCAGTTTAAATTTAAAGTACACACACAGACAAAATTAGTTATAAATGCTTTTACTGGCAACTGTTTGCTTATAGTCTAAATATACAGGTTGTTCACAAAATATAAGTCAATAGGTAGCACATTTAAAAACAATAATAAAAGTTCATATACACATGTTATTTTTTAACCGACGAAAAAAAAATCTTGACATAGAAATTAAAAATGTTTAAATTTTTGTTCCCATTGTAACTAAATAGAAATATATTCTTAAATATATATTGACAACCAATAACATTTTAAAGATTACTTTGTATTTTATATTGATGCTTCACTCCTGAGGATAACATATCTGTAGATCAGTACATTGTTACATTATCTGGAACTAGACAATATGGCCCAATTATTTAAACGAGGATTATGGTTATAATTTGAAAAATGTTTATAATATCTGTACAAATAAGACAATTTAATACAAGTTCATTTACCATTGACAACAAATACATGTTAAAAAAGTTCTGCACAATTTCAGATTTCACGAAATATCACTAAAAATTGGCATATACTTTTATTGTATTTCTATATAATATAAACCCTAAGAAACTCAATGCTGCAGAGCGCATCGTCATATCTCTTCAATTTATAGAGATATGGCAATTTTCGATGTTTTTCGAAATGCTACTTTGAGAGGCTGCAACTCAAAATCTATTAAAGATATTGAAAAATAGACTCAGTTCTGTGCGTTTCATGCATTTTATTACAAATTAGCAAATTTTGAAAATTTTGAAATTTTTCGATTTTTTCCTCCAAATTTCGATAGGCGATAACTCGTTAAATATAAAAGATACAGACTCGCAGACTGGACCATTCGATTCAGCTTGTCAAAATACATAAGTATGTAAAATTTCAGACAAATTGAACAACGGGTTGAAAAGTTAGAGCAAAAAGCCTTAAAATGGCGTTTTTCGTCCAAAAAGTCAATAGGTACCCCTTGACGTTTGGCCTGAAAAAGGCCATTTTCAGACTTTTTGCTCTAAAATTTCAACCCACCACCCGAATGTTCTGAAATTTTTAGGGTTTATGTATTTCGATGAGCTGAATCCAATGGTTTAGTCTGCAAGTTCGTATCTCGTTTATTATTTGAGATATCGTTGATCGAAATTTTGAAAAAAAAAATCCAAAATTTTCAATTTAAAAAAAATTTGTTATTTTGTTATAATATGCACGAATAACACAAAACTGAAGAGTATTTTTCGATATCTTGCGTAATTTTTGAGTTGCAGTTCCTCAAAGTTGCACTTCGAAAAACATACAAAACCGCCATATCTCGAAAAATTTGAGAGATATGATGATGCGCTCTGCACCAGTGAGTTTTTTAGGGTTTATATTATATAGAAATACAATAAAAGTATATGCCAATTTTTAGTGATATTTCGTGAAGTATGAACTGTGTTTAAATGAGTAAGAAGAATGTTTTACGGAAATAAGAAATATAATAAATTTACAAGGGAATACGGTAAATATTATAAATATTTTAATTGTTTTCTAATATATTAGACAAATTAATTTGTGTGTTTATATTTATAGTGCAACTTTGACAAATATCAAAAGAACTCCTTGAAGAACTTCATTTCTTTGTATGGATTGTTATTAGTTCAATACTTTTCGTACAAAAAATATTGTACAAACCTCTTGCGTGAACTCGGTTCCCGGATTCGTTCTATGGCACTCATCCGGGAACCAAGCGTTCCCGCATTTGGTATGTAAATAACTATTACAGAACAACCGCTCAACAAACACATAGCAACAGTCAATAAATACATAGCAACCGTTCAACGTAATTTGACAGCGATAAGCTTCAAAATATCTATACAAAATAATCACTAAATTAATATTAATTTCAAATCGGCAAAAAAATTACGTGTTCAACTCGGCATCAAACATAGATTTATAGCTTCGACAGCATTCATTGACTAGGCGGCTGTAAATCTGGTATTTTGATGCCTAGTTAAACAAATAACTATCAGTCTTAATAACTAAGTTAATAAAGTAATGTAACTATACAATCAACGAACAGCGACTCAATTTTTAAAAAAATTTTTGTTGATTTCTTCTTTCCGAATAGCCTGTATAATAAAACAAACAGTAGCAGTTTTCAGAACTGTTTGTTTTTTGATAGCCTTAAATCTAAATATAGGTCGACAAACCAATATGCACTATATTCAAATCTATTAGAAATAATAGCCAATAAACAAGGTTATTTGACTATTTGAGTATGAGTAATGTACATCTAAAAACAAGTTATATCTGATAACTTCGTTGTTTTTCAATTGAAAATGAATCACAGCTAACATGACAACACTGACCACTAGATACTTAATTTTCATCTTGTAGAATATATTACAATACACCTACGTCTTGTATTATGTTAAATGTCTCAGTTACTTGTTTTAAAGATTAAAATGAATAGTAGATTTCCTCGAACTGTAACATGAGACAGCTTTTCTCAATGAAGTACATGAGACTTAAATTACAGCTCTCGACTGAGGATAATAGAATAATAAGACAGTACGATACACAAACAACATATTTAGTTAAATTATGTAGAATTCTATTACAGAAATTATGAGGTATTTTTGTAGGTTTTCGACATTACTGTCACTTGCATTTTTGTGTAAATTTTCTTTGATATGTTTATCGTGGAGATACATAGACCTCAATGAGGTTATAAGAAAGTAAATATACAGTACATAATAAATAAAAATACATGGAATATTCCTACCTTATTCTCGCAGTGGTAGGTTACATCAGGTCTTGTATTGGCATCCTATGTTCACAACAGTCTAAGTTTATTGTAAGAAATGTTTGTATATAACCACGAATGCACATAAAGTAAATGTTTCTATATAATCCACAACCACTAATAAACAAAGTACAACACTAATTTCACTACAATTAGCTAAATTATCACCGATTTTAATACAAATAAACACCACAAAATCAAGCGTTCACGAAACGTCAAAACCAAAACAAACTACTGTAGCGCATGCGCAGTGCGCCACAGCACTCTACGATCAAAAATTCAAACAAGTATCTTTAAAAATATTTATTTTTATTTCTAATGGCTATTTTATACGCCGCAATTTATTGATCAATGAATTGGATAAGTTGTCAATTTATTGTTGTGTGTAATACTACACTACAATTTTTTTACCAATAAATTGATTAATTTATTAACGAATTAAAACATTTTTTTAGTCAAACTTTTTTATGCTTAATAGGCTAGTTGTTATTTTTGTGCGTTTAGCTTGAACCAATAGTTATTTGTCAAACTAGAGAGGAAAGCGCTTCTTTTTCCCCCTCGAGTTCGAAGTTTGCCTCATGAGCGTAGCGAGTGAGGCATTTCGAACGAGAGTGGAAGAAGAGCTTTCCTCTCGAGTTAGACACAACATTTTTTTCACGACATGTTTCTAAAAACGATTTTCTCGGATCTAAAATACACTTTGAGAATTCAACTGACAGACTGACACGTTAAAAGTTAGGTTATCAGACACAAGGCGGTGTAGCAGTGTTGCCAATAAACCAATCTTAAATATCTTTAATAAGTTGTCAAATTGTGATTTAATAAGAAAAAGAAAAATATAAGACATAATTGTAAGATAATTTAAAGTATGAATTTCACTAAAATAAGGATTTTCAATAAAATTAGGAATTTTTTTCAATTTTTATAATATATTTGTTGTAAATAACATTCATATTGGCAACACTTCTATATTTTCCTCTCTAGAGAGGAACAACACATTTTCCTCACTATTTCGGGAGAAGAACGGTGGGGTTTCCTACCATGTCGTGAAAAAAAATATTAGTAGCACTGGTGACTACCACTGAAATATAATAATACTGGAACGTTCATTAATGTTATAAATGTGTGTCAAAAGGGACAGGTAATCTTTGTTGTACAATGTATTTACATAGCAACTGCTCAACAAATGCATAACAACTGTTTTATAAACAAATATTAGATTTAACTCTGATGTGGCCAGCACATAACCTACCGCCCAATACAACTCTTAAACGGTACAAATTGTATATCATTTACCTAAGAGCACAATGCAATACATAGATGACATAATAATTTAGATTTGTATAGCGACAATAACAGCGTAAAAAAAATAATTATATTTGATTATAGTATATTTTCACTGGGGGCTAGGTTCACTAATGTAAATAAATTATCTCCCATTTTCTATAACTTCTAATGATATGGTCCTATATTATTCTTTTAAGATATTTGAATATCTTGAAAGCTAGTACGTATTAATATTATTTTAATTGAACAGGTAGTTGATTTCCGGCAAAACAGATGACAGGAAATGAGTGTTTTTCGAGATGTTATTATTTTTGTCGGGTACCTTGAATTTTGTATCATAAAATCTGAAAAATGTTACGTAAATTTGTAAACAACTTGACACATATTTTGAACAATAAATTGTTAAAGAAATTTGTCCTGGAATCGGTATAAATAGGAAAATGAACAAAGTGGATTTCCAGGTTTGGGTTCTCGGCTTTGACTCATTGCGCTAAAGTTACATTTTTGACAAATGTAAAAATAGAACTGCAGGCTTAATCTACATGCTAAAGAACTCAGTAGTTCACGCACTTTTACTTACTGCAGTAACTGCACTACTAGCTTTGAATTAACCAAACAAATATTACATATGAATCATAGATTCAGTAAGAGAAGTGTATGATTTTTTCCTGCGGAGTAAATTGAAGCACGAGACGTAGGCGAGGACTACAATAAGATAAGGGAAAAAAATAGATGTGTCAGCACGTAACCTCCCGCCCAATACTACTCTTAAACGATACAAAAAAGTACTTGATGATACATAACATACCTTCTTATTTATTTATTTTCTATTTATATTTTAGAAATTTAGTTTATTTCGTATTTTTATTTAATTTATAAATAAAAATATTCTATAACTTTAAAATAACATAATTTTTTTTTTAAATATGATCTACATCAGATCATAGATCAATTTTTATAATCGGATCTATTTTTTTTAGATCAGATCAGGAATAAAACATCTTTTTTTAGATCATAAAAAAAATCAATAATTTTTTTTCAAAGTTTTTAATTCCTATTGGAAAATAAAATGGAGACAATTTTATTAACAAAGAAAATACAATTTTTTTAAGATCCAGATCAAGATAAAAAAATATAAAACGATCTAGATCAAATCAAAGATCTTACGAGTTGATCTAGATTAGTCACAAAGACCTATATTCGCATGGCCAAAACGGATTTAAGAAATATTGAAAATATAATAAACTACTTTTTATTGACTTATTGTAAGTGTAACAATTATGACAAATATTTACAATAATTATAAACTTTCTCACTTTGGGTACGGCGCTTAAAAAGTATGTCAAGTTTCTATCTCAAACATATTTCGCGTATTCTTTTAGTGTTTTAGTATATACTGTTTTCTTGTTATGTACAAAATAAATTCATATGTGAAAGCAGAACAAAAAGGAACATCTCAAATCATTCTGAACACTTACGAACCTAATATTTTAGGGCACAGCTGTTGGCTGTTGTGTTTTTGCTTTCGTGTTGAAAAGAATAAAGTTTATGTTTCATCGATTTTACTTTCGTGCGTTCATGTAATTCTGGTAGTGAAATGTATTGTAATTTTATCAGGCCTATCGTAAACACGTCACAAAAACTTATGTTGCAAAAAACGAAAAAGCCGTGTAGGATTTATGGATTCGCACTTTGCTCGCT
This sequence comes from Poecilus cupreus, assembly GCA_963942605.1. Classification (NCBI taxonomy): domain Eukaryota; kingdom Metazoa; phylum Arthropoda; class Insecta; order Coleoptera; family Carabidae; genus Poecilus; species Poecilus cupreus. The sequence goes on from OZ012730.1 coordinate 14,432,705, forward strand.
TTCAGAGTTTTTACGATAAAAAACCTGAGGTATACTCAAATAAATTTAATAGTTAATTATTAGAAATATGCTTTAACATATCTTGAAAAGTATTGACATTAGCATATTATATAATAAGTGCGAAATGTTATCTATTGCACACGAATATTTTAAAATTAAAATTGTTCTTTCGCGTGGCATGTTTGGTTGATGGAATAGAAAATTTAACGACGTCCTTTTTAAGTGGAAAAAGACCTTTTACTTTATATCTAAAACACCTACTCTGCTCGTAAACCTCTAAAAGACCGGATCCCGGATGTGGAAATATCCGATGTCGGGATAGATTGGATTATCCCGAGGAAACAAGGAAATTTACCTCCAGAATCGACAATACAAAATTCTTTTAATATTTAACTATTGGCTGTTTTATACTATCCAATTTATTGTCAATTGTTTTCCATCAAATTATTGTAACAATTTCAGAAGTACCAACATGAATTCAGCTGTAACCACTGAAATATAGTAATACTATTATTATATTATATCCTAATTAATTTATAATTTAATAATAAATTTGACCCGCTTTCAATATTTCAATATTTAACAATATGTATCCTAGCAATGGCACCTGTACTGAAATGAAATGACCTGAATTGAAATACAAAACAAATTCATTTCATACGATGATTGCAATGTACCTCATATTCCTGGCAGCAACAAATATACAATGAGCAGATTTCTAAGTGGTCGTAAGAATACATTTCCCTGGGGAACTCCATATTCTTAGACTCCTGTAAATTATAAGTTATTCAGGTGCTTATTTCAACGAAGGTTTTAAAAGCAATTTGTCAAATAACTTTAGGACGTAGTGTATATGAGTAAAAGCAATGAATCATCAATAGTCAGGACCAGTCATTTTATCGCTATTTGTCGACAGAGTTTTCCGTGAACTGCGGCCAGCTCAAAATATTATCATGGTTGATTCTTGAAGGTTTCAGTCTCAGTTAACTCTTCGACAGAGTTAGCAACACTCCTCCATCTGTTAACTCAGTGTAATTACGCCCAGAAAAACAGACACGAGTTTTCCGAGAATTTTCATTTATATATTTTAATTTAAAAGTTTTTATTTTGCGAGTTTTTCATCACGGTTCTGTGAAATATTAAAATGACCCCCCCTCGTGGTTTCTCAGCGGATTTGTGCTTATGGCTTGAATTTGTGATTGTGGTGGAATTAACAAATTGTGATTAAATCAAGCGATAAACTAAATGGTATTTTTGGCAGAGTTCATGTGCTTCTGACATTCAAATAAGTTAAGGCACGTGAATTGTTTGTAAATAAAAATTGATTTTACAAACTTAACTGCCATGCGTGTGCCAGAACCAGCAGTCAAGGATGTTTTGTTTGCAATGTTAAATAACATGTTTTAAATTATCGGCTACTTTTTATTCGACTTTAAATAAAAAATACGTCGTGAATCATCGCACTTTTTCTTATCTTTATGTAATAAATGTTTTGGTTTTCAAATGCTACTGGGTATACTTGAATAGTCACTATTGTGGACCATACACAAATAAAGTGATCCGATTAGTTAGTTAGTGATTAGTGAACAAGTGACCCGGATTAAAGATGATATTTTGGGTTGCGCATTGGTTTCCCGATGCTGAGTCTCTTGGTAAGATTTTGTCTTAGTTTCATCAACTTTTAAATCAAATATGATAATACACATAAATATAAATGAGTTTAGTAAATTTTTTTATCCAACACCTCTCAATAAATGCTCTATTACTATGGTGATTTTAAACAAGCAAAGTAACAGATTACACACTAGTGGGTATGATTTTGAGGAAAGTCACTAGTGAGTATTTTTTTATTTATAACAATAATAATAACACACAACACCTTGGTAACTACTTCGATTGACATTTTAATTTAAAAATTTAAAGCATTGTGTGAAAACGAATGACAATATTTTTGTTCTTAGCAATTTATTGACCAATAAATTGCATTGTATAAAACAGGCATAAAACAGAAATACTAATCTATGCTACACTAGTATAAATAATATAATTTCTCAAAATGATATTTTAATTTTCTAATTGTTGACAATAGCGCGCATGTTAATAAATGGTGCCTTAATTTTTATTCTCATTCATATGAATTTCTTATTTGGTACATTGAACTTTTACTAATGTCGATTTCGGTGTATAATAATTAGTACACACAAGTCCAGAAGTAGAAATTATTTCCTTATACGATTTACTTTTTTTGCCGTTGGAAAGCCTTGCTAAAAATATTTCGTGATGTTCGTTTTTTATTGTAACATTAGTTTAATATTTGCTGAAAGTGTTTGTCACGCTACCATTAATATCCTCGTAAATAAACATAGAAATGAAATTAAAGTAGGAAAATAGAAAAACTCGTCGGCGGGTAAAAATAGCAATAATAATAGCTATTGTATTGTAGCATTGCAAATTTGGATGATCCTTTCATTGATTGTGATTTTTCTATGAATTTTTCTTTGTTGTTTTATTATGCATACAATATTACTTCATAAAATTACTGTGAAACCATAAAACACCACAAAAGCTACCACTATGATTAGATTAGATATTTGTAATTTTGTTAAATGCGACATTAAATTTTGAACAACCACAATTTATCTTCGAAGCCGACACAGTTAGATTAACTTGACTTTTGAACAATTAAAAATATATTATTAAACGTTTAAGTAGATACAATAATATTTTTAATGTAAATTTGGGAGTGAAAGGCGGGTGTCTGCAGGGTGCAAGGTATTGGGTGCTCTGGGTACATTTGTTCGAAACGTGAATGTATCTAGAGATGCTCGATTGAGTGTTTATAATGGTGTGTTATTGCTTGCATTGATGTATGGTTCTGAATGTTGGGTGTGGATGAAGAAACATGAACGATGTATAATTGCTTTGGAAATGAGGTATTTGAGAGGAGTGTGTGGGTATACGAGATGTGATCGTGTGAGATTGAGAAGAATGTTGTAAAGAAAGTGGGAGTGAGTCAGTGAGTGAAAGGTTGGTGAAACTAATATATGCAGGTCAGATTGAAGGCGAACGTTGGTATGTTGCGTGAATGAATGATTCTGAGTATGAAGAATAGATGAGCATGTATAAATGTGGACGAGGCTAAAGTGGTAGTAATGTTTAGACGAGATTAATTGTGTTCAGGTTTCGTGCTACCACACTATGTGGGATACAACATGATGGTATGTGTGTATGTATCTTTGAAAGCAAATTTATAAATATGTGTCTCAAAAAATGCTAAAATATTTAATGTACAATAAACTATTTAACTTTTTAATGTAAAATAATTAGGAAAGACCACTTCAAAAGTAACATTCACTATGCTGAGAAAATGATCAAAACGCATCCAAGGAGTTCTCAAAAACTGTAATTTTGTGAAAATGATTCTTTTATGATTATGCTATGTAAAAGAAAGTAAAATAAAACAGCATTGAAGATCTTAAAGTAGTAATTACCAGGTGTAATGTTTTCTGTAAACGAAAGACCTTGGGTACATCTATCCGCCCAGTGCCAAACAGCTATTGTATATCTTCATTTTAAAATATTGTAAAATTGGCAGTTTATCTTCATTGCAACTTGGGTACTCGCGTGCTCTGTGTGCCAAAACAAATTTGATTTGAACTCATTTTTCAAGATGTCAAGAACACGCTCAGAAATAAAAACACTGAAAGAAGTTTGTACAAAGCGTAATAATTCATGATGAAGTAATTGTGAAAAATGAAATTTTACAAACATTAAATATTCGTGGTAAAAAGAATGCAGTCAATTTTGGTAGTGTTGATATTTTGATGTACCTGTTATATTCTTATGTTTATTGATGAATTGTCAAAAATAAATCACTATTAATATTGACTATATCATTTCCACCAGTCGCTTAAACAATCTTTCCATTAAACATTCATCTTGGAAATGCTATTGGGCGCGTTCAGCCGAACCTGGCGGCCAGCTATCACTCACTCAATTCTTCACGAAATTTTCAGCTCTGAAAAGGAAATTGACAGGGCTTTGTGACAATCGAGTTGAACAACCCCCTTAAGAGAGGATTTTTTGGAGCTGCAAGCCGTCAAACTTTGAGATTTTTCATTGCTCAGACATGACATCACATAAAGCGATTTTTCAGGGGATCGGGGGAGCGAATCTCTTCAGGATTTTTGGAGAACGTAGAGGAGGAATGTATCTCTAGAGGGAATTTCCAGATTTTAAAAACAGTCATTTTCTTGGTTCGGCCAAGTGGCTCGATTTTTTTTTTTTTTGAGCAGTGTAGTATGAACATAAACGGAATTTTGCTGATGCTGTTGTCTAATGTCAGTCAAGTTTGGTGGAATTAACTTCAAATCTAAAACAGTCTTAAAATTGGTAATTAATAGATATCAAATGCTATATGATATTTAAGTTATTTTTATAGTTTTTTTGCAGACATGATTAATGTTGATGATATTATAAATGAATTTGTAACAGTTCTAGAAGGTTCTCTAGCTCATCTATCGCAAATTTATTTCGCTAGGTCGCTACCGATTACTTAGCAATACGTTCAGCTGTGACCACTAGGTTAGCAATCTAGCTGCTAGGTTCAGCTAAACGCGCCCTTAGTGTGATGTGTTGTTGCTAGAGAGGTGTGATTGGTACGTGATTGATTTCAGATGGCATGGACAGCCTCCACGTGTGCGGAACCCCGCAGGCCAGCAGCAAGACGTCGAGTCGCAGTGCGAGCCCGTGTCGGCCTCGCCACCACCAGCAGCACTCGCTGCCCCTCTCTGCTGTGCCACCCCTCAGCGACCAACCCTCCGCAGTCAACTCCACACCAAACATCACTGAGTCCGCTAAGGTAGACTACTAAATACATTACTCTTTGTTAGAAAATATCCGAACATTTTTAATGTCAAATGTTTAACACATATATTGTTGTCTTCATTTGCAGTTTCAAAATATTGTTATTTGTTTAACTAGGCACCAAAATACCGGATTTACAGCAGAGGTTGCCGTTTCATTAACGAGGCGAAGCCAAGCTGTAAATCTATGTTTGGTGCCGAGTTGAACACATAATTTTTTTGCCGATTTAAAATTAATATTAATTTATCCAACACCTCTCAATAAATGTTCTATAACTATAGGAAAGTAACTAGTAACTAACACTAGTGGGTATAATTTTGAGAAAATCCACTAATGAGTATTTTTTTATTTATAACAATAATAACACACAACACCTTGGTAATCCTTTGTTTGACATTTTAATTTCAAAAATTTATAGCATATGTCACTGTCAAATAATATTTCTTTAATAAATTTTGCATTTATTAAGAGTTGTTGAATAAAACGTTATACTTCACACGTGGGCAAAGTGGAATTACCCACTCAATAAAATTATCACACGAGTGTGCTATAATTTCTCTCGTGGGTAATTCCTTACTTTGCCCTCTTGTAAAGTAAATAACTATTAAATACATATTTTGAAAGTTATCGCTGTCAAATTACGTTGCCATGTATTTTTTGGACGGTTACTATGTATTTATTGATGGTTAATATGCGTTAGTAGAGTGGCTGCTATTGGGCATTCAAAATTAAAATACGCTAACAAGTAGTAGACAGCTGAACTAACCATAAGGTACATAAATTTCATTATATTTTGAAATTAATTGTTATTTTTTAAAATTAATAACAATTATAGTTATTTTAAGATTATTCCAATGTAAGTATTAGAAAAAAGTTTGGTTATTTCCTAGACAGACTTTGTAGTACAATTGCCATTATACCTATTGTTTTGTTTTGATAAGACTAGTGATAAAACTATTATAAACTTATCAGGTTCAAATTGATGAAAAGATTATTTAAATTACATGTGTTAATTAAGCATAAATAATTTTAATGCATTTCCATCAAATAAGGTAAATATTTTCATTAAAAATATATTTTCAAATGCATATTTGAATCAGTGCCAATTACAATTTATATATGTGATGGAATCCTATTTCTCGTAAGTAAAAATATTAACTTGCTATTTTAAATTATTAAATAACTAATAAGTTCAAGGATATTTTTTATTACTTATTCAAAGTTCATTAAATTTGTATTCATTATTGTAGAGTTCCTAGACATAATTGAATCAATATTATTGTGGTCATATGCAAACTTACTAAATTATGTACATGCTACCCCATAACGAGCAAATTAAAGTGCAATCATAATATTTTATTGCTCACTGTTCATGAAAAAATTATACTGAGTTTAATCATTACTACTGACCTTTTCACAGAAGCATTATAGTTTTTCTCGCTAAAATTGGTGGGAACCTCCATTCTACAAATGGAAAAATAATTCATTGATTGTTGCTTCTAAAATTAGCATAATTATAGAGTTTCTGCAGCAAATAGAGCTAGATAATAGATGGGCACTTAAACATGAAAGAAAAATATAATTGTATAACTGCTCTTTCAACCATCTCAATTTATTTCTGAGAAATAATTTAGGAATGCATTTGGATGCTGAAATACAGGGTGTAATATAAACAATAATATTTCTTGATAACTTTTTTTAATCTCATTGTTACCTCCTGGCACATCCTGTAAGGAAGGTACAGGAATCATGCTAAAAATTCGGTAGTGAGTTTTCAGTGGATGAGCACGTTTTAGGGTCCCTAAAATAGGAGTTTAATTGTATCGCGATGATGTCTGTGTGTGTGTCGGTCTGTGTGAAAAACTACTAAACTAAAAATGTTTCTATTTTGTTTATATCAATTGTATCTCCTTGGGCAGAGCTGATTAGTTTTTAGTGATAATCCAATAACCGGAAATGGTAAAATTGTGCAAATTACATATTTAAAAACGATATTTTTGGTTTAAACAACTAAAATTTAACCAATAAAATAATAATCGAATGAAAAGTTTTTAGGTTATGTATAGCAATTTTTGTATTCATTCCTGCTGAAATCTTTGTTGGGCCGTATCTCTAAAACTATAAAAGATATTTAAATTTCGCGAACAGCGTTATACGCGCCTTGACTTACAGTAACTTTCAAAATATAAAAGAGTTCAAAATGTTTTGTAGTGCAGCGCTGAAAAATAATAGAAAAATTCCTGCTGAAAATATTTGATTAGCCATATCTCCAAAACTATACCAAACATTTTAAATTTGTTGACAGTTTTGGATTCAGGATTAATAGCTTAATGTTTTAGTAGAGTATCGTTAAAATTCTGTAAGGGAAGTATTAAAAATTTAATTTAGACATTTTCGTTTAAATCTGTTGGTAAAAATTTATTTATAAACATGTTTGGTTTGTTCTATTATGAATAATATTAGCAACAAGCAAATTCTTTGCGATTCATATATGCCTATTGTCATTGACTGTACATAAACAGATATACAACGAATCCTTGCATGTAAATAAGTATCATGTTCTCTAGAATGAATTATTAATTAAAGAATACGTTTAATATATCAACGTACGTCATAAGCATGTTTTACATACATTATTGAAGACGCCGAACACAATTTTAGAATAAGACAAAACTTGGTCAGTATGTTTAAGTGTCCACAAGTAAAATTAAGTCTAGTAGAGCAATATCTTCATAGAGATAATGCTTTTACTAAACGGCATACTTCTTTTGTGTTTATGAATTTCTCCTCTCTGTTATATTCGTGTCAGATAAATAATTAAATTTGAATCGAATTAAAGAATTAATTTTTCAGTGCGTATTAAACATTAATGTTCCAGTGACATTAGTGAATATTTAGTGCGCTTGCAAACATGTTTTACATACTCAATTTTATTTGCTTCCAAGAAGTGAGTAGATATTTCTGTTATAAATGTTACTATTTTTGTTTTTTAAAATCATGAGTAGTGTTTATCAGTGGATGTTTTAGTGTAATTAAATTTGTAAGTTGGGTGTTTTAATTACTTTAATTGTCATCAAATTTGCGTCAGCATGAATAAACAATTATCTTTGGTCAAATAGCTAAACTGAAGCAAGAAACAAAGTGTATAGTTCGTGATTCTTTCATTTAAAATAATATTTGCTTATAAATATTTGAATAGAACACATGATGATATCAATGAAGTTACAATGAAATTATAATTTTGGATAATAACATGTAACAGTACACTGAAAATTACTGTAATTTTGTTAGTAGTGTAGAATTACATTATGAATATTTAATACATTCTATAAGAATACAAATTGGTTAGTAGGTTTTTGTGTAATTTTGTTATTGAATAAATAGGTATTTTGTAAACCTAATATCTGCGGTATGGAACTAAGGGTTATTGAGTAACCGGGGTGTGACAACAATTGAAAAAATCACTACTTTCTTACAATTGAACATGTATGACTATTTTGACAATTATTTGTCATAGATGGGGTAAATAGCTCCGTGGTAACGCGTCGGACTGTGAATTGTGAGATCCTCAGTTCGAATCCCATAGCTGACAGTTGCCAATTTAAATGTACCCCTGTGGTTCCCCCTCCACTAACATCTTTGGGGGTTATGATTTGACGGCTGGTAACCGCACTTCATAAGCAAAAATATATCACTTGCCGAGATCTGCGTAAGCAGAGTGCCACACCCACAATGGGTAAAAGGCGTGATGATATATTTATTATTTATTTATTTATGTTTAACTTGTTTAAATTTAATATGCAGTTTTTAACATTTTACTTTACCTGGAACCGGAAGACGGAAATGATTACTGGTAATTTTCTTAAATTCAATGCCATGAAATAACAACATCATATTAATCATATGATTATTAATGAAGAGTTTATTTTATTCAATACATTTTTATCGAGCCCTATTTTGACCATAAAACCATTTCACTATATCTAATTTTTCTTCCAAATTATACATTTTTAATCAAGACACTTGAAATCAAACACTGATGATAGAAAAGAACTTTTTTTAATTGGTATAATTTGAAAGTTTTTAAGAAAGTTGCCAATAAACATTTCTTCTATTTTTCAGGTTACAGGTAGAGTAAAATTATAAATGTTAGTGTCAACAATAAGTACAATAAACTATTTAAGTTTTTTTGATGTAAAATAATTAAGGAAGCCAATAATTATTCATTTTAAAAATAGCATTGAAAACGCTATAGTGCGTCTAAATGTGTATTTTATACAAATTAATTACAATGTTTTTCAAAATATATCCAAGTATTTCATGTCATTTCATTTCGTGGTAACAGATCAGACATTTCATTAGTGAGTGACTTAACCTTAAAAATTTGTGTTGTATAGTTTAAGTATTATAATAATTGCTGACAAATCACATTTATTTATTCAGTTAATATAAAAATAATTAAATTAAAACGAAACAATATATATCTCGATAAGACAAAACAGATAAAGTAATTTCTGTATCAGATCCACGATACAATCTACACAAACTCCAATTCCCTAATTACCTCACTATGACAATTTAATTAAACATTTCAGTCTCACGATGGTGTAACTCCAACCGGAGGTCGCTCGCGTCAGCGCTCCCCAACCAGCCGTCACCGTTCGCCCACCCACCGAGCCAACACCCAAACCATGGAGGATCCATCAACCCCACAGAGAGGCGCCACCGGCTCAGACCACGCTGAAGAGGCTCTCAGCAGCTTGGAGCCTCCCGATGAAGCTGAAGTTTGTTATTCTTCATTTCTCAGCAATGGGAGTTCTGAACATGTACAATACGACGAGACAGATTCCAATACAGCGAAAGCTTTAGCAGCTGTTGAACATCTTAATAAGAAGATTATTAGGGTTCGGGAGTCTATTCGGATGGAACAGACCATGAGAGATGGTAAGAATCATTTTGTAATTAAATTATATACGAGCCCAATTGAAATCATTCAAACAAAAATTGTTTATCCAACCTCTCAATAAATGCGCTATAACAATGGCGATTTTAAACAAGGAAAGTAATAGATTACCAACTAGTGGGTATAATTTTGAGGAAAGTCACTAGTGAGTATTATTTTATTTATAACAATAATAATAACACACAATACCTTGGTAACTACTTCGATTGACATTTTAATTTAAAAATTTAAAGCGTATGTCACTGTCAAATATTATTTCTTTAATAAATTTTTCAATTATTAAGAGGTGTTGGATAAAACGTTATATTTCACACGTGGGGAAAGCCTTCGGCTTCGTGTGCTAAAATTTCTCTCGTAGGTAATTCCTTACTTTGCCTAATTGTAAAGTAAATAACTATTAATTTACAATATACCACACAGTAAAAAAAATATAGTCAAAAAAATTTAAGTTCCAGACGATCCACCGTTAATTTTTGTTAATTTAACAAGTTTCAAATTTGTTAGCAAGTAACAAATTATTTTTGTGTATTTCGTAATTAAATATATTTGTGAATGCAAGTGATTTATTTTTATGTGCTTTTGACTAAATATTTTAGTAATTATATTAAAGCAGAACAATAAATCATAGTTATTATAACAAATTAAGTTGTTACAAAGGATACAAACTTTCTTTAACAATTTCAAATTGATAAGTTAGCTAAATTTGCTAGTTATTATTGACGAGTCTATTTGTTAAATTTGATAAATGTAACAAATAAATAAAAACAACATTTTTTTTGTAAATAAATTCAGAATTAACAAAACTTTAATTTAACAAATTGTCATATTTGTTCAAACTGTTAATTCAACGTAATATATTTGTCAAATTACCTAAAAATACTTAAAAACTACAAAATTAACAAATCACAAATCGCAAATGAATTGTTTTTATTGTATAGTACAGTGTCTGTGTTACATATATGGATGATGTTGTTTTGAGTGAAATAAAAGTGAAATTGACAAGAATAATTGTGAGCTTAAATGAAGTAGGGAAAGGTTAAAATTTGTTATTGAATTTCGGTAAATTTAAAGTGTTGATGTTTGAAAAAAAATTATTTGGTGACAGGTATATTTGGGTAGTATGTTTTCGAGGGATGGACGTATTGACCGGGAGATTGAAAGGCGGGTGTCTGCAGGATGCAAGGTAACTCTGGGTACATTTGCTCGAAACGTGAATGTATCTAGAGATGCTTGATTGAGTGTTTATAATGGTGTGTTAGTGCTTACATTGATGTATGGTTCTGAATGTTGGGTGTGGATGAAGAAGCATGAACGACGTATAACTGCTGTGGAAATATTAAAAAGAATATTGTTAAGAAAGTGAGAATGAAAGGTTGGTGAAACTAATAAATGCGGGTGAAATTGAAGGTGAACGATTGTGTGGGCGTCCGAGGAATAAGTGGTTTGTTGCGTGAACGAATGATGTATGAATGTGAAGATTGATTGTTGGTTGACTGTGTTTCTGGGTTCGTGCTACCCCACTAAGTGGGATATAACGTTATGTATGTATGTACAATAATATGTTACAGAAAACGTGAATGAGTATCTCAAGTTGGCCGCGAACGCCGACAAACAACAACTTCAACGAATCAAAGCAGTTTTTGAGAAGAAAAATCAAAAAAGTGCCCACGTGATCTCACAGCTACAGAAGAAACTAGACAGCTATTCGAAGCGGTTACGAGAATTAGAAGCTGGGGGCACCGGGGCTGCGCCCCATCGACCTCCGCGGGAGGTCCTCCGAGACATGGGCCAGGGATTGAAGTAAGCCGTAATTTCAATATTTAATTATGTACCTAACTTTGTAGATGAATAATTAATTTTTTGTGGTACGAAATATCTTATCTTTAATATTATAATTTTCATTGTTGCGTGCTGGAAATTTATAAATCATATCAAACGTATTTTAAGCCGAGAAGTAGCTACTGTTGGAGTTAGAAAGTACTAGTACTTGTAGACTTCTGAAAATTAATTACTTAAATATACGAATAATTAATTTGTGCCTTGAATATTTCGTGTATGCATCATTTATCATTTTTATCCTAAAGGGAATAGCAGTTATAAAAAAACATTACGTCATATTTTACATAATGTAGAAACCCTTCTATATCGGATTCCAATTTTTGGAACAATAAATTATTTGTTCAATATTCCTTAATATGGACAATCAAATATACTACTGTAATTTAGATCTTTCCTTTATGTACATATCGTCGAGTTATATCCCATTCAGTGGAGTAGCATAAATCTAGAAACACCGTCAACCAACAATCAATCTCATACAAACATTCCTCCATTTTTACCTCGTCCACATTCATACATGCCATCAATCTAATTCAACCATTTATTCCTCGGATGCCCACGCAATCGTTCACCCTCAATCTCACACTCACCATACACCAATGTATTCTGTACACGATCACTCTCCTATCAAATACCTCATTTCCACAGCAGTTATACGTCGTTCATGCTTCTTCATCCACACCCAACATTCAGTACCATACATCAATGTAGGGACTAACACACCATTATAAACACTCAATCGAGTATCTCTAGATACATTCACGTTTCGAGCAAATATACCCAGAGCACCCAATACCTTACACCCTCCAGACACCCGCCTTCAATCTTCCGGTCAATACATCCATCTCTCGAAAACATGCTACCCAAATATACAAATTCATTTGCTTGTTCCAGTCTCTCACCATTCACTGAAACATTAGTCACCAAATCATTCTTCTCAAACACCAACACTTTACAATTATTCCTCCTGTGCAATGAATAAAAAAAATTAAAAAGAAAAGTTTACAATAAATTATATTTATGTTAATCATTATTGTTGAATATTTAAACTATTGTTTAGTGTGTAAGGATGTAAGGAAGTAGTGTGGTGTCCACAGCAGATTGTTTTTTGTTTAGAAATGTGGGCGGAAACATTCGTGACGGCATCACTGGATTCAGTGGATCCGTTATGTCCAAACCAAGAGAATTTGCGCATCTAATCAAAAATAAATTCGGCAGTGCGGATAATATTAATCACTTATCGAGTACGTATCAATTGCAACATATTAAATTTTATAATTACAATCCATTTTCAAATAGTTTGAATAAATTTACTTACCCATGTACATAACATTAAATAATATACGTACACTTTTATTTGGGAGCTTTAATATTTGCTTAATATGGTTTTCCTGATTCAGATGTATTTAATATTTTTATCCAACACCTCTCAATAAATACTCTATAACTATGATGATTTTAAACAAGCAAAGTATCAGATTACGCACTAGTGGGTATAATTTTGAGGAAAGCCACTAGTGAGTAATTTTTTATTTATAACAATAATAATAACACACAACACTTTGGTAACTACTTCGATTGACATTTTAATTTAAAAATTTAAAGCATATGTCACTGTCAAATAATATATATTTAAAATTTTTTTCATTTATCTAGAGCTGTTGGATAAAACGTTATACTTCACAGGTGGGCAAAGTGGAATTACCCACTTGTAAAGTAAATAATTATTTTCTACTACCGTGCAATAAAGATTCTTCACTAACTTCACAAAATAACATATAAGTCATTTCTTTTATAACTAGGCCCAATAACTTAGTACTGGATATAAAGAAGTTTAAAATATATTATTAATTATTAAGATATTTTTGTTTTAAAGCACGTTCGTAGAAAAAATATTATTGTTTGGCCCCTGCATGAAATTTGTAAATATTTTGTGAAATTTCGGTTGTGGTTTATCCCTGAATTTCTTTTTAACCGCTTCAGTTGGCTTACAGTTTTGTCTAGATTTCTATTCCATTTTATACAAACCCTTAAATTCTAACCACAGCTAAACACAACTTAATAAAAGACAGTTTAACAGAGAGTCTAGCACTAGGCATGCAGCACTGTAGAGCACCTAAATATTAACCTAACAACACTGGTCGCGTAATCCGTAGCGTGGTACGTAGGGGGCGGAGCCGCGGGATCCGGTGGCGGTGGCAGCTCCGAGGGGGGCGTCGCCAGCGGCCCGGAGAGCGTCACGAACAACGGAACGGGGACAGGCGTCGGTGGAACCCCCGGGAATGGAGACAAGTCGCACCATGGATCTGCGACGCTTCCTGGAGGCTGTACGCTCACCTCGGGCGCTTCGCAGGGCTCCGTGGGGCATGGGGCTCCGTCCAAGTTCCCCAGCGATGAGGGGAGTGAGTGTAGTAGTGTAACGTCGGAGAGTCTCCCCGGGTAGGTCCACAACTATTTTTTTTATCTTTTTTTACTAATTATTGTTCTTCTAAAAGTATTTATATTTATGTATATCGTGTGTAATGGCGAATTTTTGTGAAATCAAGATAAAATTATTGATTTAAAATAGCAAGAACATATAAAACGCTGTTTTCAACTATTCAAACTGTCATATTCAGGTTTCTGTCGTGTGCAAAGGCGAATTTTTGTGAAACCAAGTAAAAATTGCTGATTTAAGCTTGCAAAAACACAGAAAACGCTGTTTTCAACTATTCAAACTATCATGTTCATGTTTCTGGCATGTGTAACAACGAATTTTTGTGAAATCAAGATAAAATAGTTGATTTAAGCTTGCAAAAACATTGAAAACGCTGTTTTCAACTATTCAAACTGCCATTCATGTTTATATCGTGAGTAATGGCGAATTTTTGTGAAACCAAGTAAAAATTGCTGATTTAAGCTTGCAAAAACATAGAAAACGCTGTTTTCAACTATTCAAACTATCATATTCAGGTTTCTATCGTGTGTAATGGCGAATTTTTGTGAAATCAAGATAAAATTATTGATTTAAAATAGCAAGAACATATAAAACGCTGTTTTCAACTATTCAAACTGTCATATTCAGGTTTCTGTCGTGTGCAAAGGCGAATTTTTGTGAAACCAAGTAAAAATTGCTGATTTAAGCTTGCAAAAACATAGAAAACGCTGTTTTCAACTATTCAAACTGTCATTCATATTATACATATTTGTTTCGTGTGTATAATATAATATAATATTTATTGAACCACTATTCGTACAGACAATTATGGCAAGTCAATAGAGTATGTATTTATTATATTTACTCTTCAGTAATTTTGGTATTATGTGGAGTAATTAATAATTTTGTGTAGCTACCACGGAAGAAACCAAGAAACAGGCGGTCAGGGCGTTTATAGTCTCAAACCAATTTTCGCGGAACTTCAAGAACGAAGAGAAGAATATGAGCGACTTCGAGAGAAGTTAGATGGTTACAAAAACCTTCAGCAAGAAGTGCAATACCTTAGTTCAGCCCTACAGGTAATGGGAAATAAATTACAGACTGAAATCTTTATAAAAATTTGTGTATATTTCATTAAAAATGTTCAGGAGGAGAGATTTAGACTGGAGCGATTAGAAGAACAAATCAACGATTTAACAGAGCTTCATCAAAACGAAGTTGAAAATTTGAAGCAAGCTCTTGCGGACATGGAAGAAAAAGTTCAATACCAAAGTGAGGAACGGCTGCGGGACATCCACGAAATGCTGGAACATTGTCAGACAAAGGTAAGTGCCTATCATTTAATTAATTACTATAATTATGTAGTTGACTGGGGTACCGCATTTTTATATAGATTGCATTCTTATTATGTACTAAGTTCCTCACCTTGATATAACATCGTCTTCTAAGAACCTGAAAGACTCATTGTATTCGTAATTAAATCAAATAGAGAGAACGTTTTCTTGGATGATGTAAAGTCGGTTCGTCGCTGCGCTCCTCACCTCTAGAGTATATGAATTAATTTTTATAATTATTATTTAAATATTAGGGAGATTATTATGAACAGTTGAAAAAATAAACAGGCAGTCATTTTATTTTTGGGCGGTTGGTAAATTTAATTGTTTGATACCAGAAGATTTACCTTGCTCAGCACGGACGTCAATTTACCTCATACAAAAATCTACTACTTTCTTATACAAATAAAACCAACTGAACACGTATGACTTCTTCCTTGCGTATGACTTTATTTTAACAATTATTTGATATATAAGTGTTAAACCTGTTTAATTTTTTGTTCTCATTGTAACTATGAATTTATTTTAAATTGAAATTAATTAATATCTAGTCTTCAAACCTTCTAACTAATAATACAAATATTACTTTTATAATATTTCACACGACACATAAATCTGACACTTCATAATTATTTGACACATAGATATTAAAAATGTTTTAGTTTTTGTTCCCATTGTAACTAAGATTATAGAAATATATTCTTAAACATATAATTCAGTTTTTAATGCCAGACTAGTTATTAAACATGCATTTTGTAATTTTTCGCGCCGCCGTCCGACATTGATACAATTACATATCTCTAAATCGGTCGGAAATCATGTTTTTGTCGAACTAGTTCGACAAAAATTGCTAACTTTCTATGGTTATATGTTGGCATCACTTCACTAATTTTAGCTAACTTCTGACGCTAGAAATGTCAAAGTATTACATTGACATAAAAATATTATGGCAATATATCTACAATTGAGTATTTGCAATACAAGAAAACAGAATATTTATGGATTTTAAACATATTTGTAAGTAATTATAATTGAATTTGCAGTGTAAAATCCAAATAAAAATATGTAGACATTTTTGGTTATGATATTGGAAAATAAACATAATTGACATTCAAATATTGTGAAGTTAGCAACATAAAAAAATTCCCTGTCATTAAGAAAATGAGTAATAAATTAAATTTATTTATTAAATTTACATAAATGTTGGCGCGAGTGCTCGTATTTGTAGGACTCGCCTACGGCTCGTCCTATCAAAATAAACTCGCACTCTCAAAATAGCAGTTTCCAACCTTGTTATACAAATAACTATTTAACTTACAAAAAGTACAATATACAAGTGCCTCTTTAAATAGGAACCATTGTAAATTATTTCAACTCGCTAAGTTACACCGTTCTGACAATACTGTTCATCATCAGTGTTCTTGGTGAACCGATTCAAAAGAACCGAATTAGCTACACGAATCTACTCGAGGGTATATGAACTAAGTACTCGCTATGCTCTTCACCAAGAGTGTATTCCTTGAACGATTCCGTTTATAATTATATGTACAAATGCAAAAAATGGAGCATGTGTTTATAATTATATAGATGCAAAAAATGGAACACCAAGCTCTTCAGCAACAACAGTACGTGACTCTTGAGGGTTTGGACAACTCTAACGCCAGAGCTCTCGTCGTCAAACTCATCAACGTCGTCCTCACAGTCCTGCAGGTCGTTCTACTGCTTGTTGCTACCGTAGCTGGCATTACCATGCCTTTCCTACGTACGCGGTAAGTTTACCATCAAATGTACAAGCCCAGAATTGTATCATGAAAGACACTGTTATAAATATATTACAATTTGTCTAAAACTTAAAGGGCTTAAGTTAAAGATATATCCAGCTGAGAATTCTCGGTCTTATATTCATTGTACCCACTTTTACCAGCATTCGTGTATACAATGAATACCTACCGTTACCGTTGCAGGGATTTCCCTAGAAATATTAGTTTATTGGTTTGTGTATTTGCTTATTGTATTGTTTATTGCGGCCTCCTTCAATATTTGGAAATTATCAATGTGCATTACCAGAAATTTCAAATTGCTTATCACTAGACGGTCTTAAAAATATTGAAATATGCAATTATATACATTTGTAAAAAAAAAAAAATACGTGTGTCACTCGGGGACTGCCGCGGTAAAGTTATTGCATAGCATTTTTTTATCAACTTATGCAATTATAATTATTTATTTATTTTATTTATGCAGTATTTTTTTCTTTGATATTAATTCAAGTTACACTTTTTGAGCGTGGTGACCGATAAGAAAATAAATTTTTTTATCCAACACCTCCCAATAAATGCTCTATACTATGGCGATTTTAAACAAGCAAAGTAACAGATTATCCACTAGTGGGTATAATTTTGAGGAAAGCCACTAGTGAGTATTTTTTTATTTATAACAATAATAATAACACACTACTTCGATTGACATTTCAATTCTAAAATTTGAAATATATGTCACTGTCAAATAATATTTCTTTAATAAATTTTTCAATTATTAAAAGGTGTTGGATAAATCATTATACTTCACACGTGGGCAAAGTGAAATTACCCACTCGATAAAATTATCTCACTCAGCGTTCGGCTTCGTGAGCTAAAATTTCTGTCGTGGGTAATTCCTTACTTTGCCCACTTGTAAAGTAAATAACTATTCTTTTATTGAATAAATGAAAAGTTAATATTGTTTAAAATATTTTTATTATCTTACAATATATGTAGGTTATTCAGGAATTTTTATCCTTGAAACTATAGGTTTATGGTAACTGAAATAAGAAACATAAGTTTGAGACTTGATATCCTCTAAATATCTAGAAAATACCGCGTCAATGGCATACGTCTAGTCGCACGCACACAAACACCGTGCCGAAGTCATCCGAACTGAAACGACGTTAGACGATGCACGGCTTTTAACGGGGGGTGTCAGGTTTATTTCGTTACGGAATTTCTTGATTCGGTCGCCGCGCTCAATAGCTTAATATGCATAAGAATGTCCAAATATGCAATATATGCAATTAGTTTTTAGCATTAATTAATTCCAATCAATGTAATTCGTCCAGAAAATTGATTTTATTTAAAGATCTGCAAAAATTGAAATGTATACATTTTGCATATAATCCGCTCTCTATTGATTACATAAATAACTATTGTATGTTGTATGATTTAAACTGGATTAAATGATAAATGTGATTGACTAATTTCCAACAGAGTTCGATTCCTGAGCACGATATTCCTGGTGTTCGCCATCTTGTTCGTCCTGAAACAGTGGCCAGAAGTGCGCGACATTGGCTCGCACGTCATGCATCACATCAAGGACATGCTAGATCCGGTAAAATAGTACATGTGGAACTAAGGGTAGTGAGCGAAATGACGAATTTCCCAAGTGATACGGCAAAGTGCGGGCCCCACTCGTGAACGGTGCACCCAGCTATGTTGTTTATGTGATCTTAGCAGTATAGAACCATGGAATGATGCGCAATCGAAAGTACAATGCACAAAAGTTTGTTAGGTTATGTGAATTGATAAGTAAGTGATTCTCGTCCAATGAATGCGCTTTCATATATTTATGAACTTGTGTTGAATTTTTTTCAATCAATATTTAATTAATTATTTTTTTAATGTCGGCAAATGTTATGTAGGATAGCACAAAAGAGATTTTAGTTTGTGAACAAATGCATTTTTATCATTGGTTCAAATGGTTTTTACTTTAATTTATTCGATTATAAAAACATGTAAATAAGTAATTTTATTATGTGTCTCAAAATAAAATCCCTAGCATTTCAGATATTTAGTGGAATTTTAAGTCTAATCCAATATTGTACATATAAGACATTTCATAACATTTTTTAATTTTACAATGATTGTTTCGCGAAAATCAAAATATTTTTAGTCATTTGTATATAATCAACAAAATATACAGGGGTCTACCATAGCTATTTTTGAAATGTTCCCTAAATATTTTACATCAAAAAATTTTAATAGTTTATTGCAATTTTTGACACTAATATATATAATTTACAGTAACCAGAAAAATGACGCAAATTTTAATTGGTAATGTTCTTAATATCATTACCATGAAATAACAAAATAAATGTGATATAAATTAAGAGTTTATTTTATTTAGAACCGCTATTTCTAACCTCAAATAAACTAGAGAATAAATTTATCAGTGAGTTAAATAAAAAATGTTGCATCAAAATATGACAGCTATTTTTATTTATTTATAGTTTATCTGACTATATCTAAATTATCTTATAATTATTAATTTTTAATCGAGACATTTGAAATCAACCCTGACAGATACATATAGATACTAACTTTCATTTATGATGATTTTAAGAAAATTATCCATAAATATTAGCGTCAATTTTCTGGTTGCAGGTACAGCAAAATTATAAAACTGTCAAAAAATGTACAATAAACTATTTAACTATTTTAATGTAAAATAAATAGGGACGTTAATAATTGTATATTTAAAAAATAGCTTTAGTGAGACGAGGCTGTATATTTATTTTGTATTTAATATTCCGAAGTATTATTTACAAAACTAGTCAAATATTTCATTTTAGTTTAGGTAGTGCACAAAAATGTGTAGGGGGTTATTTTGAGACATAAATGTATCGGTAAAATATTTTAGAGGTCCACCTATGATAAATGTGCTAATTAGGAAATTTTTATGCGTCCAATCATATAAATGGTGATAGATTAATTAAAGTATAAGTATTTATAAGTATCCTTCGATCCACCGTTTACTATAACCCTATTTTATTACTCCCATCTCTGTTAAATTATTGTAAAATATTATTTAAATGTTTTTATTTTGTATTATAGTTTCTCTTGAAAATACAGTGGCACACTCACACGAATGTAGAAAAGACAATGTAACAAATTGGTATTTTATTTCAATTATATTTTATGAATTTTTTATTTTGTCTTGCTGTTGAATTATTTCTGATGTCTGTTATTTTTCAATTAAAAACTTGACTATTTTATCCATGGTTGTATTTTATTTATCAGTTTACATCTTGATTTATTCATTTTATGATTTCAATTTATTTGTTTTCTTCTATCACTTCGTTAATTTTGAAAAGTACTGCTCAACTGCGTAATGCCTGTTTTACACAACGCAATTTATTCGTCAACAAATTGCCAATTGTAATTCGTTTTACACACGTCAAGTTTTCTGTCAATTCATTTCAGTAGTACCAACTGTCACCTATGCTACTAATATTTTTGGTACAAGCTGTACATACAAAAACAG
Source organism: Poecilus cupreus (assembly GCA_963942605.1). NCBI lineage: Eukaryota > Metazoa > Arthropoda > Insecta > Coleoptera > Carabidae > Poecilus > Poecilus cupreus. The sequence continues at coordinate 14,453,418 of OZ012730.1, forward strand.
TGACATATAATAATACTGGAACGCTCACTAACGTTCAAAATACAAGTAAAAAGAGACAGCGAGACAGCTAGTTGAGGGCTATCTATCTTTCTTGTGCTTGTTTTTACATAGCAACTGCTCAAGAAACGTATAGCAACAGTTCTACAAACAAGTGTTAGACAAAGAACTGTGGCCCATATATCCATTTCAGGCTCGTTTTTCTCTTTCCTGAAAGACTAGTGCGCGATCCTGTATTACTATATTTCAGTGCACAAAAAAGACAACTAAACTAAGTATAATTTTTTTCCACAATCATTTAATTTTGATGTTGTTTCCTTACACAAAAGAGTGAGGCAAAGTAAGCAATTTAATCACTAGTGAGAAAAAGATGTTTTAATCACAAATGAGGAAAAGTTTATTGACTAACAAATTGCATTGTGTAAAACACGCGTATTTTAGTGTAGCCAAAAGTTCAATAGATTCATTTTTATACTGTCAAAAATCTTGTACTTTTTCTATTTGAATTATGAAACTATAGTTTTCATATTTATAAATTTATACTGTTTACTTTTTATATAAAGTTTTCAACCTATGTAGGAATAAAGTTGTTGGTAGTGTACATAATTATAAAGTTTCATTTCGCTTCTGGAATTGAACTGTGCTATTATTGACAAAGACTGTGAAACAATAATTTTCATTTACTAATAATTTTATAAAGATATTTTTTTTATAACGCGAATATTTAGCAGAAATTTCTCAAAACTTAATAGTGTCAATTCTGAATATTTACATGTATCAAAAATAATGAACAGTCGTCCGTATTAAAATAAGTACCTATTAAAAAATAGTTGTACAAGTTGTTGATAAGAACTTATTAACAATAATAGATGAAATATATGTTTTTTTTTTCTTGCAACTTTAGAGACAGATGTGCACTTAATTGACGTGATGCAGGGGCTTTTCTATAAAATTTCCATAAATTTTCTACTTTTCTTGTAACTTGCCTTTTGTTTTATTTGAAAAATGCAATTTTCCTTCTATAAAAGAAACTTCTATGTCAATATTGTTATTATAATAGGAACAGAAAATCTAGGATGTATAAATAAATATTATGGTTTTAGGAAGATAGCTAAACTTAAATTTAAATATTAAACAACTAGCGTAAATAGTAACAATAATTTTTTAAATTTTGAAACAATATTGCTTCAATTTAATGTTTTGTTAATGATGAACCTATTTTCTAGAATTCCTATTTATAATAAATATTAATATAATGAAATGTACGAGCTCTGTTTTAGGTATTTTTAAAAGAAGTGTTTTAGCCTTGTACAATTTTCAAAAATTGTTTTATTTAAAAATACTTCAAATAAAAGTGGTAGATAATATATTTCTTTGTAACTTCTATTCGAAGCATTTTTTTATTAAATAATTTTTGGCCATTGCACAGCGCTAAAACTAAAACTAAAACACTTCTCTGAGCACCCAAAAACAGAGCGCGTGATACCAACCAATATCTTTTACAAATTAAATATCAGATTTAAATACTTTTTCTGTAAAAAAAATAGCAGATAATTAAATTTAATTTAGCTATCTTTTTAAAACAATTAATAAAAATAGTGATAATTAACGTACACTTAAATATTAGATCAAAATATTATAAAAATGTAGGTGCATTGTCACTTATAATGACGCAATAAAATAGTTAATTGTTAATATTTTGCATAACTATTTTAATATTTCCTTGTTGCTTTTCTAAAAAAATCTTATCGAACAATGCAGAAACACGGACCACCTCTATCAAGAAACGCTCATCCCTTCAAAAACTTTTGACACATGTCAAAAAATTACATCTTTCAATCGTTGTTTTGTTTTTATCAAAAAGTACCTATAGGTTTGCAGATTGAAACGAAAATGTTAAAATATATTTTTTCTTTAACGTGTTGTAATTCGTAAATGGAGACAGTAAGATAAAAATGTTTCAAACAATAATTGTAGATAATAAACAAAACAAAAATTGTCATTAAATCATAATTTACTCAGATATTTGAAAATAAGTTGATAGGGCTTCAAGTAAACTACCACTTCCGGTTATTGGATTATCACCAAAAATTAATCAGCTCTTTCCAAAGGAGATACAATTGATATATACAAAATATCAATATTTTCAGTTTAGTAGTTTTTGAGAAACCGCAACTCCAGAGATCCACACAGACTGACAGACAGACACACACACAGACATCATCGCGAAACTGTTAAAATCGTATTCTAGGGACCCTGAAACGTGCTCATCCATTGAAAACTCACTACCCAATTTTTAGTATGATTCTTATAACTGCCTTACAGGATGTGGCGGGAGGTAAAAAAAAAATAAATATTTCATATTTCGCCATTTATTTGCGCGTAAAGTGCGGTTACCAGCCGTCAAATCGCGCCCTCCAAGGATGCTAGTGATGAGGTAATTTTTTGTAATGTTTGAAAATTTGTCGGGTGTAAGACTTGAACCCAGGATCCTTTGAACCACAGTCTGATGCGATGACATTCCTGCGCACTGTATTATCCTTTCAGTTTTCGTTCGTCTATGTCCTTTGACCTGTCAAATTCATGTGCTAATAAATTACCGTGTTTGTTGTTTATTTATACATTAATAACTAAATTATGAATTGTTAAACATTTTATTTAATATTACGTTTGATTAAATAGTAAAATGTTATTTAAAAATAGTGTTTGGCAAAGTTAACCTGAAAAACAAATCGTTATTGATTTAGTTTACTAAAAAAGTGATGCATTTAATTGAACGAAAGGGTAATCGCATTTCTTTTTAACGATATTGTCATTAGTATTAAGACTTGTTTAATCCAAAATTATATAGATATTGAGTTATTATTAACATATTATCAAAACGATTTTTGTTTTGTATTTATCAGTTAATTCTAAATAACATATTAATTAAAGCAACACATATTTGTCTTTTGGATATACCAATAATAATATTTAATATTTTAAAATACAGAAAACCAACTAATTTTCATCAATAAATATGTGACAACAATAAACGCCAAATAAAACTCTTCATCTAAGTATTTAGGTAATATTTAACCCAGATACAAAAAAGTTGCCCTATATTCTGAATTATCGGATATTTGTTTAAGAATTTCATAATCCGCAGTGCCATTTTTATCATCAAAGATAACCTTTACTTCGTAAAATATTGCTCAGTTGCGGTCCAAACGTCTTGAAAGCAGCACGTCTATTTGTTTGATAAATCATTCTTTGATATATTTTAGAGGTTAAAGTCCATTTTAAAAATTTGTTTATGTTGGGATTTAGTGCGTGGTTCGAAGTGCGGGTTGATGAAAACTTTTTTGATAAGTGAAGCTCAATTTCTAGAACTTTAGTGATTTGTACTGTGTTTTAAACAATTAGCAAAATGTTGAAAATAGGTTTTATTGGAGGCGGGAAAATGGCTCAAGCTTTAGCCAAGGGGTTTTTAGCGGCAGGTAAGATATTATGTAACTTTACTCCCTTGATATTTGAGTCATCAAGTAAATATAAACATAGTTTATGAATATTCAGTTAATTTTACACTAAATGTATAAACAACTACATAAATTATTAACTTAACACATGTTTTAACAATAAAATGTCTTATGTTACAATTTATGCTTATTGGAAACTTCTATATTAGTTTGTATTTTACAATTATTTATTTCTTAATTTCTTGAGAAATAAATAAAATTACATATTTACATTTTACTTGCCCGGGGAATACAGGAAGTGAGTTCAATATAATTTATATTTAGACCTACGAATGTCAGCTGTTTTTGAAGGCTCGCGTCCAAAATTTTAAAACAATAAAAATAGTATTACACATTGTTACGTGTGTTATTATATGAAGTATAAAGTTGGACCTGAAACAATTTAAAATTAAAAATATTAGGAGGGGGTGTAGCTCAGTGGTAGAGCGTTCGCTTTGCATGTGAAAGGCCCCGGGTTCGATCCCCGGCACCTCCAGTTTTATTTATACAATCTTGATACATTTGCCGTATAAAATCGAACTTTTTACATAAATTCAAACTTTAATTTCAGCTAGAAATTATTATTTCTACTCCTGTATATATATCCCTATTATTTCAATTTTTTCGATGAATTTTAGTACCCATAAATCACGACAGTGAATTATGATCCATAATTCACTCTGCTCGACCAATCACAGAGCCATAAATCCATAATTCACGGTTATTTTAAAGACGTGATGTGGATCACCAAGCAATGGCCGTCTGATAGTTGATACGTAGTCATTTGTCATTGTAATATGTTTTTATGTTGACGTTTTTTAACGTGTGTTTTCAACGAATTTCAATCATTTCAAAAGTGATTTCCAAATTTACAGGAGTAAAAAAAGTACAGTATTATATTCGGGATTATGGGCATTATTCATCTTCGTGAATAATGATTATCTTACGACACTGTACTATAATTATTAGTTTATGATACTGTTTAGTGTTGATAAAGTGCCTCTTTATAGACTAGTACAAAAAATTAAAGACAATAATCAATATACAAGTTAGTAACTAAACAATAGTATAAAGTACACTTTGAATTTTTGAAATTATTCATTTTTTTGTGTCAACGTCTTGTGTCAAATATATTGTCATTATAATGTCGAACAAAATAATATTGTATGTAAAATGTTCATTATTGACTAGCCCTTTTATTTGTCTCGTCTATAATATCCTAAATTATGTATTTGTTCCAGAAATATCTATCTATTCATATTATAGCTGCATTTAAAACTTGAAATATATGAGTAATTAGTTAAGTTCAAATAAACAAACAGTTTATTGACATGACAACGTTAATAGCAAAGTTTCAAAAATATTTTATCTACAGAATATCAAATAGGAAACATGTTATCAGTGCTTCTTATACTTGTACTATGTATCTATGTACGCATTTTGATATAAAAGTTCAAATAATACTTATATTGAAGATTCTTTAATGGCTACTTTATACTAGATTTAATTTAGAAATTTAGATTTTAAATTTACTGAATTTATTAAATTTGAATTCTCCAAATAAAGATTAGGCTTCAAAATTTTGACACATTTTAAACAAGAACAAAATACCTTTAACTTATCACATGTAATGTTCTTCAATTAACAATATTGTATTATGATCATAAATAAATCAATTGGACTGAAAAACTTGACACATGTTACTATTGTTGTACAATTTGTATAGTACATCATAGTTTCATTTATTTATTTAAGTTATTGGTACAATACTTTTGGATACTAATTTAGGAATATTAATCTTTAAACTTATATGGCAACAATACAGTGAGTTATCAACTTCTCATTTTTTTGTAATCACTCGAGATTTTTCTCGTCCTTGTCATATCAGTACTTATTTGTAACATCATACTTAAGATATCTAAGTTGAATTAAAATATGGGTTATCGCAGGTCACACTTACAGCTAATATAAAATAAAAATAGATCTTCTATAATACTTACAGTATATTTTATGTTTACAGGTTTAACGAAAGGAGAAAATTTAATCGCCAGTTGCCATCCCGCTGACAAGCAATCTGCCACAGCATTTAAGGTAAATAATCAACATTTATCTTTGGTTATATGCAAAATATTTGATTTACTGAATAGTTAAATGTACAACAATACATAAAAGATATTTAATGAAAACATAAATGCTGAGAGTGAAGTTTAAAATGTGTTGCCACGTGCATTTTGTATTGACAAAGATAATACAAATTGATTACAACGATTAAACTGTAGTAACCATGTATGAAAATATGTACACGTTGTCAACCTTTGCACGATTACTGCAAATTGATAATATTGCTAAAGATTACAAGGTGATTCATAACGTACGGAAAAATTTGAAACTGTAGCTAGGACCCAAAGTAATGTCTTTTTCGCGCCGCCGTCTGACATTGACACAATTACATATCTCTAAAGCGGTCGGAAATCATGTTTTTGTCGTACTAGTTCGACAAAAATTGCTAACTTTTTATGGTTATATGTTGGCATCAGTTCACTAATTTTAGCTAACTTCTGACGCTAGAAATGTCAAAGTATTACATTGACATAAAAATATTATGGCAATATATCTACAATTGAGTATTTGCAATACAAGAAAACAGAATATTTATGGATTTTAAACATATTTGTAAGTAATTATAATTGAATTTGCAGTGTAAAATCTAAATAAACGTAATTGACATTCAAATATTGTGAAGTAAGCAACAAAAAAAATTCCCTGTCATTAAGAAAATGAGTAATAAATTAAATTTATTTATTAAATTTACATAAATGTTGGCGCGAAAAATCTTGTGTATCCCTCGGTTGGAAACTATTTTGCGAGTGCTCGTATTTGTAGGACGAGCCGTAGGCGAGTCCTATCAAAATCAACTCGCACTCTCAAAATAGTTTCCAACCTTGTGATACAAATAACTATTCATTAATAAATTTTTGGGAAAAACTTAATAACAAAAAAGTTATAGCACATTAAAGTCAGAACAATCGGTACAAACTACAGTAGTTAATTATGTTTTGGAAATACTTTAAAGATAGTTGAACAATGTTTAGTTGAAAAAAGCAGTTGCAGTTGAAAAGAGCAGTAATGTATTATCATGAAAGTTAGGGCAATTTAAATTTTTCTTTGATTGTTAAAAAATTTCTGGGCACATGGTTGAGTGCCACTTAAAAACAGAAACACAATTGGAAAACCATTCATTTAAATAACAATTCATTAAATGTCAAAGTATGTTAAGTGAAAAATGGTTAATACTTTCAGTAACATAATATAATTTAATTAATTAAAAAGATTTCTACAATTCTCTGATTTTGTCATCAATTTTCTTTGGGTTCTGGATAGTCGCACTTGTTTCACAGTTACACGAATGTCGCACTGAGGTCTGGGAAACCCCACGAAAAGAAAAACTAATTTCCCAAAACTGTAAAGTAATTTTTTAGGGATTCTACCTATTGAATATTTGTTTAGGTTTATAAAAAGACATAAAACAGTTAATAACCTTTCTGAACCATATATTTTATTTAAAACACAGCATTTTGTCAATACAACTTTTTTATTTTGGACTATGAGAACAAATACAAAGGGATTTTACATTGAATATTTATTTAGGATTATAGAAATTTTTCAACGAGGTAGTTTCGAACTTATGTGAATATTACGTATGTAGAAAATTAGATCAGGGCTAAAATAAAATAGCAGCAAATGGTTAGATTTGAAAGAACCCTATTTCTATGGAAAAAATAATGATTCGTCCCAATTATTTCCAGTTGTATTCAATAGATGTGCATTAATTTAAAAGAACTTTAATTTGATGTAACTTTTTGTTTATTCAGTTTTTATCAAAAGTTTGTTTACTTTCAATCATTTCTGTACTTTATGAATCATCGTGTATATATTTACTGTACACACTAACTTAATCATAAGTTAAAATAGGTGCAGTATTATTAAATTTTCAAATTAACGAAGCAACCAACGTTTCATTGAAGTTACGCGTCTCAGCAGTAATATATTTCTGATTATTTCTCAGGCACTGGGAGCAACATCAATACATGAAAATGTCCCGGTTGTTGAGCGATCAGAAGTTGTGATCATTTCCGTCAAACCAAATATAATTCCAGTAGCTTTGGCTGACATCCTCGCAGCGAAGATCAAAGCAGACAAACTGTTCTTGTCTATTGCAATGGGGGTTCCTCTCAAACATATCGAACAGGTAAAGAAACGATAAATAATCTTTGATAAATTACTAACCAAACTTTTTATTTTGTATTGTAGAATTTGCCAAGTGAAGCGCGGGTAATCCGTGTGATGCCAAATACACCAGCTTTGGTTCGCCGAGCAGCTAGTGTATTTGTCTGCGGAGAGAAAGCAACGCAAAAGGACGCTACGTTGACGAGGGCGCTCCTCGAAAGTGTCGGGTCCTGTGAAGAAGTCACTGAGAACCTATTGAACCCCATCACAGCGCTAAGTGGAAGTGGACCTGCTTATGTATGTTTACCATTGATTTATGAATATATTATATACGTTTTTATTTCGTCAAGATCTGATCCATTCATAATATCCATAACAGAAAACATCTAATATGTAATAGCTTCAAAATTGTATTAGTTTTCTGAGTAATATAACGAAACTATCCTACATATATCAACAAAGTATGAAGAATCCATATTTTGAATCCGATTCAAATTATCTGTATTGGTTTTAAAGTTATGAGTGGTCAAATCTGAGCGATTTTTCAATATATTCAATATTTTTCTATAAACTTTGATAGTTCATAAAATTTTTATTTTATGTGATGTTGGCATAAAAATTTACCTAGAAGATAAATGAAGTATGCTGAATACGCTCATGAAAAGCAATCTTAATTATCTTGTATAGTTTCCGAGATACAAGCACCCAAATAATTTTCGGGAATTTTTTCTGAAATCACTGCCACATAAAATCGCTCAAATCTCAAAAACTAAAGCTTACTTATCGCTAAAAATACTTTTTTTGTAAGTTTTGGGTAGGAAATAGGGGGATAGGGTATATAAATCAAAATTCTAAGAGATGAAAATTTTTAGCAAAATCTTAATACTAACCCCTTGGACTTTTTCGGATTTTTCATCAATTCCATACTTTTTGCTCTAGCAATTATTTCCGCAGAGCGATTTTAATGAAAATTTACATACTTATGTATTTCGACGAGCTGAATCCAATGGTTTAGTTCCCAGGATTGTATCTCTTCTCGTTGTTGAGATATTCATCCAGGAACATTTTTAAGGGAGTCGATTTTGGGCAAAATTTCGAAAAAATAAAAATCGCTGAAAATTTGTTTATAGAGTAATTAAAGCATGTAACTTTCAAAACTGAAGACTGTTTTGCGATATCTCGCTTAGTTTTTTAGTTATGGCTTTGCAAAGTTGAAATTTTAACAATTTTTGTAGATTTTACTATTATTTATTTGTTTATCGACTAATATTCTTTTTAAAATGGCGGTAAATTCTTCTTCAAATGGCACTTTACTTTTCTTAAAATGGTGCTATAGAAAATAGCAAGAAACTTTAGAACAATCTTTTATTATAATGTGTGTAAACGTCATAAACATATAATTCATATTATTTTAAATATTAACTTGAGTATTTTATGAGATAAGAGTAATATGTAGCACAGGACGAGGTGGCCGAGTGGTTAAGGCGTTGGACTGCTAATCCAATGTGCTCTGCACGCGTGGGTTCGAATCCCATCCTCGTCGAAAGAATTTTATTTCATACCATCATCAAGTTTATAATAAAATAATTCTTGAAGTTATCGCCGATATGACTAAATACAAAATGATTGTAATTAAAAATGAAACAATAATTAATTAAAAATTGTTCGAAATTAAATACAATAGCTGGTACCACGAGCTCAGTTTTTTGGTGTTTTAAGAGAGTTTTTTAGCCTGTACAATGTTCTAAATTTATTTATAAAAAATACTTCAAATAAAAGTGGTGAATAATATATTTCTTTTAACTACAATTCAAAGTATTTTTTTATAACAAAATTTTAAAACATGTACAGTTCTAAAAGCGAGGTCGTAAGAACATTTTTGCTATTTTGAATAAAATATTTTTGTTCTAACCGAGGTTTTCTAGTTCAAATCGTTCAAACCAATATGATATATTATTGATAATAATGCCATGTCATTAATTAAAGTAGTATTTAAATATAAAGGGGACAATTAGTAAAATCCCATATGAAATAGATGTCATAGACTAATGATTATTGTTTATGTTTATTGCCTTCCATAATAGACTAAAAATAGAATAAATGAGTTTATTAACTAACCTATAAATCGAACTAGACGAGACGACCAATATGAACGCAACGGTAAATCTTTTATTTGATTCTCAATTTATGCAAATTAGAGAAACCAGTTGATATTTTCATTCTGAGTATTGACTCATCGCAGATATCTTTGGGTTACTTTTTCTCGAAAACTGTCAAAAGTGAGAAGAGAATATCTAATGATTGAACACAATATTCCATTACTTATTGACTAGATTTTTTCGCGGGCTAATAAATTAGATCTGTTTTAAAGTAAATGTGAACATTTGACATGTAGTCGTTGACGTTTTCAATGAGTGTTTTCAACGAATTTCGATCATTTTCAAAAGTGTTTTGCGAATTTACAAGAGTAGAAAAAGCGATTTTATATCATAATCCCTGATCAGTTATTACACATTCAATATTATAAATATGTTGAAAAATATTTTCATTTTGTTCCTTGGAAGTGCGTTAGGTGCGGATTTACGAAAAAGAATTGTGATCCCATTAAGACAGTAAACCTTATAAATATTTATCGAAAAATTATTATTTATTTAAGAGTACAGTGCAACATATATGACGTAATACTTTAGACTTGTACAGCGACAATAAATAATAATAATTACATTTGATTATAGCATATTTTTCAGGTGGTACGAATATATATTTCCTTGAGATTTATGCAATAAAAGCAATTTTGTGATAACAAAATATTTATCGTAGGTCATGTAAATGTATGTACATTGTAATTATAATGTTTAAATTCTTGTATTTGATATGAACAACACATGTAAACAATTTTAATTATAAGCTGATAAAGATTGATTACAACAATACTTAAACATATTTTGTAATGTTTTTATCTAGGTGTACGTAATGATAGAAGCCTTAGCAGATGGCGGTGTTAAAATGGGTTTACCAAGAGACATGGCGTATAGACTAGCAGCCCAAACCGTCCTTGGAGCCGGCCAAATGGTCCGGGAAACAGGAACACATCCCGGAATCCTTAAGGATGATGTCAGCTCGCCTGGAGGTTCCACCACATCAGGTCTTCATTTTCTAGAAAAGAATGGTAAGAGTCATGTTGATTATAATCGGGAGGCACAAAATAAGTCGTTTTTATTATAGTTAGACCCAAAAACATCGTACTAGATATAATAGAAGTTTACAAAATATTATTAATTATTCAGATATTTGAGTTTTGAAGATAGCTATTGGTACATCGTCAAAGTATTATATTTCTCTGTGCTTCTTTCTTCTATCTCATCAAGCCTATTCTAAATTCTTTGTATTTCTCTTATTATAAGTGTCAAATGGTTGGGCTAAATTTGAAGATGGTTAGGTCAACACAATAAAATAATAGTTAAAACATTATTTATAATAACAAAAGTTTTCATAAAACAATAATTTACTGAGATGTTTGAAAATGACTTGATAGGGCTTCCCGTAAACTACCATTTCCGGTTATTGGATTATCGCCAAAAACTAATCAGCTCTTCTCAAGGATATACAAATGATATATACAAAATATAAAATTTTTTAGTTTAGTAGTTTTTGAGAAACTATCTGCAGAGATCCACACAGACAGACAGACAGACATACAAACAGACATCATCGCGAAACTATTAAAGTCGTATTCTAAGGACCCTAGAACGTACTCATCCACTGAAAACTCACTACCGATTTTTTTATAGCATTTTGAACTCTTTTATATTTTGAAAGTTACTCTAAGTCAAGGCGCGTATAACTCTGCGAATTTTAAATATATTTTCTAGTTTTAGAGATACGGCTCAACAAAGATTTCACCAGAAATGAAAAAAATGAGTATACATAACCTAAAAACTTTTCATTCGATTATAATTTTATAAGTTAAATTCAAGTTGTTCAAATCAAAACTATCGTTTTTAAATAATTTGTAACATGTTAGGTCTTTTAAATTTTAGACAAATTTTAAGATATAAATTTTTAGTATTATTCCTATACCTCCTTTAGGGGGATACAAATTATTGCGGCTTAATGAATAATAATTAAAACATTTCAATTTACATAAAGATTAATAAAAAAATAGTTAAGAACTCATTACAAATATTCTGTTTTGTACAGTAGTAGAAAAAAATATTAAATGCATCTGTTTGTTGGGTTAGGTTTCAGAGCAGCAGTCATTGGTGCAATTGAGTCCGCCGCTCGCAGATGTGGGGAAGTATCGGATGCGTCTGGTGAAGAAAAGTCTTCGTAATCTCTTTCATGAGATTTGCCTAAACTTGATAATAATTATTCGATAATAATAATTTTATTATTCTAGTTTTTATTGATATTTGTTAAGTTTTGCACTCAACAATTAAATATAATGTTTTATTTGTTATGTCGAATATTTTTATACTTGTAAACTTATGAATTTGTTTTGTAGTAATGGAAATGTTGAAATATAGATTAGTTAAGTAAAGGATTTTTGGATGTACGCCACTGATCCAGGTCGCGCCTCTCGGCGTCTGCGCAGTGAGGAGATTCAGTCAGCTGAGCTTGCGATTCCTTGTCAAAGTGTTGTATCGAACGGGTGCCGGTTGTCAATTCCTCAAATGTAACAGTCCGGGTCCAGCGGCGCGTGAATTCCGACAAATTGTAAACTATCAGTGTTAGAACTAGTGAAATTTGTTTACCCCGTGTCTGAAACAAAAATATTGTGGTAAGTATTCTTTGTTTGGCTGACCTATCGCTTTTGTGAGGTTAAGAAAGTCGGTTATGGTGTTTTTTTTAGCTGTTGGAATATTCCATTGATATAATAACTACAAATGAATGTAATAAAGCTTACAGCTTGACCCTGAACTAAAATTTACTCGATATAAGTACGCTTATTAAAGTAAATTTGCTTTGTTGTGTGTCATCGGCGATTACCAGTTTTAGCTGTAATCATCCGGAGCCAGAAATCGCTTGATTACAAAAAAGCGCCGGCCGGCTCATTGTTGTTGCCGGTGCCTATAACACTGCATTTACTCACTATCAATTGATTACAACAATGTTGAGAAAGATTTCAGTAGCTACTTTCTTTTCTGACATCAATTCTTTGTGTTGTACTTATTTTGTATTTCGATGTTACTGCTAATCTAAAATAAAATACCTTTGTTTTATGTCAATTTAGTATTAATTATTTTATGTTAGATTACACTCTTTAATTTAATTACCTATTAATTACTTAGTGTTAATCTAAATGGATTTATTAAATTGGATTTAGTTCTCAAAATGATTTGCTAGCATTTTTAAATAACGCTGAGGAATAAAAATCTATGACCTTGATATAGTTTATTGTTAAAGATTACTCATTTGTTAGTTTCGTTATAAAAATAAATAATTCTTAGTAAGATGTGTAATAATTGCACAATTGTTGCCAATTCAATGTGTTGGGAAATATACTGCAATGTATAAAATAAAATAATTATAGATGAATGTATTCTAAACTATTTATATTTATATTAGGTAATTATTAGTACTAATGTAATAAAATAAAATTAAACTTCTTAGCAATTAAATTACAAAACAAGGAATATGTATTTTGTGTATATGGTCGATGGTAAATCCAGGAGAAATGGAAGAGAAAAATAGATCAATCCAGTCGAAGAATAATAAAGTAACAAAAAATAAGTTATATTTTAAGTATAATTCAATACTTCAAGAAAATATATTAAAAGGTGAATATTATATGACACACTGTACACGTATAAAAAATAAATTTATCCAGGGCCTTTTTAACGGTTGCTTAACATGTTAAAAGTGTCACTTTCTCCCACTAGTGTTAAAAGTAACATAAATCCGTATTAAAAGTGATTTAATTGTTACCTTTAACATGTTGCTTACGATTTGTATCAATAAATAAAAAAATATAACCCTAACTGTCAAAATATCATTCTACATTTTTTTTTTATATTTACTAATACACTTCCTCACTTATATCATAAATAACTATTAAAATGGCACTTCATGTAATTTCTTAATTAATTTTTGACCGATAATCAGTGTATTATATATCTTCAAATTGATCTTTTCTTGAAGTATTGAAATGTCCTGTAATGTAACCATAAATAATTGTATAAAATTACAACAATCAGAAATTCTCGAAATAAATGAATATAGACACCTAGTTGGTTATCCTTTTCTTTGTAGTGTTGTACTGCATGAATCTGTCTCACTTTTGAGAATTATATTCGTAAAAATTAAAGGTTATCGTCATTTTGTAATATTTAGGAAATGTGGAAATTTTGTGGTATTTCGTGGTACCGGTAAATTTTATGTATTTTATATCAAAAAGAATTTTAATTTAACATTGATTTAATAAAGAAGTTCAACAATAATTAAATAATATAATAAAAAATATGACATTCCACCTAAAATTGATTAACTTCATTTAAAATTACACAATTATAAATTCTGTATGGCATTGTCAAGTTCATTAACAATAATAAATATGTATCGTTGCGAAAATGTTGTTGTTTCCGGAATGCTGAACTTGAAAATAAACGAATATTTGAGATATGAGGAGTGTCAAGGTCATTTATTTTTGTGGCAATTTTTACGTATGGGTTTATATTCTCAGATAAAATTAGAGTTCTATTTATGTTGCACTAAAATTAAAGATTACGAATGGAACTATTTTGTTTTGCAATTACTATTTAAATGGGAAAAGGTAGGAATTTTATTTGGTTAAATTTAAAATAGATGTTTAGTACGCGCCCAGAATCATACAAAGGAAAATTGTTTATACTTTTATCTCTCAATACATGCTCTATTACCATTGCGATTTTAAACAAGGAAAGTAACAGATTACCCACTAGTGGGTATAATTTTGAGAAAAAACATTAGTAAGTATTTTTTTATTTATAACAATAATAATAACACACAACACCTTGGTAACTACTTCGATTGACATTTTAATTTTAAGAGGTGTTGGATAAAACGTTATACTTCACACGTGGGCAAAGTGGAATTACTCACTCGACAAAATTATCACACTCAGCTTTCGGCTAAAATTTCTCTGGTGGGTAATTCCTTACTTTCCCCACTTGTAAAGTAAATAACTATTACCTCCCGCACGTACATATAATATGTAAGGGAGGTATTATGTTTATGTTGATTATATTTTGGGAACAATTCATCAGCAGTAAGTGCTAGATTATTTGAAGGCCTATCAGGGCTTTTGGGCACATCTTAGTAAATATATGAGATAGACTAAAGATTTGAATCAAAAAGATGTAGAATCTTCATTTATATTTTGTTGTTATCAGATTCAAAAACACTGTTCGTGGTTTCCCCAATACCTTTGGCCAAATGAAGTCTTCATGTTAGTGTTAATTTGTTATTATTTTAGTAGATATTTTTCCTAAATATACTATTTGAAATAACAGAATTCAAGATACAATTAAATTGAGTACAACAATAATTTTGTTTAAGTTATTCTAGAAGTCTTAATTGAGCCAAATGATTTGATTCTGGGCTCGTAAATGAAACTAGAATGACGAAGTTAAAAATAAGTCCATTTATTTTTCTACTAGCAAGCCCCTTGGTCATATGACTGCTCTTGATAAAAAATAATTGCATATATGACTCATATGTTTCGACCAATTGTATTGCTATTACCTACATGAATTTTATTTACCTATGAGGTGAATTGTCTTATGATTTATTGAACATAAATTATTACGAATTAATTGTCGTACTTAAAATTGGGGAACATAAATTTATATAACGGAATGGCGACAAAGAATAATAAATTAACAATAAAAAGTTTTTCTTGTACTCGTTTTTCGCTTTTATATAAGCTCACAAGTAACGTTTCAGTATTACTATATTTCAGTGGTTTTAAGTTATAATTTTCCTTTATTAATTTTAATTTATTACCAATAATTTTTGTGCTCCCTACATAATTGACATTCTATTACTGATACTTAAGGAGTTAACAAACAAAACAAACATTTTTAAGATGATAAAAATGATATTTAATTAAATGATAAAAGCTGAATTGTACAGAATAGAAACAAATTGCAAATATTACAAACGACGACAACGTATGAATATGCTTAAATAGTTACAGTTACCAAGACATTTTTATTAACAAATTTTACTTAAAGTTCTACATTTTGTAGCGCACAGCAGACGTCTGCTAATTTCATTTCAATTTCAGTTATGGTACAGCGAGAGAAAAACGTTTCCCATAGAATTAACACAAAAATTACGTAAAACTAAAACCTTATCTAGGGTTCTACTAGAGCTCTAGAAGAATGTAGGTATTCTCGTCCGCCATTTTGGATCCAGATGTCATAAATAAAACAAGTTATTGGAATCCAGTTACTTAAAAAATAGTATATTGTGTCATTAGGAGTAAATGTGATACTTTGGGTGCTGAGCATGTAAGTTTGAACGACGAGCGAAGCGAGTCGGACAATTACATGCGAAGCATACAAAGTCACATTTACTCCGAATAACACATGCTATTTTTTCTTCAAACATAGAAAATAAAATTATAAATATTATAAAATGCTCAAAACTTGAACAAATATTCTGTCTTATCTAGCATTTCAAGTTGCCGTGGAATATGCTGTTTTGTTATTTTTGTTTATTTGTTTCATTTTTATCTGTCAAATTATTGAATTACAACCTAACTATTTTTCATAATATTTTACTTTGTCCGCCGCCGGCGTAAATGTGTTGCCAAGGATACACTTTTACGCCGGCGGCGACAATATTGAACTTCTGCTTGTTGAATACAAATACATAACAACGTACTTTTATGACGTTTGAAGAAAAAAACATTTAAAATTTGTATCTGTCAAATTTGAAAACATATTTCTTGAAATTCTGTAAAATCCAACTACACAAATCATACGGTAATATATTAGAAAGTATTCTGTACACTTACCTGTTAGATATGAAATATAATAATTAAGAGAATGATATATAACAATTATTAATCAATATCAACTTCAAATTTGACAGAAAAGAATTAAAGTAACTGGATTCCAATAATTTGTTTTATTTATGACACATGGACCCAAAATGGCGGATGAGAATACTCATATATTCTAGTGCCTTAGTTCTACCAGGCCTCTCCGTAAACTTGTCAACCCCAGATGACATATCAAGCCGATAATTCAGAATATTTGCCGCGATAAACTCAAATGACTATTTATGATAACTAAAATTCTAACACACATGTGTAGCAATAAATTAAACTCAAGAACTCGTCTCAAGACGATTTTCTATGCATTTAAGTCCAAACGCAGTTTGAAACTTGATATTTTACAATCGTTTTGACAGTAAAAACATTAAATCGTATTCTGAATGTTTGCCTTGTTACAATATTAAATAAATTAAAAATCAAAACAAGCATGAAAATGTGCATGTAGACCTCGACTTATTTATTATATTTTTAATTACATAATATCAGTTTATAAAAACTTAATTTACTTTTATTTTTATATTCGGGGTATTTGGTTACTTGTCAAGGTCTTAATTGAGGTGTGACCGCAGTAATCAGCATTACTGATCAGTTTCAGATTCATTATTTCACCGCTTGTTTTGTGAAATTCACAGTTTTTCTCATTGTATTGTGTTAAACGCATATATTATTTACGGTGCATTATTTTAATTGATTTATTTTTTCCGGCCTT
This sequence comes from Poecilus cupreus, assembly GCA_963942605.1. Taxonomy (NCBI): domain Eukaryota; kingdom Metazoa; phylum Arthropoda; class Insecta; order Coleoptera; family Carabidae; genus Poecilus; species Poecilus cupreus. The sequence goes on from OZ012730.1 coordinate 14,470,891, forward strand.
TCTGTTTGTATATTAACATTCATTTTTAACACGAAATGCTATATTGGTAAATGTTTTGTTATTGGGAAGAAAGTTTCATTACTATATTGTATGCAATAATAATAAGAACAATTAATTGCTAACACTTTCAAATTTTATATTTGCTTATTCATTGAAAACTCACTACCCAATTTTATGACCAAAACAATACCTCCCTTACCTAGAGGTAGGTGGAAGGTAAATACTATATTAATGTCATTTGCATTATATGTTAAAAATATAATACATAATAATTGTATTTTTACCAATTGCACTTTTAAATAAACCTTTTCATAAATAATGTCGTTAAATTATCTCGTCGAATTACACTCGAGCATTTATTTTCTTCGGATAAATTTCAGTTTGACAACTCAACCTTGTCAATTGACAGCAATTTGACTCGAAAACTGTTTAATAGTTATTTACTTTACAAGTGGGCAAAGTAAGGAATTACCCACGAGAGAAATTTTAGCACACGAAGCCGAAGGCTGAGTTTGATAATTTTATCGAGTGGGTAATTCCACTTTGCCCACGTGTGAAGTATAACGTTTTATCCAACATCTCTTAATAAATGTAAAATTTATAAAAGAAATATTATTTGACAGTGACATGCTTTAAATTTCTAAATTAAAATGGCTATCGAAGTAGTTCCCAAGGTCATGTGTGTTATTATTATTGTTATAAATAATATAAATACTCACTAGTAGCTTTTCTCAAAATTATACCCACTAGTGGGTAATTTGTTACTTTCCTTGTTTAAAATCTCCATAGTTATAGAGCATTTATTGAAAGCTCTTGTGTAATTACAGTTAAGTAAAAGCCAGCACAATTTTTTGAATTTATTTGGAACCATTTTAGGGGGCGGTTAAGTTAAAATGAGTTATGAGAGGGTCAAGTTATGGGCTGGTTAAGTTTTCGTTTTAATTGCAATGCGTATTTTTTTCTGTTGCAGATATCCAGTCGACCAGTAATCTATAAATAAAATTCGCAAAAAATTAAATTGAAATAATAAAAATTGGCAGTATTAATAAGAAAGTATTAGATTTTAGTTCCTAGGCGAAAATAAATTAAAATTCTTTAAAACTAACACCGAAAATATCAAATTTTAATATCAAAATAACAAAAAACAACAATATAAATTTAGTACTATTTATTCTAATAAATTATTTAACTTAATTACCATCAAATTCATCAAAAAAATCATTAAAATATTTATAAAATCACACACTATTTTAATAAAAACTTTACAAATATCATAACTAAAAATTTAAGCATGTTTATGCAAACAGGGTATGAAAAATCAAACAATAATAACAACGACTTAAACCACAGCAGTTTAAGTCACGCATTAGTAGACGCCGACCGCTACGTAGAACTCCTCAACGACTTGGACCTAGTCAGCCGCTTCTGCATGCCGATCTGCTGCCGCGACAGCGAAACCCGCGAGCTGGCCCTGGACGTCATCTCCAAGACCGTGGAGGGCTGGCTGGACGGCGTCGGCAGTCCCAGGCACTCGCGGCTGCCGCACCCGGAGCCGGGGCGCCACCGTCCGGTTCCGGTGATGGCGGGGTCGTGCGCGTGTCCGGATAATACGCTCGCGGTCAATGGGGACGCGGTGGGGAATAGTGTGCCCAAGGAGTATATGGACCTGGTGACGCTGCATCTGCCGATTCTGTTGAGGCTTTCCATGAGCTGTCCGTTTGTGAATGTCCGGGAAAAGTGTCATCATATATTGGAAATTGTCAAGGTAAGAATACAACATAATACATTGATTATTGATATTACGGAACACTGAGCAGCTTTTCCTAAAAGGATACAATTGATATATACAAAATACAAAATAACAAAATTTTCAGTTTAGTAGTCATTAAAAAACCGTAACTCCAGAGATCCACACACACACACAGACAGATAGACAGTCAGATATACACACAGACGTAAACACGAAACTATTAAAATTGTATTCTAGGGACCCTAAAATGTGCTCATCCACTGAAAACTGACTACCAAATTTGTAACATAATTCCTATGCCTTTCTAATAGTTATTTGGAGGGAGGTAAAAAGTTTCAAATAATTATTGTAGCTAATATTATTCTACGTCTTTTTAAATATTATAAAAATTTGACACATTTATTTATTGATATATTCAAACTACCACTTCCGGTAGATAACTAATCACTTTCTTGCATGTGTTACTAAAACTTAAAGAAAATCTAAAGACAATTGTCATACTTTCCGTTCAAATATTGCCAACATAATGACGAAATCCCTCTAAATCTATTTGAACAACGTATTACGCATATACTTAGCAAATATTTGAACTAATTACGAAGCCAATTCTGCAGCTTGGAACTTCTCTGGTCATTGACATTCTGAAATATATTTTAAGAAGCGGTTGAAACAAATTAGACCCCTGTTAGGCGAGGTGTATAGGATAGTATACTTGTTTTCCTAGTTTAATTGGTAGAAAAAACAGTGTATCTATTTTAGATAAACATTAATAATAGGTCGTGGTTTGGGTATGTGGTCGTTGACACTTCAAACTGGAATGTTAGTCAAAAATCATTTGCGTAGAGAATTTACTAAAATACTAACATAATCTAACAGTAAGTATTTCATATATACGAACCCAGAATCATATCATTTGGGCCAATAAACATTTTTAGATCTTTTGATCTTACAAAGATAAAATTGTTGTACTCAATTTATTTGTATGTGAAATTGTGTTATTTTAAAGAATATTTTAAGGAAAAATTAACTGAAATAATAATATATAAAAACCACTAATATAAAGATTTAATAGTTATTTGTCAAACTAGAGAGGAAAGCGCTTCTTTTTCCCCCTCGAGTTCGAAGTTTGCCTCATGAGCGCAGCGAGTGAGGCATTTCGAACGAGAGTGGAAGAAGAGCTTTCCTCTCGTGTTGGACACAAAATTTTTTTCACGACATGTTTCTAAAAACGATTTTCTCGGACCTAAAATACACTTTGAGAACACAACTGACAGACTGACACGTTAAAAGTTAGGATATCAGACACAAGGCGGTCTAGCAGTGTTGCCAATGAACCAATCTTAAATATCTTTAATAAGTTGTCAAATTGTGATTTAATAATATAAAGAAAAATATAAGACATAATTGTAAGATAATTTAAAGTATGTATATAGCAGTAAAATAAGGATTTTCAATCAAATTATGAATTTATTTATAATTTTTATAAAAAATTTTTTGCAAATAACATTCATATTGGTAACACTTCTATATTTTTCTCTCTAGAGAGGAACAAAACATTTTCCACACTATTTCGGGAGAAGAACGGTGGGGTTTCCTACCATGTCATGAAAAAACAATTTTTTCTTTGTATGATTTAAAGTGGGCCAAATTATATGATTCTGGGCTCATAAATTACGCTCCATATTCATTTTTGAATGTAATGTGCGTGGCATAGTATTCAGACAAAATTCTGTTAACGGCTGTAAAGACAGAAAAAGCAAAGAAAGAGTTATTTAGTCTGAAAGTAGGTAAACAATACCAGATTTACGATCATCTGTGCCGTGGTCGTTGACATCAGAGGTCGCCATGAACTCTTTATTGCCGACACACACACAGACACACGCAAGCGTTCGTTCGTTCGCTTGTACTAATTTATGACATCTATTTCCGGTTTAAATATATCGCCATCGTTCGCTGTAATATGCAAAACAGGCTTCTTTTGTTTTACACTGTTTTGCGGTCACAGTTGGCGGCGGTTGACAAATAGCTAATTAATTTCTATATACTTCAAATGGGAATTGCTATAATAGCCTTTTGTTTTTTGTTGCTAGTGTACAGTGTTGTTGAAAATTTACTCATCTGTAATGCACCTGTAATGTAATGCAGATACTTTAATATATTTTTTTCTCTAAAGTTATTAGTTAGCCAGCAAAGCTGATTGGTTGTTTTAAAAAACTCACCCTGTATAAGTATTTAAACTCCTAAAATATTTGTAGATTTACTTTGTCAAATTTCAATTCCTCCTATTTATAAATCTTCTTCTATTTCCTTTAGTCATATTGATTTGAGTTTGCCTCATCTTCTTTATTCTTCTGGTCTCCTTTCTACTACAGATTTAACTGTATCCATTTATTCTGCTCACCATATATGGCTGAGCCACCTAACTTTATCTTTTTTGCCGTCTTCTCCTTCCAACTACTGTTCTATTAAATAGTTCATTCTTATTTTGTATTCAGTTTTTGGTCTTTATTGGTCCTTGTATTGTTCTTATTATTTTTCGTTGCATTATTCTTAAATTTTCATCTTTTTTACCTCCAGCCTACCTTAGAGAAAAGGAGGTATTGTTTTAGGTAAAAAAAATGGGTAGTGAGTTTTCAATGAATAAGCACATTTTAGTGTCCCTACAATACGATTTTGCTATTTTCAGCATCAGTATAAGTATGTATAAGTATTTTATTTCATCACTTAAAGATTACAAAATGTTTGTGACAAGTTCTAATAAAAATGTTAAAAAAATACATTCTATCCAACACATCTCAATAAATGTTCTATTACTATGACAATTTTAAACAAGTAAAGTAACAGATTACCCACTAGTGGGTATAATATTGAGGAAAATCACTTGTGGGTATTTATTATTTATAACAATAATAACACACAACACCTTGGTAGCTACTTCGATTGACAATATAATTTAAAAATTTAAAGCATATGTCACTGTCAAATAATATTTCTTTAACAAATTTTTCATTAATTAAGAGGTGTTGGACAAAACGTTATACTTCACACGTGGGCAAAGTGGAATTACCCATTCGATAAAATTATCACACTCAGTCTTCGGCTTCGTGTGCTAAAATTTCTCTCGTGGGTAATTCCTTATTTTGCCCATTTGTAAAGTAAATAACTATTCTTAAGGAAATCAGCAATTGGCTCAACAATGTGTATGGCTAAAGTATTCTTCAAAAAAGTAAAAACAATTTTCAATTAAAAATTTATTTATAAATAACTTGTTTAAAATTTAAACTTTTTACCGACACTGGCAAGACATTATAAAAATTTAAATTAATGGAGTTTTTCTGAGATTTATTTTTGCATCTTTAAAAATTATCTAGAAAATAAATAATTACTGGACACTAGATGATAACAGACAATGCAGAATATATGTGAGAGACTTTTAAGACAATAAATACATCACTTAAAGAAGAGACTGACAAAAGACCTAAGAAATGATAAATCTACACTTCAGGTATTACACGATGAAAAGCCACACACAAAACAATAGTTGTTAATGCTGTTAAATAAATAAAATTACCACGGTATAATGTCTACATAGCTTTCAAATATTTCAAGTGAGTTTATGATATTATTTGTAGAGTCGAGGATTACCGATTCCATATCCAACTACCCATGGTCCCAGTGCCTACATCGATCCAGACGAGGTAAGTCGTTTTTTTTTCATTTATAACAACATTTCAAATTGTATACCGCGTGTAGAATTAAATGCTATATTTTTTACAGCAACATTGAAATCTCTATATTCCATATTTCAGTTATTCTACACCCGTTATACATAGATAACATTAATAGAACTCAATAAATAAAAGAGATGTTTAAGTGAAATCAAGATTATTGAATAAATAAATGGGTAAAATTCTAAGACATCGCGTATTTTTTGTAAAAATCAAAATGTAATATTAAATTAATCAATGTAGCAAACATTATCCACAATATAATAAATTAGATATATTTCTGAATGTTTTATTCGTCGTGCAAGCAGGAAAAAATTGGTTTTGTTTGGTCGTAGAGAGTTCTTTAACGTGCACTGTGTGATAGACGCTAGTTCAGTTTTAGGCGTTCAATTTGATGGACGCTTTATATTTGTGGTGTTAATTTTGAGTAAAATCAGTGATTTTGTTGTGAATTGCAGTGAATTAAGTGCAGTGCTAGATTTTCAATATTTACTTTACATATATTTGTTGCCATTTCGTATAATAACTATAGACTACAGTTTGGGCATGTGCCTGAAATGCTAGGGGGATTGTAGCTGAATCTGCGAACTTCAGTAGACATAAGGTAGGATTTTAATTTTGTTCATATGTCAGGGAGATATCGTAACAGATATTGAAATTAATCTTTGTTTATATTTTCGAATATGTAATGTAGTATTAAAGTCACTAGCATTTGATTGAAGTTTTATGCAATAATATGACAAAAGATACATCTACAAAACTTGGTAATTCTAAGTTTGGTAACAATGCATAGAGTAAGACACGGAAAGAACGAGTATGTTTAATAATACAATAATAGGAATTATATTGCAAGAGTGTTACATATCAGAACTTTACTAGCGAGCTTATAAAGTTCGGGTTATGGTCGAGTATTGTACAGTGTTTTATGATATAGTGAAATGTGTGCAGCACAATTAAAACATTGAACTATTCAATCAAAATAGTCCTTAAAATTATACCTACTAAGAAATGTGTATGTTTCAGTGAGTGATGTGAGACAGGAACAAGTGAATGAATTTGTATATTTGAGTAGTATTGACCAGGAAATTGAAAGGCGGGTGTCTGTAGGGTGCAAGGTATTGGGTGCTCTGGGTACATTTGTTCGAAACGTAAATGTATCTAGAGATGCTCGATTGAGTGTTTATAATGGTGTGTTAGTGCCTACATTGATGTATGGTTCTGAATGTTGGGTGTGGATGAAGAAGCATGAACGACGTATAACTGCTGTGTAAATGAGGTATTTCAAGAGTGCATGGATATACAAGATTGAGAAGAAAGTGGGAGTGAGGTATATAAGCGGGTGAGATTGAGGGTGAAAGATTGCGTGGGCGTCCGAGGAATAAGTGGTTGGGTATGATTGATGGTTTGTTGCGTGAACGAATGATGTGTGAATGTGGACGAGACGAAAGTGGTGGAATGTTTGGAGGAGATTGATTGTTGGTTGACTGTTTCTGGGTTCGTGCTACCCCAGTAAGTGGAATATAGCGTAACATTATGGATGTATATTAGTTATTTGTGTATCTAGAGCAGAAAGTAGTCTATTGCCGCTTGCGCATGGACATAGATGGTCGAAGCGCAGCAAGGACACTTTCTGCTCGAGAAACACACACTATTTCTTCTATGATCGATTCAATAATGATAAAAAATCCATTTTTCTATTCTACTAGAGAAATTTATTTTGCAAAAATCTTATTGCCGCCTGGCAAGTGGCAAACGTCAATTTTCTGCTTTCAACTGACAGTTGGAAATGTATATTTTCTGCTCAGTCGTAGAAAAATGTAATATGTATGTTGCTATGGTTATAAGATAAAAGCTTTACTTACTAAACATTAAAATTTTATTATTAAGGTAATAGATGTTTTACAACAAATCGTTCATAAATTTAGTTGACAGGAGAAATAATGAAATGTGAATATATAAGCTATGATTACATTAAGTTTCTAAGTAAAAGTCCCTTCTCATTTATCAGCGTCAACGTTAATTTGCCCCACTTTAACGTCCACATCAATAAGCTCTATTCGCAAATGATGTTTGGGATCTGGTATAGGCTTTGGTGAGGTAGGTGTAGGCTTTGGTGAGGTAGGTGTAGGCGGCTCCGATGGACTACTTGGAGTAACTGTCGACGTCTCAGGAGAACTTGTCGGCGTCCAAGGAGAACTTGTCGACGTCTCAGTGGTTGTAGGTGGCTCCCATGGACTAGTAGAAGTAACTGTCGTCGTATCAGGAGTACTTGTCGACGTTAATGCTTCAGTTGTGGGGTAGTCCCATGTACTAGCAGAAGTAACTGTCGTCGTATCAGGAGAAGTTGTCGACGACCATGCTTCAGTTGTGGGGTAGTCCCATGGACTAGCAGTAGTAACTGTCGTCGTCTCAGTAGGCCTTGACTGCTCAGTTGTGTCGTAGTCCCATGTAGTATATTCACCCCATTTTATATTTTTCTGGTTCCATGTCTTCAGTCCTCTTTCTAATTTTGCTATGGCATCCTCTATTGATGGAATTGCTTTAGAGAACACTGTAAATTAAACAGTTTTATAATTTATTTTGTCTGGCGTGAATAAATAAATACATTGTCATATCATTTATTCATTTCTAGTTGCAGCACTCTGTTAAGATCTCGATAAATTTTTACCTCCCGCCTACCTCTAGGTAAGGGAGGTATTGTTTTTGGTCAAAAAATTGGGTAGTGAGTTTTCAATGAATAAGCACGTTTCAGGGTCCCTACAATACGATTTTACTATTTTGGCGATGATGTCTGTATGTATGTATGTATGTATGTGTGTGTGTGTGTGTGTGTGTAGTCTGTGGCAATTTTTTCGTCTCATATAACTCAAATACTATAATACCAAAAAATACAATTTTGTGAATTATTGCTTCTTATATTTAAATGAAGAGCTGATTAGATTTTGGATAAAATTGATCAACCGGAAGTAACAGTTTACTTGAAGCCCTTAACAGTTTTTCGTGAAAAACACGGTTAAATTTCCTTTTTCAACAATTTATGTTATTTTGAAAGTTAAAGAATATTTAATTTTACATGTGTTTTGATTACACTAATTTTATAAATTTTCATTAGATTTAGAGATAATAAAATATAAAGAAATTAGATTTCACAAATCTTGCATTCCTAGTACACCATGAAAACATTTAAAATTTTTAATTTTTTATGAAATGTGACACATGTCATTGTGATTGTGAAGCTATTTTCTTAGTGAAATATGTCAGAAAATTAAATAAATATACGAAAGAAATTATTATTCTCAAATATAAATAGAAAATATACAAATAAGAAGGTATGTTCCTGTATCATCAAATACTATTTTGTATCGTTTAAGAGTAGTATTGGGCGGGAGGTTATGTGCTGGCCACATCAGATTTTTTAATCTGTCTCTAACTAGAAAACTATAGAGACCTCTCAAAAAAAGTACAAAGAATGACTAGTGGGATATAGCATAATGCTATGTATGTATTTATCAAACAATAAATTACCTTGGTTCCCAATTGCGAGTAGACAAACTGCAACAATCAAGAAGATCTTCATTTTGACTGTTGCTGGTTGACATTTCTAAGACGTTTAAATACCTATTTATTATCTGTATTAAAGAGGATATATCCTGTAATCAATTGATTAAACTAAATTAAAAGTGTAGTAAAGTGTAAATTAATTCTATGAAATTAAGCTTAAAAATCATTCTTTATTTGTTTTAATTGTGCACCGTATCAATAATCAATTGTGTCATAAATCAATATAAAAAGTTAATATACTCGATTGTGTAATGAAAACTGAAAAATTCCAGTATCTTATTTCAAGATATAAATGCTCATAATAATTGATCTACAACATTATTGATTAAAGAATAATTTTTTTCACAATTTTAACATTATCCCCTTACGTATTCTTAACAAGAAAATTAAATAATTATGATAATATGTGCGCTTCTTGACTGTGATTTTTTATTGTTAACAATTTTTTGTTATCTTTGAAAGTTTCATAACTAGTAATCAATTACTATAATTTCTCGGTTGATCTTCCCTCTGATCTAGAAAGGAAGTCGATATCAACGGTTTGTCATTGACATTTGATGTCGATGATTCTGCTATCTGCAGTTTCGTTTGAGCAATAATAATTAAATATTATGAATCGTGAGTGATTAATTTTGTTTTATCTTATACATCGATAAATTGTTTGGAAATTTCGTATGATAGTGTTACCAGTTAATTTTTAACAATAAACATATATGTGTCAAATGAAATTTTCGTTTCATGTCTGTTATCATTCGTTAAAGTTTTAGTAGGCCGTTAAAAATTAACAGGTAATTTACAGAATAGGCCCCATTGTAAACATAAAATAAAATTGAAATCTAAAAAAAAAATTTAATAGGAAAAAAATGGTCAGTGAATAAAATAATGAAGTGGAAATTATGGACTGGAAGAAGTGACTTACTATCTTGAAATCTTGAAATCTGATGGTCCAACACATAACTTCCCGAAATTTAATTTCTAAACGGTACAAATATAAAAAAGTTTCAAATGTAATTTTAGTTAATACTATACTAAATATTTTTGAATATAATGAAATTTTCTCATTTAATTTTAAAGCAATGTGCTTCCAAAAAATGATTTACAGTACTGTTTGACCAATGAAAATTATCAAGGAGCAATCGTATTAAAATGTAATCAAAGAGCTAAATTAAAAGTGTTTCGAATTGAGGACCTCATGTTCTACAGACCAATGCGTAACCATTTCATTTGTTGAAGTACAGTAAAAAACGTTAAGTTTCACTTACATAACTTCTTGTCAATGGCACCTGTTGCTAGGCGACCTGTATGACTCATAACCTACTTTGATTGTTTTTACAGATTTTATTACAATCACAAAACCATTTTCTCTGTCTTGTTTTTGCTCTATACAAATTATTGTTTTTTGTATGTATTTTTTTATTTGCGTATTGCAATTACTTGGTACATTTCAGTAAAACTCCAATTTGCTCATGTACTGTATTATTTCCTTTGGTAGCTTGGTTTATCCTTTAATTTACGCAGGAAAATTAGAAGTGACATATTTTTTATTATACATGAAAAGGATCATAATTTTCTTTCATCATTGGTCTATTGAGGCTATTTATAATCGTGTCATAAAAATGCTAGCTAGAATATACAGGATGGTGAATCGAAAAATTTAAATAGTTTATTGTATTTATTGTTGACACAAATATTTATATATTACTGTATCTGGAATCGGAAAAATGGCGAAAATGTTTATTGGTATCTTAATATCATCAGTGCCATGATATAACAAAATAAATGTGATATTAATTAACAGACAGATTCACAAAAGGAATCAACGCTAACTTCATTTTTTCAACATCTGTAACTTTGTTCCTAAATTATTTAAATTAACAAAATGTATTATATTTTATGCTAACCAATCTTGACAGCAAACTTTGAATGAAGGAATGAAGTTACGATTAATAATAAAAATGGAGTTTTGTGAATCTATTTTAATTTACTTAACATATTTTTGTCGAGCACCATTTTAACCATAATAGTAATTAACGTATCAAGGACGTTATAAGGTCAATAATGCGTGAGGTTAACAGTATACTGCCGAAGGCCTCCGACCAAAGTTGTGTACGTTGACCAAAAGCATTATTGTCCAGTTGTGAAGTATAACATCTTATCCAACATCTCTTAATAACAAAAAATTTATTAAAGAAATATTATTTGACAGTGACATATTTTAAAATTTTTTTTAATTAAAATGTCAATCAAAGTAGTTACCAAGGAGTTGTGTATTATTATTGTTATAAATAAAAAAATACTCACTAGTGGCTTTTCTCAAAATTATACCCACTAGTGGGTAATCTGTTACATTCCTTGTTTAAAATCGCCATAGTTATAGAGCATTTATTGAAAGGTGTTGGATAAAAGATTTTTATCGATTTTTATTTTATCATTGTGTTTGCTTAGTGAGATCATCTATTTTCTTGCAAGCACTTTAACTAGAAAACACAATATTCTTATTTGTTTACAATTTCTATCTGTCAATAGAAGTCAGTGTTTTTTTTTCTTTCTGTCAATAGAATCTGTGTTCACTAGCAACAGCGTCAAATTTATACCTCCCTAGGGCGTTATCTGGTATATAACTGCCCGGCTCTCTGGGTTCGACTAGCTGGGCAGTTATGATAATAATAACGTAACGGTCGCATATTAAACCATTTTACTATATCTATTTTTCAAATTATACATTTATAATCAAGACACTTGAAATCAAACACTGATGATAGCAGTTGACAGATAAAACCAATAACTTACAATTGGTATATTTTGATGATTTTAAGAAAATTATCAATAAACATTTTTGTCTTCGGGTTCCAGGTAGAGTAAAATTATAAATGTTAGTGTCAACAATAAATACAATAAACTGTTTGAGTTTTTTGATGTAAAAATAAATAGGGAAGCCAATAATTGAACATTATTTTATTATGCGTCTTTCGATTCATAACACTTTGTATATTTATTATTGTGTGTACCTTGTGTAATCCCCTCATGTACGGCACTGGTTGTGCGCGGGGGCAGGCGGGGCCGTTGCCAGGTCAGGCCAGACCGTGTGTCGCCTATGGCAGGATGATATTGCCTGCTGCGGAGTCAATCTACGATTCATTGCCGAGGTCGAGAGTGCCACTGTAATTTTGTCTTGATAGCTACATGAACACGAGGAAAAGCAGCAGCAGGAGACAAGGCTCAAGGTCAAGGATAGAATAGTTAATTAGAATTCGGGGATATTTCTGGGACGATTCATAGGGATGCATTTTTCTAGTAGTTTTTGGTGAATATCCTCACTTAAAATTGTAATATTTTTTTATTACATTTCTTTATAATATAAGCGCCAGGAAACCCATTGCAGCAGAGCGCATCGTCAGATCTCTAATATTTTTCGAGATACGTCGATTTTTGGTATTTTTCGAAGTGCAACTTTAAGGGCCTGTAATTCAAAAACGACACTAGATATCTAAAAATTCTCTTCAGTTTAGCGTTTCTGGTGCCTTATATAACAAAAAAGCAAATTTTTAAAATTTTGAATTTTTTTGCATTTTTGTTTAAAATTTCGATCGGCGATAACTCAACAAATATTAAAGATACAGATTTGCAGTGTTCACCAATCGATTCAGCTCGTCGAAATGCATAAGTATGCAAAGTTTCATAAAAATCGCTTTACGGGATGGAAAGTTAGAGCAAAAAACCTGAAAATGGCGTTTTTCGTCCAAAAAGTCAATAGATACCCCTTGACGTTTGGGCTGAATTTTGCCATTTTTAGACTTTTTGCTCTAACATTTCAACCGGTTGTCCGAATTTTCTGAAATTTTCAGGGTTTATGTATTTCGTCGAGCTGAATCGATTGGTGAACACTGCAAGTCTGTATCTTTCATATTTTTTCGAGATATCTCCAATCGAAATTTTGAAAAAAAAATTCAAAAAATTCAAAATTTTCAAAATTTACTAATTTATTATAAATGGCACGAAAAATACAAAACTGGAGATATTTTTCGATATCTAGTATAGTTTTTGAGTTACAGCCCCTCAAAGTTGCTCTTCGGAAAATATAAAAAATCGTCATATCTCGAAAAATATTAGAGATGTGACGATGCGCTCTGCTGCAATGGGTTTCCTGGCGCGAATTTTATAAAGAAATGTAATAAAAAAAATTTCAATTTTAAGTCATATTTGGGGAAATTTCCGTATTTTGAAAAATATTACAAATCGTTATATTTCGATAAATATAAGACATATTACGATGCGTACTACAGCAATGAGTTTATTCGTGTTTAAATTATACATAAGTAATAAATTTCAAGTTAAGTTTGGAGGAGTATTTAATTTATTTTCTAGTAAACAATTTATTTGTATAAGAAAGTTCTAAATGAAAAGTAAATTTTTTGAAGGGATGAACGTTTCTTGATACTGGTGGTCCGTGTTCCTGCATTGTTCGATATAAAATCTATGGCGGGAGGTATTGTGGTGCCCACAACAATTTATTTTACCCTATTTATGTGCAAAAATATATTATAATACCGAGATCTGTTTTGAGCAGAGTGCCACACCCAGAAATGAGTAAATGGCGTGATGATATATTTATTTATAGACAACATTACTGTAAACAAATTAAAATTAAAAAAACTTGCCTTGGTCATTAAATGAGTGCAATTATTGTAATTACTAACTGTCTAATTACTTTACCGCAAATAATAATTACAAATATCATCAAAACAAGTTCATGGTTTGATACAAGTATGCAACTAATTGTACGGGAATGTATTGCTGCCAACTGTGAGCCACTTAAAAACTAAACTATTTTGTAATCTGAAGTGTGTCGCGTGTCGTTCAATGCTGAATATTCTGAAAGATAAAAATATAATTTATAATAAGAGATTATCGAGAAATTCGTGCGCATTTCTACAAATCAAAACACTTGAATGATCAAAGTACAACAAACATTTGTTTTGTATTCAAAATAATATGTAGACAGCCTTGATTTTTAATTCACACCTGCAAATGAGGGTGCTTAAATGGATGAATTTACTATTGAAGTAGAAAATTTAAATATTTCTATTATATATTAGATTTTAACTATGCAAGACAGAAATGATTAAAGTTTAAAAAAATATCAGTTTTAAAATATTCAAGAATCATTACAGTTATAATGTATGTAAAACATTACAGACTTTCATGTCTAAATTTAACTCATCTGTCAAACTTTTAGCACTACCTAAAATAACAAACATATTATTCTATAATACTATTGGATACATTTATTTGTTGTTTACCTTTGATAATAATTTATCGGATTTAATGCAGATCACATGCAGAACATATCTAAGAAAATTTAAATAATATTGTAAATTATACACAAATATTTGACACTTTGACAGTACTTTTGTTATCACAGCTATCCCCGTCGCAAAAGCTAGCTGATGTTTTGCAAATACATAATGCTATTTATTTATTTATGTTTTTAATTAATAGTTTTAAAAATTTTGGAAAAAATATTATGTATATCTCGACACTAAAGTATTTTTGTAATACTCATTATGGTTTATTCTCCTCAACTATCGCCTCCATATTTGTAATAAAAAAATCTGATGTGGCCAGCACATAACCTCCCGCCCAATACTACTCTTAAACGGTACAAAATAGTATTTGATGATACAGAAACATACCTTCTTATTTGTTTATTTTCTATTTATATTTGAGAATTTTAATTTTCTTTCGTATATTTATTTAATTTTTTGACATATATTTCACTAAGAAAACAGCTTCACAATCACAATGACATGTGTCACATTTCGTAAAAAATTGAAAATTTTCCATGGTGTACTAGGAATGCAAGATTTGTGAAATCTAATTTCTTTATATTTTATTATCTATAAATAAAGGAAATTAATAAAATTAGTGTAATCAAACCACATGTAAAATTAAATATTCTGCAACTTTCAAAATAACATAAATTGTTGAAAAAGGAAATTTAACCGTGTTTTTCACGAAAAACTGTTAAGGGCTTCAAGTAAACTGCTACTTCCGGTTGACCAATTTTATCCAAAATCTAATCAGCTCTTCATTTAAATATAAAAAGCAATAATTCAAAAAGTTGTATTTTTTGGTATTATAGTATTTGAGTTATGCGAGACGAAAAAATTGCCACAGACTACACACACACACACACACACACACACACATACATACATACATACATACATACATACATACATACATACATACAGACATCATCGCGAAAATAGTAAAATCGTACTGTAGGGACCCTAAAACGTGCTTATTCATTGAAAACTCACTACCCAATTTTCTGACCAAAAACAATACCTCCCTTACCTAGAGGTAGGCGGGAGGTAAAAATTATGATTTAGTGCCTGGATATACAATTAACTATTTCTTGGGCATTGCTTTCCAAATTGTTTTAGACAAAAATGCTTCAAATAAATGTTGTAGAGGTTAACAAAATTCATTTGCTATGGGTTGTAATGTAACTGTATAATTTATATATGAAATATTACAAAATTAATATTTAATATTATTTGCCGTGGATGAAAACAAAATGATAAACAAATGTCTTATGTTTTCCTGTCAAATATTTTGACATAATTCAGTGTTTGCTTTGTTTTTTAAAATAATTGTAATATGTTAAAAAATTTACTGGTGGACTTTAATTATTAACTTTTCTCTTCAAGTCTTAATCTGTGTTAAAATTTCCTGGAGAAATATTTATCAGTTAATGTCGCGCTACATTCTGCAATTACAAACCATGAAGCATCACATTTACTTTGTTTTCATTTTTATTTTTATTTTATGCATTCGTATAAAGTCCAGCAAAACAAATCATAAATTGTACGCCTCTCATCTGCGGTTAAAGGTCATTATTTGCTCTCTTTATGAAAATGAATGCGCATATTTATCTGGGTATGAATATTAATCATATCGGTTAGAAACAGAATTTTTATTTTTCTCTTAAGAATAGCAGGGACTCTTCATATAAGACAGAGGAAAGTAACCAAATGTGGAATTGGATCCTAATGTGGAATACAGATAATTTCTCTTATTGTTATTTAGATATTTAAACAATTATTATACTGTTAATTAATTTTTATAACGTAAGAGTGTTATTTAGTTATGCGAAAATGAGTGACTGATTATGATTACAATAAACATCTTTAACTTGTGTAATATTAAAAGGCAGTATTCCATATTTAGATCCTATTCCATATTTGGTTACTTTCCTCTAATGTATGTAGGATTTTTTCAAACGAAGTATAGAATGTCGCTATATATAGTGGATTGAATTGACTTCCTAATAAAAAGGGTGAAACCAGTAATTTTCAAAATTTCAAAACATTATGTCTGCATCAAAATTGAGCACATTTTACTTTCTTATACAAAGAGATACATATTTTGACGTCCACTTAATCCGTTAAGACCAATTTCTGAATTATGTCTGTGTGTAAGGGTGTATGGATGGATGGATGTCTGTGTACGCAGTATCTCATGAACGAGACAAGATATGTAAACGAAACTTGGAATTTATTAGTTTCATGAAAATATGAAAAGCTGAAAAAAACAGAAGAATAAGTTTACTGGGCACACAAAACAATAAATTCCATTTTTTTTCAAGAATAGAACCAGCTGCGATGTTAGCAAAAATATTTGGAATATACAATTTTATTTGCACTTTTCTTAATAAATTTAATAATATATTTCAAGAATCATAGTTACAATAGAAACAAAAACTAAAACATTTTTAACATCTATGTCAAATAATTGTGAAGTGTCAGAAATATATAAAAACAAATAAATATATCATCACGCCTTTTACCCATTATGGGTGTAGCACTCTGCTTACGCAGATCTCCATAACTGATATATTTTTGCGCATGAAATGCGGTTACCAGACGTCAAGTCATAGTCAGAAATATGTGTCGTTTGAAATATTACAACGGCAATATTATTAATTAGAAAGTTTTAAAGATAATTAATACTTATTCCGGTTAATGTACTGCATGCTTCCAAATTGTAATTAATTCGTAATATGAACATATAAAATGTTTAAATTTAAAATATATCATATTTTAGGGACTGTGGAAATTCACTACCGAAATTTTTGACTCGTTATAAAACCCCCCTACTATGTGCTGGCCTGTTTTTCTTCTTAAAATGGATAAATGAGTAAGAACAACAAGTATTATCAATATTATTATTTATTATTTTTATATAAATAACAAATCTATTCTACTAATTAAATAAGAAAATGGTACAAAATGTATAATAATAGTGAGCATAAATAGTACAATACAAACATACATAAATACAGTGTTTTAAATAAATGGTATCCACAATACAATTCCTAAACTGTGATTGATTAAAAAACGGTAGTGTTCCCATTCACCGTGAAGATAGCTAAACACCAAAAACTACCAAATATTTTTAAAGATTTTCTCATCACAGTAAAGTCACAATCTTTCACACAAATTTTCATATCACAGTCATTCATATCTTGACTTATTAACCCTCGTCTACAGTGTTTTAACAATATTCTATCTATAAGCTCATAGTACGGCTTAGTGAACTTAGTAACTTTTTTCGGGTGGTTGGTCATCTGCAGACTACGCTCCAATGATGTACCAGGGCAGAAGAACGGTCACTGCCATGCAGACGAGACACGTTAGGCCCATTGTTATCCTTTCGGTAGCTTCTTCGAGGTAGTAAGTTTGCAGAAGGTGGTCGGGGTCGGTGAACTCGTAAGCCTGGCGGGAGAACTCTTTGATTTCGACATCGAAGCGGAACTTTACCCTGGAAAGAGAAAAAATATATTAGAGCTGAATGTTACATTATAATAGCTGTCAACAATTTATTTATTTTTGTTACAATTTGCAAATTGTTATGGTAGCAATTTTTATTTTAAAATTTGTCCGATTATGGGTATGTATTATTCTGCACTTCATCAGAAAAACAAATGAATAATAAAAATACAAGTAAATAGAAACTGTAACAATTTTAATCACTGTAGATGAATCTGCCTTTAGCACATTTTAATTTGCTATAATTTTTGTGTTTTCAAAATTTATTTTGATGACACAACTAGTCACACTACCATACTTAGAGGCTGTGATTTGACGGCTGGTAACCGTATTACACGCGAAAAAATATATCATAATACCTAGATCTACTTTGAGCAAAGAGTCACGCCCATAAATGGGTAAATGGCGTACTGATATATTTATTTTATTTTTATTTTACTTGCCATATCAACTTTATTTATTTTGAAAATTATCTGCTGTTTTAAAAAGTCTTAATTGCTATTTATTAAACCACAATGATTTTTTTTAAGTGTGACGTCATTGTTGCCGTTTGTTTTTAATCTTGAACAGTACGAATTGTAAATATTTGGAACTGTATGATTTTGAAAATTATTAAAATGAAATTAAAATAAATTTCGTGGTAGGTAATTAAATTTAAATTCAATAAATTCAATAAAAATTATATAAAATTGTACGGCATGTACTGGTCAAGGGCTTTGCCCGCGGGGCCTATCGGGTCCCAGGCCGCAACCCCGACGCAGGGGCTCCGATTCAATAATTTTACGTGAGCAATGACAGCCCCAAGTTTGACTATAAATTTTACAAATAATAAATTCCCCAAAAACAGTGCACTAAATTCAATTTTGTAGCATTGTTTTTGAGAAAAACAGTGTCACAAAATTGACTTTGTGTACGTGAAATAGGAAAAGTATTTAGAATAGAATAGAAACATAATACTTTGACGACATCAGAATTGCAATAATAATTAATAATATTTTTGTAAATTTCTATTATATCTAGTACGATTTTTTTGGGTCTGCTTATAATATAAATAATTAATTTACCATTTTGCAATTCTGGTAGTAAAATGTGTAGTACAGTGAATCATAGTATTATTATATTGTCGTGAACAGTAGAAATTTAGTCACTGCACGAAAGGTATTAAGAAATAATTGATACATTAAGCATGTTGAATATTAACCCTGACCTCTGGTGTCAAATAAGTCATAGGAGGTCATTTATACAGGCCGCAGGTAAATTAGCGTGGACTACATTGTAATGAATAAAATATTCATTTAATTCAAATATATATTGAAGGTCTATGAACCAAACGTAATTCAAACACTACGCATTGTAGTTATGCAAATCTAACAATACCACTGCGTTCTATTTTGTGTTTGTTCCAAACTAAAAATAAATAGCTACATCTAACAATATCGTGAAAAATAAAATAATCTAAAAAATACAATCTTATTGACGTCAAAACTTCAAAATTAGCATCAAAGTACGTAGTATAAACTTGTTGTTTTTATATTTCTGCAATCCCTTTGACCTCTTTGAATATTTCCTACATCATTTTCATATAGTTGTTATCAGTATGTCAAGTGTTTTCAGTAGATTATCATTTATTTTGAACTGTACGCGTGCCACCAAATAACCTTATCGAGAAGAATTGTTTTAGTTCAACTGTTCTTGATAAATATATTTGGGCACGTGCCATCATAATATTGTGCAGTTTACAGAATTGTTTTGTCGATATTAGAATCGCGTGGTACTCTGTAGTTATCCTTGAAAATCTGTTGTTTTCTATATTGTTATTATTATTTTGTTTTTCATCTTGCAATTTAGATTATTGTTACTACGATCAAACAATAATAAAAAATAACTTACAATCGTTCTATCTTAATATGTAAATTTATAAATGTTATCTAAATGTTTTGGTTCATTTAAATATTAGTTTTTTGTATTTGGAATAACGTAAATATCAAGCTATAATATATACAAAAAATTACACCACTTGTCAAAATATTTCGATGATTATTTATATAATTATCGGAATGTTTTTATTGAAAATCCTTATTTTAGTAATATACATACTTTAAATTATCTTACAAATATGTCTTATATTTTTCTTTTTCTTATTAAATCACAATTTGACAACTTATTAAATATATTTAATATTGTTTCATTGGCAACACTGCTACACCGCCTTGTCTATCAGTTGTGTTTTCAAAGTGTATTTTAGGTGCGAGCAAATCGTTTTTAGAAACATGTCGTGAAAAAAATGTTGTGTCTAACACGAGAGGAAAGCTCTTCTTCCACTCTCGTTCGAAATGCCTCACTCGCTGCGCTCATGAGGCAAACTTCGAACTGGAGGGGGAAAAAGAAGCGCTTTCCTCTCTAGTTTGACAAATAACTATTTCTATAAGTATAGCTACTCTCGCAAATTTTGATTTCCACTTCTGTTTCATTTTGAAATGAAGTATAGATAATAATATAAAAATTTTCAATTTACCTGGATTTGCTGGCCGCTTCCCGTCTCCAGAAAAGCTCTCCCTGTCCAGACCCCTGTCTATCCAGAATCCATTTGGGTTCAGGAACGCAGAATTGATCCAAAGTAGCCGTCATTTTCCTTCCTTCTATTCTATCTTCCGTCTTCGTGAATTAAAATCAAATTCAGGTAGTTTTGTTCGGTAAAAATCTAATCAACCGTTATTAGATTTCCGTTTGCTGTTTATTGCGCGTTGTTATGCCAACCAGGAAGAAACGCGATTCAGTTGTTGTTCCGAATGTAATTATCTTGAAGAGTGCGCAGATAAGAATCTTGTTTGCTTATCAATGAAGAGACAGCGTTGCCACGCCGGTCGTTCTTTACACTTTGACCCTGTAAATAAGAAATTTCATTGTACTTTTTATCATTGAACTTTACGCTCTCTATGATTTCATCGTTTCAGTGAGTGTTTTCAGTAACCTTGCTGTAAAAAACAGGTGGATATGATTAGCAATTGTTTACGCAAAATGGCGAAACAATGTACATTGGATTATCATAATCAATATAAATAAAAATATGCCATAAATTGACAACTCTGAATTTGATGTATTCATGACTTTATATTCTGCAACGTGGGAGATACGATAACAAAATTTGTAAAATGCTTATTGTAGTGGTTTCAATTGACCTTGTATAAAACAAATTTATAAAATTGCAAAAAATTGTTGTTACATAAAAAATAAACATGTACATCACGACAACATCATTCGATCGTCAACTGTTTAGCAACTATCGGAATAAAACAAATAAATATATAATTTCATCATCTTTCAAATATTATTTCATCAACAAATTATTGTAACGAACTTATACATACCGGGTGTATCAATACAATTTTTTTATATTACAATAAATTCGTACCTTTAACCCTAGAGTGTATAATTCAATCAAATTAAATAAATATTTATTAGGAAAATTGTAACATGGCCATGGAAAGGAAAACAAAAATATTTGACATTTATTTATGGTATATTGTGTTTCTAGGAGTAAATGTCATACTTTGTGGTACATTTTCTCCGAATAACACATGCTATTTTTTTTGACAAAGAAAATAGAATTATAAATCAATAAAATTTACCCAGCATTTCTAGTTGCAATAGAAAACTCTGTTTTGTTGCTTTTGTTTATTTGTTTTATTTTTAACTGTCAAATTATTGAATTACAACCTAACTATTTTTCATAATATTTTTCTTTGTCCGCCGCCGTAGTAGAAGTGTTGCCAAGGAGACACTTTTACGCCGGCGTCTACAATATTGTACTTCTACTTGTTGAATTCAAATACCATAACAACCTACTTTTATGACTTTTGAAGAATAAACATTTTTATATTTATTTATTTAACAGAAAGTATTAAACTTTCAAACTCGCTATTATATCATTACAATCTTCCACTTAATTTCTACAGAAAATAATAGAACACTATATTAAATAAATCTTTATTCAGAAATGTCAAATATTTTTCGTTTTTATTTAATTTTCCATGGCCATATTACAATTTTCCAAATTATTTATTGATTTAAATGTATTATTATTATTGCTGGTATTTTTTAAATTCTGAACATGTATTTTATTTACTTGCTGTAAAGTGAATAAGTAAAAATTTACATCAATATAAATAATAGCAGAAGTATATCAAATAGTGTATCACGCATGCAGCTGGATAAATAGCGTGTTGATATATTTATTTATGTATTCTTACTTGAACAAAAATAATTAACTTAATTAAACATTTGCTAATCGTTAATTATTACTTAAAAAAATTATTGAACTCTTCACGATTCGTTCGCATGTCTGTCTATTTGAACAATCATTTTATTTTAACACGTTTTGCACATGTACATTGATAACAATTTCGTTTTATTTCCATCACGGATTTCTTTAGTGTTCTTATATAACTCAACCTAGAATACCTTAACCATAACTTATTCATGTAACATGTAATATGGTGCTGTCAAAACTATGTTGCAGCTGTTTGTTACAAAATAGGTTTCGAATTAAGAAGTGTAGAAAGTATATTTCGCGCACGCGGAAGAAATTATACCTTTCATGATGGTGTAATAATAATTATATTGAAATTTGGATCATATCGATTGCCAATGTATTTGTAATTATTGCGGTATTATTACTGAAACTGAGAATTAATTGCTGTACTCATAAATGTATTTTCATTATTTGTATACCAGAATGTTTCAATTATAGATCTTTGGAACCCCTAAATCTTAAACTAATATAGAAAAAATTATGTACGTGCCTAGAATCAAATCTTTTAGAATTGTTCTGATCTTACAATCGGAAAATGATTGTAGTCAATTTATTTGTATCTTAAATTCTATTATTTTTAATACTATTTAAGGAAACATTACAACTGAAATACCTAATAACAAATTAACAAAAATCACTAACATAAAGATTTCATTTGGCCCAAAAGTATTGGCTGGTAGCACGAACACTGTTATAAATATATTACAATTTCCCTAAAACTTAAAGGGCCTAATATAGTACAAATTACTTATTTAAAACCGAAATTTTTGGTTTGAACAACTTAAATTTAACCTACAAAATGATAATCGAGTAAAAAAAAATTAGGTTATGTATAGCAATTGTTTTTTTCATTCCTGCTGAAATCTTTGTTGAGCCATATCTCCAAAACTATAAAAGATATTTAAATTTCACGAACAGCGTTGTACGCGCCTTGACTTAAAGTAACTTTCAAAATATAAAAGAGTTCAAAATGTTTTATAGTGTAGCGCTGAAAAACAATAGAAAAACTCCTGCTGAAAATCTTTGACAAGCCATATCTCCAAAACTATACAAAATATTTTAAATTCGTTGACAGTTTCGGGTTCAGGATTAAAAGCTTAATGTTTTAGTAGAGTATCGTTAAATTGATAACAATTAATATTAGTAGCGTGAAATTTTCTGAGTGATATGCAAATGCATTTTGTACAGTTAGTAAAAGCTGCGGAAGTATTCGTAGACTTTCTTTTATAAAATTATGTTAAGAATGTAGTTTTACTACGTGTAACAGGTACCAGTCTTCCGTTACATCTATGTCAATGGTACAAGAACTTTTAAAATGTCAAATAAAACGATTGAAAATTGAGAAAGTTTGAAAATAAATATAGTTGTAAGTTCCGTTCAAACACTGTGTTTTAAGTTTAGAATTTTTGTTGTTCTTGAAACATTAATGACAAAAACTACGCAATATTTCAAACAATAGAATTTGTTCTATTTTAAAACTAAATATCAACGACAGTTAATGTTAGGTAGTTAAGTTATATAATATAAATAACTACATGAATAACATCTAGTTTAAATTTCGCAAATAAGAAAAATGATATGATATCATTTTAGAGTCCAGTTAACAAAAATATTTTCGTACGCACTTGCCAATTTCGTTGCGAAATGAATCATACTTGTTAATTATAAATATTAAACATCTGCTTATCGCAAAAGTTGAGCATCGGGTGACATTTCTTCAGCAGGAAATCAGCGATCATGTTGCATGTTTTCATTTAATGTTTGTTTCATGTTTGCAGTACTGACTAAAGCGTTAAGAATTTAATTAGTAAATAATAAAATGACTATGTATGCTTCTTCGTCCACACCCAACATTCAGAACCATACATCATAGGCACTAACACACCATTATAAACAATCGAGTATCTCTAGATACATTCAGGTTTCGAGTAAATGTACCCAGAGCACCCAATATTTTGCACCATGCAGACACACGCCTTTCAATCTTCCGGTCAATACGTCCATCCCTTGAAAACATACTATCATATGTATGTATGTATGTATTAAATTTTTGAAGCTATAAATGTTGAAGTTATCAATTGTATATATTTGTACATAAATATTTGTATATTCTCAATTTGGAGCCAATCGGAAAAGAATGATTGATAACCTTATTTATTCTTGTTACTTGTTCCAACGGATACTTTCACTCCCATTTCTTTACAATTAATATACGATAATACTAAATAAAAATGTTTTTTTTTATGTTTTAATAGCATTTCGTAGAACCTCTGCATATTTAAAAAGTTGTAGAAAATTCGTAATATAGTTTTAATTGCGGAAAATAATTTCAAAAGTAAATGAAACGATAGTTTAATTTCTCCCAAAGAAATTAAACCAATGTATTTTAAATTACAAGCATTGCTTACAAAACCTAATTAATTAAATCACGCAATGACTACGTGTATTTGTAATTTTCCGATCTTCCTTAGTTTTGGATTTTGATCTTTTCTTTCAACCTATTGTGCAAAGTGCAACATGTAATTTTTTGCGACCGATGCAATTAGTTTTATGGAATATTTTGTTAATTTTACAAAAGTTCAAAGCAGAAACTAATTGTGTTAGCTTATTTCGAATGTGGAAGTAATTGCATAATAGATTAGTTTAGAAATATTCAAATATTTGCTTCCCTAATTATTTTACATCATTAAAGTTAAATAGTTTATTGTGTCATTAAATATCAAATGTGATATTAATTGAAAAATTGTTTTATTTAATACATTTGTCGAGCACTATTTTGACATTTTTTCGCATTTTTTTAACCTTGTCAAAGACATCAACAAATATAAAACGATCAAAAAAGTATTAAAAATAGGTGTTAAGGAAGTCTTACAAATGATTTACGAGTATTTAAATACACTTGTGTCCCTGACAGGAATGTGTATTAACCTCGCCTAACCAAATACATAGCGAATGTCGTTAGCGTGTATGAATTCAAGTTTAAACTGTACACTCCGAATAAAATAACCGTTATGTGTGACATGCAATCAACTACTGAAAATATTATTATTTATAGCTAGGAAAATATTTGGAGTGGACACCACATAACTTTCTTATAAACTCAATCTGTGCTACTCTTTATGATTATTGGAGCATTTCAAGTTCTTTTAATCAAATACACTTAAATTTTATTCATTTTCCTATAGTAGAAACTAAAGAAAATTACATTACCCACAATTCCAATGCAAGTCAAGTCAAAGTTTGGAAACAACCCTCTAACACATCCACCCTAATGAAAATTAAGAAATTTTCTGTCTAGACGTATTACGAGTTACAAGATGCAGCAAAACATTCCAATACCGTTTGTCTGGATGAATGAATGGGCAGCATGTGAGGACATACGTGCCCAGAAATCAAAATTAAGAGTGGTTCAATGTGAATGAAACCATTACGGATCTGTGAATCAGCCCTAAGTGGCTACGTCCTTATTATATCGTGCTATTTTTGCAGTGTGGGTTATTGTTAGCGTAGTAATTGATATTCATATCACGAGATTTGATTTAATCTTTGCGAAATCCAATGTTAAATATATCATCGCGCTGTTTATACTCGCTTAGGGCAGATCTTATTAAATTTTGAAACTTTTCAAGTAATAAAAATACATAAAATATTTACAGGAATTTATAATATATATAAATGTATAAATAGTAATCTATTTTATAATTTATTATGTTACTAGTACAGTTTGATGTTGATGGATGATAAACAAATATCCTTTGAAACATTTTATTTATTCATAAGATGTTTACAATGACTTTTAGATGTCCTTTCAAAGAACAATACTATTAGACATCCATAGAATATTAAAATTAATTTCAAAAAATATTTGGTTGTTTTCTCAATGTTAAAAATCCATTTGTTATTTACACATTACCGTGCTGTGCAATTGCAGATTATAGTAGATTATACAATGAAATAATGGGTCAATAAAATATTGTAAAGACTTTTGAATTATGTGTTATATAAATATATTTTATTTAAATACAATGGCTGGAACCACGAACTCTATTATTGGGCGTTTTAAAAAGAAGTATTTAGCTTTGGTTTTAGCGCTGTACAATGTACTACAATTATTTTATAATAAATATAATTTCTTTTTCTATTCGAAGCATTTTTTTATAAAATAATTTTAGAACATTGTACAGCGCTAAAACCAAAACACCCAAAAACAGAGCTCGTGGTACCAACCAATATTTCGAATTATTCTACTTAGTTCATCAGGAAAACAATAAAACAAATGAATAACGAATTATTTGTTTATATTATTCATTTGTTTACCTGATGTACAATTATGTAGAATAATTCGAAACGTTGTATTTAAATATAATATTTTTACAGAACTTTATTTAAAAGTCTTTCAAATGAGATACTCTACTATGCAATTGCAGATCTTGGTAGATGAGCAAGGTTACTGTGCAAGGAAATCATAAATCAATCAAATAAATATTGGTAATATTATATAGACTGCGAGAATAATTATATTTTATTTAAATGCAACGTTTCAAAGTATTCTACATAAATTTTCAGCAGGAAAACAAATGAATATCGAGTTTTTTGTTTATGTTATTCATTTGTTTTTCTAATGTAGAATTATGCAGAATAATTCGAAACGTTGTATTTAAATCCAAGAGTCTTCAAAATTTTATTAGGCATTCTAAATGTTTTTGCAATTTATTAGGAATATTGTTGAATGTGTATTTTGAAACAGGACTGATCTATTGTATTTTTTTTTGTAGGTATACATAAGGGTGTGTCATTTCATTACCATAAAGTTAAATTGATTTACAGCAATATATTAAACTATTTCTTTTGTGTGTAAACATAGGGATAATTTAAATTGATTATTAATAATAGTTAATCATAATGAAATAAACATTGTAAGTTTAATGACATAAGGTTGCTTTAGTACGTAGTAAATTACATTAATTTGGTAGGAATTATTAGTTTTAATTATTGTAAGTTATCCCTATGTTTACTCATTAAAAACGCTTTAATCACTTTAACTGTAACTATGGTAATTACACATCCCTATTTATATTGATAAAAAAAACTCCCGGTATAATTCTAGTTCCAATATAATTTTATTAATCAAAGATTTAAGGGATGATAAAGAACAAATAATGTAAGAGACTTTACATAGTTGCACTAACTTTAAACTTTGTTTTCTTTTGTAATAACTCAAACTAACAAATTTAAAAAAAGTTTAAAATAATTTAAGCAGGTTGGAGCAACTGGCTAAGTAGTTAACAGTCAGTTAATTCTGAACTTACCTTAAGTACAGAGGTAGAAGTCAATAAATCCAAGTAGCAAGTAGTTTATGATAGGTGCAACTATATTGAAAGCACTTAGTTACTGTTTATATTTACGATGTAGTTAAGTAGCTGTCGGTGACTGACTTAGCGCTCGGTGCGCTCGCTGACTTATTTTGCGCGTGCCGGCTGTGCGCATGCGCATTAGCCACCTAAGCGTGAGCATCGCGCGGTCAACAAACGCAAATTGTTTCCAACATGATTTGTTTATGATTATCGATGAGATTGTGTACTTGCTTACGTACTTAACGCACTTACGGTATTGGATTTTTGTGGAGATTTTTTTTTGTGATAACTTTGTACTTGGTACTGTCATTATAGGCTGTAACGATGCTAGATAAATACATATAATGCATAGTTTCCACATATTTGAAGTTACTTTTACCCTTACTGTTAATGGTAGGTATATTGTTTTATTAGGAGTAAATGTAAATGGGGTAAATAGTTCCGTGGATCGTAAGATCCTCAGTTCGAATCCCACTGCTGACAGTTACAAATTTAAATTTATCCTTGTGGTTCCCCGTCCACTAACACAAAAGTGTTACTAAATTCTATCGTCATCAACAGAGAGCTTGATGGCCTAAGTGCTCTTCTATAAAAAAATAAAATCTTACTTTCCAGTTTAATAATCAAATATAATATAAATATAAAATGTTGACGGCTGGTAACCGCACTTCATACGAAAAAATATATCACTTACCGAGATCTGCGTAAGCAGAGTGCCACCCCCACAATGGGTAAAAGGCGTGATGATATATTTATTTTTATTTTAGGAGTAAATGTGATGCTTTGTGCGCTGAGTATGTAAGTTTGAATGATGTGCAAACCCCAAAACTTTATAAAATATTGTATCTTTAGTCAGCATTTTTAGTAGAATATACTGTTTTATTTTTATTTTTTTTATTTTTAACTGTCAAATTATTGAATTACAACCTTACTATTTTTATAATATTGTACTTTGTTTTTTTTGAACTTCTTTATTGTCACACCACTTGCTGAAAGCTTCGAATTGTTTTTATATATTTTTCTAGATTTTATCGGTAATATTTCCACTGTGGCTTCTTTAAATTATCCATAATGAAACGTCCCTCAAAATAAACGCAAATTTTCACTTCTTGACTTTGTTTATGGTAGCTAGGCAACCTACAAAATTTGAATAGTGCTTTCGTTGTTATCAAAGCCATACATTTTCAACATACGAATATTTATTTTAAATCCTTTAAAATTAATCGTTATTTATAATGTATTGCTGAAACGAAGGTTTGAAGTGCAAAAAATAGTACATATACCATACGACTGAAGTGCCTTTGGTATATAAACTAATATTATTTGTTTACATTTTGTAATGCTTGTTTAAAAATTATCATATTTTTTTTGTGTTGCTACCTGTGTTGTACCTTTGATCTTCAACTATTTTAACTTTTCTTATTTAAAACACACTCACTATAGACGTCACTCAGATAATAGGTCCACATGTATTATTATACAAGCACGTAGGTATAGTTTCTATCAGATTAAAAATTAATTGAAACTATTCAAAGAAAATTGTTCCATATTTCTGTGATTTATGTGAATATTTTTAAAAATTTATAGTATAATCCACTTTTATCTACGAAACATAAGGACAGGTGGATAAAAAAAGGTCATGGGAATACATTTGTTACATAAATGCCAAGTTCGTTCACCCAGTAAGAACTATGACATGTTGACATGGGTCATCGCAATGAGATCGTATTGTTTTTGAAGATAAAATTGTTTAAGGTTAGATAAAAACAATTGGTACAATGTTTTTAAAAACAAAATGGTGGGCCACAGTAACTATATTCCTTTAAACTTACATTATACTTAAAAATACTATTGAAGTATTTTAGATTTTGATATGAATCTCAGTGGGTTGAAAATTATTATATTATTATCTTTAATAATTTAATTGATAGGTGTGACTAATATACTTATAAAACTAATAAGTAAATTAAATAATAATTATCTGGACTTTGTAGTAACAAAATTTCCATGTAGACGATTCAAGTACACTGATACTGAAAACAAAGAGACTACATTTTTAAAATAGTAAATCAATAACAATATATTTCAGATAGAAGTAGAACACTCGGCCAAAAGTCGAAGAGGACAGTACAAAATTATACAATAGATAATGTTTTCCTTATTTATTCAATGATATTTATTTTGCTTAAAGTTTTGTAACTATGTGTATATAAACAATAATACTTGATGAATATCCGTACATTAGGCAATATAGGTAAATATCCGAAGTTGCTACATAAAATTTGGGTAAATATGATGATATAATCTTTGTTTTTATTCAGACAATCAAAGCTTTGAATTTAATTCCTGTTGCTTTTAAATCTACTTCGATATACTTCTTCTTTCTCCTATCAATTTAATTGTATCCTTTTCTTCTGCTCTTTACATACTGGGTGTAGAATTGAAATATGGAGTATAGGGATTTGAATGTTATTTCTTTGATATTGCTGAAAATTTTTACCAATTCTCTTGAGAGCAAAAGTGTAAATATAAAAGATGTTCAGAATTTAAAAATAAACCTAAATATTAGTATTTCACGATATATCAATAAAATTAATATTTGTTAGGAAAATTATAACACAGCCAAAGAAAAACTAAATATGTTTGACATATTATAAAACAGTTTTAGGGTTATTTATTTATTTGCCAAATTTTCAAATCCGATTTTATATCATTATAATTATCAATCATTTATGAAGTTTCTACTGAAATAGTATATTGTATAACTAGTGCTGAAATACCCTTTCAGCACGAGTTTTACACGATACTTTTCCGACAACCACAATTAAGTAAAACAAAAAAAAATTAAAACAGATTATCAACATCATTGCTATCAGAATTCACCAAAAATTATGTTAAAAATTTGATAAATCAGGGTCCAACCTTATTAATCCGTTTAAATTCAGAAAATTATCTGCAACTGTCAAACTTTTAAATACTTTTTAGGTTAGTTTGGTCAGTTATCACAGCGTGTGATAAAATTATATCACACAGTTGCGGACGCATCTGATTGGCTAACGAGCTTTCATATCACACAGCATTGCTAGTGATATGCAATGATCAACTTTAGTAATAGTTTAGCGTGTGAATTTATGTATTTTTTGAGGGGTCGTCCAAAAATAATACAATCTAAATTTGTTCTATGAAATGTCAAATATTTTCGTTTTTGTTTAATTTTCCATTACTCTTATAATTTTTCTAATAAGTATTAATTTTAATTTGATTGATATATCGTGAAATACTAACATTTAGGTAATCAAATGGGCCTTATTGCATACATTTTTAAATTTTGAACAACTTTTGTATTTACAGTTTTGTTGTAAAGTGAGTAGGTAAAAATTTACAGCAATATCAAAAAATTGCATTGAAATCCTTATATTTTTCACTGTCTCATTCGTATTTAAACCCCCAAAAATCTTTGTAACTTTGCCAATTTTTAATTCCTCCTATTCTCAAATCTTCTTCTATTTCCTTTAGCCATGTTGACCTGGATCTGCCACATCTTCTTCCGTTCTACTACTGATTTAATTTAATTGCATCGTATTCTACTCTCCATATATGTCCAAGCCATCTAATTCTTTATTGCTTGATCCTTTTCACTGTCTTCTTACAACTCTTGTTGTATTTCATAGTTCATTCATATTCTGTATTCGTTTTATCAATCCTAGTATTGTTATTATTTTTAATTCTTTTATTCTTGAATATTCGTCATCATTGTTATCATTATCATAGTCACAGCAAAGCACATTTTTACTGGTCATATTATTTTTCTGTCAATTCTCATTTTTAAATCTTTGGTTTAGCAATATCTGCTTCCCTTTTCCTTTGCTAATTTACAGTATTGTAAAAATTATAAAAATAAGTCATTATCAAAAATGTAATTCTATAAATGTGCACGAGTAAAATAATATATTTACATTATTCATTATAGTAACATTATCTGTATTTCTGAATGATTGTTTACACAATAAATAACTTAAGGTTTAATTAATGATCGTACTGGAAATTTTCGGATTACATACGAATAAAAATGTGTTCTACCATATGTGATATTGATGTCCTTGCAATACTCTTATGAAATAATATAAATCTTTTTGTTTATCAGCGTCAATGTCAATAAACATTGCCCAGTAATTTACGTGTTGATATTTTTAAATTTTTGTGCTAGCTTTATTGAAATATTCGTTTACGATTTACGTAAACATGTATGCGATAATTTGTAACATTTAAATCATATTCTTGAGGCGTAGTTCATAATAATTTTAATTTGATAAGTATCATTGTTTTTATATAAATTTTATCTCGTTTATTTTTAGCGTATCTATAGAAATTCTCCAATTTACATACCTACTAAAGAAATTTCACTGAATTGCAAATACGAAATTATTTTTATTTCCTTTGTTTAATTTATTCTGAAGAAAATTATTCAGCTGAAATCAATTTCACGCACAATTTAACATAATGACATTTTTAAGTTGAATAAAATCAAATAATCAATGGTTTTTTGTGTCGTTTTTTGCTGCGCTCACAAAATGAAAAAATATCTACACAAATAACTATTTTATGTAAAATTATACGAGAAATTTTGCAAGAAGGATTACTGATTTCCCTTGTGAAATGTTACTGGCCCATGTTTTAATTTATATTCATACATATTCTAATTAAATTAAGTAAATATATCAGTAACATTACAATGTATCAATATACAGTGTAATCAAATTGAAATAATTGAAATAGATAAGTGTGCCATCTATTGGTATCAAAATGAACTACAGCGATATATACATAGTCTGAAATATCGATACAATACTAGCAGACATTATAGACAAATAATTTTAAAACTTTAAAATAACTATTTACTTTTTTTAAAACTCAAAGTACAACATGTAATAAGAAGAGTGAGAATTTAATATTTATTGGAATTTATAATCCAAAATATGGCGAATTTAATTTTTTTTTGTGCACATCTTTCAGGGCCGCAATTTTTTTGTCAAGCTATATAAAAGCATATTTAAATATGTAGAAAAATTTATAAAACAGATTTCTGTTGTTCTTAGCACAGACACAAACCACAGCAGGAATCCTGCTGCGGTGTAAGTTCAAATGCTTGCCGCTAGATGTGGCATGCAGTTTCGATTAGTTCATAATGTTGATGACATCTTGTCCAAGGTCTGCACGTGTAAATGTTTTTCTCCCACTGCCCTAATTTTCCGACATTCATTCTAATTTATAGTATTTTTTACTCGGTGGCTGAATTAAAGTACTGGGAACATATTTTTTCAGTTATACTGTTTTTATTATTTTGTTATGGTTTGTTTATTTGTTTTGGAGTAATTAATTAGACAGTACTTAAATCAAATTTAATCCAAATTGGATTTTATAATAGTCGTAAATTAACAATAATTGTTTTTGTAAAAAATAGTTGGCGTAGAACTGCAAATAAAATTTATTGAAACTTTAATAGTACACTTTGTTATCTATGTTTTTGAAGTAATAGATATTTACGTAACTAGTACAGAATTTAGAGTTTTATGCATGAGACAGTTTAGGGGCGCAACGAAGTGTTTATGTTTGCCTGTATTGCAGATTAACCTAAATATATTTGGTACATTTATTATTTATTACTAGATATTTCTTTAAAAATTATGTTATCCCCCTTAAATTTTTTATTATAAAGAATAGACAAATTTTCTTCTTAAAGAAGTTTTATTATATTGCATATACTATTTGATGACAACTACAGAATTTTTTTATAAAGTCAGGTTTACATGATACGACTATCAACTTATATTTTTCAAATGGGAACCTAAAATTGTTTTATTAAAATAAAAACCGCCATTTTTTTCTCTTTTCATCGATGTATTATTTGTCATAAATTAATATGAAAATATTTGAAATAAATAAGATAATTGAAAAATATCATAAATGTTGTAGGTGGCTTTGCGAAATTAAACAAAATGTGACATAACAGGATCGTAATTTCGAGCATTTATTTTAAATTGTTTTAGCTGGTTACATTTGGGCGCATACGATGAAGGGTGAATAGCAGAAGAATAATTAATAACCCTTAACTATTCTATCGCCATGTGTTGTTTACTAACGCAAATCCAATTTAACTACCGATAAACAAACACACTAATATTATTCTATGTAGCACTACAAGCAAAACTGACTCTTAACAAACAACACATTAAAATCTGTTTATTAAGTAAACAAATTCAAGGGCACCTAGCAACCATTTCATAACGTCTTTTTGCATATTCAAAACTCAATTTATTATATTTTCATCGCGCCTTAGTTTGAATCATGAATTATAACTTTATAAATTATATATTATTTTGTTGACGGACTAATCTACTTGTCCATCTGTTAGTCTCAAATGATTTTGTAAAAATCTAATGGCAAAAATTGTACCTTGGAAACTCAAAAAACATTTTATCCAAACCTCTCAATAAATACTCCACAACTATGACGATTTTAAATAAGGAAACTAATAGATTACCCTCTAGTGAGTATAATTTTGAGAAAAGTCACTAGTGAGTATTTTTTTATTCTTAACAATAATAATAACACACAACACCTTGGTAACAACTTCGATTGACATTTTAATTTCAATAATTTAAAGCATATGTCACTGTCAAATAATATTTCTTCAATAAATTTTGCATTTATTAAGAGTTGTTGGATAAAACGTTATACTTCACACGTGGACAAAGTGGAATTACCCACTCGATAAAATTATCACACTCAGCCTTCGGCTTCGTGTGCTTAAATTTATCTCGGAGGTAATTCCTTACTTTGCCTACTTGTAAAGTAAATAACTATTATCCAACACCTTTCAATAAATTCTCTATAACTATGGCGATTTTAAACAAGGAAAGTAACTGATTACCCACTAGTGGGTATAATTTTGAGAAAAGTCACTACTGAGTATTTTTTTATTTATAACAATATTAATAACACACAACACCTTGGTAACTACTCCGATTAACATTTTAATTTAATAATTTAAAGCATATGTCACTGTCCAATAATATTTCTTTAATAAATATTTTTTTTATTAAGAGATGTTGGATAAATCGTTATACTTCACACGTGGACAAAGTAAGGAATTACTCGCGAGAGAAATTTTAGCACACGAAGCCGAAGGCTGAGTGTGATAATTTGATCGAGTAAATAACTATTAAAATTTAAATTTTTTGAAGACTTTTTGCCTACATAAATCGTATTCTGACTAACAACTTTGTTAGATTAACATTTCGCAATTGTATAAAAATTTCGAATATCCAAAAAAGATGACAGCGTGAGTAA
The DNA here is from genome assembly GCA_963942605.1 of Poecilus cupreus. Lineage (NCBI taxonomy): Eukaryota > Metazoa > Arthropoda > Insecta > Coleoptera > Carabidae > Poecilus > Poecilus cupreus. The sequence continues at coordinate 14,505,783 of OZ012730.1, forward strand.
AATATATAAAGTTACAATCACGTTTAGGAGTAAAAATGAGGTTAATGAAATTAAAATTTCAAACAGTCATTAATTCATTCCAAAAATAAAGTAAACGCGGAAGTGGAACCAATGGAACCGGCTGATGTGTGCGAAATAAACACGTAAGTTTTGTTTGTGCGTACAAAATGGAAATGCCATCGTCCTGACATCATTTTTACATAAAAATGTTATTTTTACAGAGTATTTTGTGCATGCGCACGCGCGGTGGAGGGACGCCATTGGCGGAGAAGTTCTAATACACCCCTTTATAACAATATTAAATTTATTTTATTTCAAATTTAGTCAGGGATTGTAAAAATATTGGCTGAAACCACAAGCTATGTTTTTGGGTGTTTTAAGAGAAGTGTTTTATCCTTGGTACAATATTGTAAAATTGTTTCATAAAAAATGTTTTGAATAGAAGTTACAGAGAAATATATTGTCTATCGATTTTACTTAAAGTATTTGTTTATAAAATAATTTTAGAATATTGTACAGCGTTAAAACTGAGACTTATTCAAACAACCAAAAACAGAAGTGAGAACCATAGATTCTAGTTTAAATTTATTAGATCCTATAAATCTAGAATATTCGTGTACTTGTTCTATAATTTTTCTACAACCATAATTTTTGTTTATTAATACGTAACACTAAATATTTTAAAATTGTATATTCCTTTACTTTATTACACTCCAGTCGCATACTTTATTATTAAAATGTTTTGTTCTCAAATGAGAAATAGCTCCGTCAGCTGTAAGATATTTCAGTGCGCAAACGCGCGCAGGGTTACCAACTGTTCTTCTATAAATTTGAATAGCAATAGATATATTTCTAGTAAGTAAGTAACAAATTTGTTAGCGCAGGGCAAAAAATATACTGATATTTTCTGATATCTTTTTTTAAAAGCGAAATTTTTCAAACTTCAAACATTTACTTTTATCGTTTTTTGATTGTATAATTTCAGCGAATGGTGTGAGATTGGAACAAGCGAATAAATTTGAATATTTGGATAGTATGTTTTCAAGGGATGAACGTACTAAATGATTGAAAGGCGGGTGTCTGCAGGGTGCAAGATATTGGGTGCTCTGGGTACATTTGCTCGAAACGTGAATGTATCTAGAGATGCTCGATTGAGTATTTATAATGGTGTGTTAGTGTCTATTGATGTATGGTTCTGAATGTTGGATGTGGATGAAGAAACATGAACGACGTATAACTGCTGTGGAAATGAGGTATTTGAGAGGAGAGTGATCGTGTACACATTGGTGTAGGGTGAGTGTGAGATCGAGAAGAATATTAAGAAAGTGGGAGTGAGTCAGTTGAAAGGTTGGTGAAACTAATATATGCGGGTGAGATTGAGGGTGAACGATTGCGTGGGCGTCCGAGGAATAAGTGGTTAGGTATGATTGATGGTTTGTTGAATATGTATGAATGTTGACGAGGCGAAAGTGGTGGAATGTTTGGAGGAGATTGATTGTTCAAATTGTTGGTTGATTATATTCCAATGAAATAATTGGCAATGTTTTTTCAAAAAATTTTCTGGGAATCATTGCGTCCCCAAGGAATTTTCCTGGCACCGCCAATGACGTTAGAAGTCCGCTCGTGTAAGCAAAGCCCACTATGATGCTTTGCATAAACATAAACATGTCCAAAAAGTGGGTCATGCACTATTTTGAATTTGTTATCGCTTTTGCAAAAACAGATTTTTGTACGCTGGTTTTTTATAGCCGATAAATTCGCAAGGAGTCCAGATTAGATTTCGTATTTTGTATTTTGGTTTATCTACACGTGTCACTAATATTGCCAAATTTTATCTGTGTCATTTCATTTCGAATTCAACACAAAACACCACTGGCTCACCTTTAATCATCATTCTCGAAATAATTGCACCTAAATATACACCGGGTGTGTCAAACGCTACGCACAACCTGCGGATTCATTATTTTATTTTCCTAATTTTTTAGGAAACTTTCTGCACTTTCAAATATTTTTTAAAACCATTATATCTAGTACGATGTTTTTGGGACTAGTTATAATATATCTGAATTATTTGCCATTGTATCAAGTGCAGTATATTTGTATTTCCTGCTATGATATCTCAAATGATTATTTCTAATTATAAATATGCAAACACTTCTTATTAAGTAAATTGTTTACAGTTTTAAAATAGAAAAATAATCAGATTTCCCTACGCATATATACAATATCTTTAATAACACGCACACAGTACCTATTTAACAAAATAAATAACAGTATTTTAAAAATAGTCTCGTATCTGTTCGTCCTGTATATGCAAATAATTATATTGTTCGTTTTAAAATAGAAAATAATCTTGTGCAAATATGTGTAGTAAACGACAATAAATATTCTTATGTTACCAGCAATTTTTGATAACTCTTTTGTTTACTGAGTGTAGCTCCGATTAGAAAATGCATTTTTTATTCTATACATTAAAACGGAATATGTTTAGCTGTGTCGGACTTTAATTAATCAGTGTTTTACTGTACTTAACAAGTAATTTTCTTAACATAAGTCACTTGCTCAGTTGAATTATGTTCTTTTAGATTTTGGCTTGGCTGTGAGAACAGTGTTTGTGAAAGGTTGTCGTAGATTTGGTTTTTTGAATGTCTTGTTACGGTTATGATGAAAATGTAATCTATTTGTAAGATTGTAAATCATTTTTAACTAATTTTATTATTCTTTTGTTGCAGCTCCCACCCTTGGGAACGGACAATGAAAAGGTAAGAGCAAATATCATATTTTAATTAATATATTCTAACATATTATTTATGAGAGTAATTTTTATAATATATGCTAATTAGGTTTTGTTCATAAATTACACAAAAAAATTGTTTACTCGTTTGTCTTATCTGATGTTCAGCATTTGTTTATTATAACATTACAGTAGTACGTTGGGAATGATTCTATTTCTTTGTATGGTATACCAGGTGTGTAAAAAATCCCGGACGATCATTTCTCTAATTTACTCAAAATAAATAAATAATGATTTTTAGTTTAACTACATGAAATATACATACTTACATTTATAACGTTAAGTTATATCCCACCCAGTGGGGTAGCACGAACCCAGAAACACATCAACCAACAATCAATCTCCTCTAAACATTCAACCACTTTTGCCTCGTCCACATTCATACATATTCAACAAACCATCAATCATACCCAACCACTTATTCCTCGAACGCCCACGCAATCGTTCACCTTCAATCTCACCCGCATATATTAGTTTCACCACTTTCTTAACAACATTCTTCTCAATCTCACATTCACCATATATCACTCTTCTCTCAAATACTTCATTTCCACAGCAGTTATACGTCGTTCATGCTTCTTCATCCACACCCAACATTCAGAACCATACATCAATAGGCACTAACACACCATTATAAACAATCAATTGAGCATCTCTACATACATTCATGTTTCGAGCAAATGTATCCAGAGCACCTTGCTCCCTGTAGACACCCGCCTTTCAATCTCCCGTTCAATACTACCCTAATTTACAAATTCATTCAGTTGTTGCTATCTCATTTCATTACATTCCCTGAAACATTACAATCAATCACCAAATTATTCTTTTCAAACACTTTATATTTACGCACATTCAATAATAGATTCATTTATGCTCACAATCATTTGTATCAATTGCTTCTTAAACAAAAAAACATTTATTTAAAATAACAAAAAATTAGCATGTATTAATTTTTCTAGGTAACTAGTTGTGAAAAAAAGTTAAACTAATTAAAAATGTAATAAGTTTTCGTATTATAAATATGTATAAATATTTACAAGTCAGTTTCATTGTAGCAAAAACCAGCGCCAAATTTTCGTGCGCGATTCTAGATGTTTGCATAAACTGCAAATATGACGACATTTTAAATTAAATTTATGGTGTGCTAATTTTATTCAAACCTATTTGCGATGGGCCACAAATTACGCGTAACTATCCCAACAATTCACATTAGAATTGTTTACATGCTGTATTATTATTTCGTGTTGATAATTTGTCTGTATGTCTCTTTAACTATACGGGATGTTTGCCAAAAAACGCGCCGCTATTCTAATTCAAATTATGCGGAGTTGCGAGGCGCACGCGGAAGTTCTGCACGCACGCATGCGTGCTGACACACGCACCTACATAAATACATCACTGAATGGAGTCCTTCACTGTGTAAAATAAAATTATGAAACTTTATCTAAATTGAAAAATATCTGCAGTTTTAAAAAGTTTTAATTGTTTTTCATTAAGTTGCAATGATTTTTTTAAATTGTTGTGACGTCAGAGTTGTCGTGTGTGTAGATCTCAAACAGTATACAATAATTGTAGTACATAAATGCTCTATTTTATCGTTTAGAAAATTTTTCAAATGAAATTAAAGTAAAGTAAAAGAAACATAAATATATTATAAGATTATTTTAGTCAAACCAATGATAAATTTTGCTAACCTATTCATTCAACATGTCTTTAATTTCGTTGTGTTGACCTAACCACGTGATTTCATTATTGCTCGAATTTTCAAACAAGTGTGATTTCTTTTATTTGAAATTCAAAACAAAACAAATCTATTCAGATTGGGTGCCAACCATTTGATACTTCGACATTCTGATAGCTCAATCATACGAGAAGTACAAAGAATTTAGAATAGAATAGATGTGTGAGAGAGAAGCACAGAGAAACATAATACTGTGAGAATACAATTGCTATCTTTAAAACTCAAATATCTGAATAATGAATAATATTTTTACTTTCTTATACAAAGTATAAGGAAGTATTGGAATCACGAAAAAAATCGTTGACGAGATTTTTGCGGAAATACATAATTTGACGTCCACTGTATCCGTTAAGATCCTTTTCTTAATGATGACTGTGTGTGAGGATGGATGGATGGATGGATGTTCGTGTGCGCAATATCTCATGAGCGAGACAAGATATGTAAACGAAACTTGGAATTTATAAGTTTCATGAAAAATGAAGAACTGAGTTGATTTTGAATGAAATTGAAAAACCGGAAGAGGAAGTTTACTGGACACAAAACAATAAATTACATTTATTTCAAAAATAGAATCAGATATGAGAAAAAGTTTCAAATAAAGGATGTTAGCAAAAATATTTGGAATATAAAATATTATTTGCGCTTTCCTTGTACATGCTTCTAATTTTGAGAAAAACTAAAATTATATGTTTAAGAATATGTTTCTATAATCTTAGTTACACTGGGAACAAAAACTAAAACATTTTTAATATCTATGTGTCAAACGTGTCAAATAATTGTAAAGTGTCAAAAATATGTGTCATGTGAAATATTATAAAAGTGAAAGTGAATACTAGATATTAATTAATTTCTATTAAACAGGTTTAACATCTATATATCAAATAATTGTCAAAATAGTCATACGCAAGTAACAAGCCATATGTGTTCAGCTGGTTTTAATTGTATAAGAAAGTAGTGTGGTGTCCACACCAGATTTTTTTTTTGTGCAACCGGACACAAACTAAACGAAATAAACGAGAAAAATTACTGTCTTTGACTTTTTATGTAGAAAAAATTACTTAATAGTCATTTTGATTTTACTATTTTGACAGGTAAGATTTTAATTTGACATATGAAAGAATAATACTGTCAATATTATTTCATTACCAACAGTAACGAAGGTCAAAATTGATAAACAACGGTTGAATTATGGGTATATTATTTGACAGTTGTGGATAAAATACATTATGTAACATTGATAATATTTACAAATTTTTTGTGTGCGTGATACAATAATCTTACAGGAAGAATTCTCAAAACTAATTAACTGACTTATGTGTGACTTTTTGAACTGGATGTTTTGGTAGACATGTGCAGTACATTATTTGTTATCGTGTCGAATTTCATCAGCAAAACTTTTTTAATGAATTAAGCGTGCACGTTATATTTGTAAATAAATGATTATCTTTGTTTGTAGTAGTGCTTTAGTTTTTTATTTTTTATAAATGCTATCTTATATTTTTAACTTACTTTTAATACCTGTAATAATAATAAATTCATTTGTAAGTTTTTAATAAGCCTATAGTATATTTTTTTCATTCAACAATGCTATCACAATTATCATAAACAATTTGAAATTTATCTACATTATTATTGTAATCAAAGAGTATAATATGTATCCGTTTACTGTAATAATTATCTTTAGCATATTTTTGTGCAAAAAGTATATAGCATGTGCTTAATTCCTTAGAAAGTAATAATAATTAAAGTTGACGTTAATTGACATTTTAATTATACAAGTAATTTTATATGGCTACACAAACAAGTTTAAAATTTATTATTATTTTGTGGTTTAATATTTTATGATGCAGCAATTTTGTATCTATTAAATTACTAAAACCAGCAGTAATCTAGCAAGATAAATGCTTATTTACAACAATAATATTGCAGGAGTACCTCATCCAAGTTTTATGATGTAATATTCCACCGGAGTAGAGCATGTTTCAATTTTCATCAGAGGACGTTCTTTCGCATATCATAAATTGTTTTTGAAATTGCGTGCCGTAGACAATTTACCTTGAAGCTTGAAAATAAGCAGATCAAACATTTTCTATCTTATTTGATCTTCAACATTGTCAAATAATTCAATAATAACAAGATGAATACCAACAGCAGTAAACGATAAATAATTAACAAATAAACTAGTATGTAAATAACAATAAATTCTTTCATATTTTTATTAGAATATGGTTTAATTTTTAATGTATATTTATAATTAATTACATTAACACTATGAAAGAAAAAAAAAACAAGAGATTACGGTGGTAATTTTCACTAAATAACACTAAAAATTTAAATTTATTTTTATTGCATTTCTATATAATATATATCCTAAGAAATACAATGCAGCAGAGCGCATCGTCATATCTCTAATATATTTTGAGATATGGCAATTTTTTATGTTTTTCAAAGATCAATTTTGAGCAGCTGCAACTCAAAAACTGTACAAGATATTGAAAAAATCTCACCAGTTATGTGTGTTTCATTCACTTTATGACTAATATACAAATTTTGAAAATTTCGAAAATTTTTGAATTTTTTTTCAAAATTTTGATTTGCAATATCTCGAAAAATATACAAGATACGAAATCGAAATATACACCATTGGATTCAGCTCGTGAAAATACATGGGTATGCAAAATTTCAGACAATTCGGTCGGCGGGTTCAAATTTTATAGCAAAAAGTTTGAAAATTGCAAAATTTCGCAAAAAATCCAAGGGTATACACTTAAGATTTTGCCAATTTTCAGCGATTTTCAGACTTTTTGCTCTAATTAATTAATGCGTCCACCAAATACTTTGAAACTTTGCATACTTATGTATTTCGACGAGCTGAATCGATTGGTGAACACCGCAAGTCTGTATCTATTATATTTTTCGAGATATGGAATCTCAAAATTTTGAAAAAAAAATTCAAAAATTTTCGAAATTTTCAAAATTTCCTAATTTGTCATAAAATGTGTAAAACATACTGAACTGAGGAGATTTTTTTGATATCTAGTGTAGTTTTTGAGATACAGGCTCTCAAAAGTGCACTTTGCAAAATATGAAGAATCCTGATATCTCAAGAAATATAAGAGATATAACGATGCGCTCAACGGCCATGAGTTTTTTAGGGTATGTATTATATAGAAATACATTAAAAAGAATTTCAAATTTTAAGTGATTTTTTGTGAAATTTTTGTATGAATATTTTTTTTCGGATTTTTGGGATTTAAAACTATTTATTTCTGTAAAAATCCTGCTATTTTATTGCTGCCTATACAGCTATGCTATTTAATATGTGCATATAAGACAGTATAAAATCCAAATTTGGATACGACTCTAATGGAATGTAATAAACTTCTCACTTTACAATTAGTGTTTTGTTGGTAGATGTAATAATGTAGTGAGTCGTTCTTCAGTCCTGTTTATGCCTTTGTAACCTAGTTTTGTCCGTGTCCGCTCAGACAAACATCAAATATTAGCGATTTCAATTTTGCACACGGCCAAACATCGCAGACCTTGGGTTTAAGATAAGAACAAGAACAGCCGTATTTTCGTTCTTGAAGTGCTGATAACCGCACTATTTTGATGCCATACATTTACTGCAAAATTAAGTCATCTATGTTGACTGATGCTGCTGCCCAGTGGCGTACGGGGATTAAATTGTAGGGTTAAAACTTACTTCAAGTATTGCCCTTTTTTTAACATGTTTTTATTTCAATTCATTTAAATTTGTATCTTTCCTATTACACAAATATTGTCTTATTTTTTCCTTCCGTACATACAAGTATGTAAGGGAGGTAATGTGACGGGTCAAAATTTTCTGTAGTGAGTTTTCAACATATTAGCGCGCTTTAGGGTCCTTAGAATACGATTTCACTCAAAATTTTGTTAATCTATTAATGTTACACTTCAAATTTTGATTTTGACAGAAATTCATCAACTGAACTATCAGGATATTTATGCACCTCTCAGTAAATATGTGAGTTAGTGTTATAGTAAATTATATTGTATTCAAAAAGATGTAAAATAATATTAGCTTCTTTAAAACATATTTCCATATTTTGTACCATTTAGAAATCAAAATATTTGGGAAGTTATGTTGTGACCACTTTAAATTCTAATTACAAAACATACAAACATAACGTCACGCTATATCCCACACAGTGGGGTATCACAATCCCTGAAATATAGTCAACCAACAATCAATCTCCAAACATTCCACCACTTTCGCCTCGTCCACTTTCATATATGCTCATCTGAAACCATCAATTGTACTCAACCATTTATTCCTCGGACGCCCACGCAATCGTTCACCCTCAATCTCACCCTCATATATTAGTTTCACAACTTTCTTAACAACATTCTTCTCAATCTCACACTCACCATACACCAATATATTCCGGATTACTCTTCTCTCAAATATCTCATTTCCACAGCAGTTATACGTCGTTCATGCTTCTTCATCCACACCCAACATTCAGAACCATACATCAATAGGCACTAACACACCATTATTACACTCAAGCATCTCTAGATACATTCACGTTTCGAGCAAATGTACCCAGAGCACCCAATACCTTGCACCCTGCAGACACCCGCCTTTCAATCTCCCGGTCAATACGTCCATCCCTCGAAAACATACTGCCCAAATATACAAATTCAAATTTCTTAAATAATAGGAGTATTATAATAAAAAATATGTAAAATAATATTAGTAACAATTTCAATTTTAATTTATTTCTCTTCATCTAAATTATATGAGAAAACTATAGATATTTAACAAAGATTTAGTTTATTTATAAGAAGTATATATAATGTTAAGATAATATCGCTAGACAGACAGGATGTTGAAATCTAGTTATTTATTTTTCTAACAAATATTATTTCAAGTATCCCAAGGAATTTTTTAGAATTAAATATCAATTCTCAATAATATATATGTTGCTGCTATAAACAATATCTTAAATTTATTGTATAATGTTTACACAATTTTGTTGATAAATTTACTGGTGAATTAAGTAAACTTAAACTTGTGCTGCGTCTGACGTCAGTCAGTGGCGTACATGGTACGAGATTTATGGGCGTAGCTTGTAGTTATAGAAATTATACACATGAAATATTATATTTGTTTTTTATTATTGACTAAATGTCAGTTCTAGGAAAAGCAGACATTCTGGGAAATTGATTACTCGTCTGCTATGCTATCTTTTTTTCCTAATATTTTATTTTGTATCGGGGTAAAGGTCAATAAAATAAAAACGAAAAGGTGTTATTTACAAATAGTCAATATTTTTAATCATGTTTTGGTATTAGATTTGCGTTCTAACTATTAAATTTGTTTTAGAATTTAGAATACTAAATTTAATATTGAGTGTTATGAAATGCTCTGTCATATTTCATAATTATTGACCTAGAGGTTTTTATGCAAAAGCGATAATTTGTAGCATTATATGTTTGTAGTTTCGATAGAGTGACTAATTTTAGAATTGGAAAGAATTATTTAAAAGTTTGTATTTATGAAGTAATGTTTCTATAATATTACATGCGTGGTCTGTTTTTATTATTTTGTTTAACTTCTAGCGATAAAGTTCTTCAAATAGGATATTATTAAGTTAGTATTATAGTATATTACATACTTTAATAATAGTAGTATAAAATATGTCCTATTACACACGAACGTACACTTTTGTCACCCTTAATGGGGTCTTTCAACATTTTTTTTTATTTTTTTTTTTTATGAAACTTTATCTATATTGAAGTATCTACACTTTTAAAAAGTCTTCATTGATATTCATTAAGCCACAATAATTTTTTAACAAATGTTGTGACGTCATAGTAGAGGTGTTGCTGGATCTAAAACAGTGCAGATTGTAAATAATTGTAGTCATATATTTTTTTACTTATTTTATTATTATTAGTACAATAAAATAGAACATTTATGTAACAAAACTTATTTAAATCTCTACTGTTTTAGATCCAGCAACACCTCTACAATGACGTCACATTTTTTAAAAAATCATTGTGGCTTAATGAATAACAATTAAGACTTTTTTAAAGTGTAGATAGTCTTCAATATAGATAAAGTTTCATAAAAAAAAATTTTAAAAAAATGGTGAAACACCCCATTAAATATATGTGTTATAGATTGACAAATAAAATCCTATTCAGGTACACAACGAATAGTATTACCGTCTACTAATTCCAGTACATTCCGAAGCAAAAGTAACACAGATTCAAGTGTATTATTTGCATTACAATATTTTCTAACAATTTTTTAGAAAATATACAAATACTAACAGAATCGTTAACAATATTATATAATGTAAAGTATGACTTCATCACTATATTGTTATATATGATTCAGTATTTTCATTCAACCAAATAAAGATATCAACAGATCCAAAAATCAAACCGTCTAGCCGTCTAGAGCTTTATCATCTATAAAAAAATGTTTAATATTATTTTAGTGTTTATCTGATGTTTAATCACGTGTGTTCTTGGAAACGATTTAGATAAAAAATGTATTAGCTTTGATCATTTTAATACAGCCATTCATATTTCCATTACAAAAATTTTCCAAGCAAAATTTAGTTTGTACTTTAATCTTGTACAAGGGCAAGGACATGCACGTATACACACACAACAAAATTTTATATTTTGTGCTTATATAAGTTGTTTTCCGCTGAAAACTTTTCATATTTCAGTGGCAGGTATTGTATTCTGTTTGTAAGGACTTCTCCTGTAAGATCTGTCGAGGTATCTTGAAGAATTCTTAGAAAGTTCTCCTAAATCGAAAATTTCTTTCATACTTGTTAAATTGTTAAGCACGAGTTTCTTTAATATTGAGAAACGTGCCTCTATATTTGAATTCCTAGAATATGCAAAACTTCTTTTACAACAGCTCTTGGAATATAATGCATTTTATGTTGTAATATTTATAACATCCCCTGAAATAACTATACGTTAACTTCAGCAATAGACTTTTTATTAAATTAACAACAATGAGTATGTATCAATCATAAAAATTTTTAACAAAAAATTAAACCGACGAAAAAAGAAACTGAAAAACGAAAAATAAAATAAATAATTAACGAATGGCGACTCAAAATTAGTTACTTACATTAGTTAAGGAGCTTAGTTATTATGACTAAAATAGTTATTTGTATTTCAAGGCACTAAAGTATAATTTTTTATTACGAATCTCACAGGCGATTGCCGAGGAGAATAAACCATATGAATAACAAAATTTTATTTGAAATCGGCACTAAAGTGCTCAAAAATCGTCATTAAAAGCTCAGAAATCGTCACTAAAGTAACCCATTATACGACGATTTTGAGCAACCCAGTGTTGGCAACTGTTAAATAATTATTATACAATTAGGATAATTTTGGCAGATATATTGACGTACACGTACTATAGTAAATTTGGACGTAATATGAAACAAAATTTGCAAGAAGAATTAACTAATTAATTCCGATGACGAAATTGAGGACAAAACACATAATTTTAAGTGTTATTTACAATAACTTCACTGTTCGAGGTTGGCAACACTGACTATCAGTTTCAATTGACAACTGACAGATGTATAAACTTAACATATTGTAATTTTTTTACAGTTTTTTCGAATTTTAGATTTTTTGTGGTTATCTATTTTCCTACCCTAAGGGCTGTAATTTTTTTCAAATTAAAACGGAACCAACTTCGATCTATACCCTGTTCATAAAATAAATATTAATCGAAATCGGATAACCCAGTACAAAGTTATGCGTGGTAGAATCGGTTAACAGGTAAAAATTCAATGGGTGAGCAATCAATCTTCCCTTATTTTCCTACCGTTAGGGGTAGAATTTTTGTTTGAAATTTAAATTGGACAAACTTCGAAGTATATCTTATTCAATAAAAAAAGATTCATCAAAATCGCAGTACTTTGTAAAAAGTTATGCGTGGTTATACATAACAACAAAATATACATGTCGATTTAAGAACCTCTCCTTTTTCCTCGGTTAAAAATAATATATAATAAATACAAATTAATCACAGATTTCTTGAGTATTTCACAATCGAATAAGTTCTTTGTTCATTTGTGTTGATTACATAAAAAAGCACATGACATAATAGGAATATTTCATTATTAAATACATCAAATTGTTATAGATTTTTAAAATGTTAATTGATATAACCTGAGTAAATGATGAAGTCATTGCCACGAAGCAAAAAATTTCAGTGTCAATCAGTTCTTTTAGCTTATGATGTAAGAAACAATTTAAACTTTTAACTATTGAATTTTTTATTGTATTTCATTATTATTATTAAGACAGTATAATGAAAAATTGTATGGGTGCACAATGTTAATAGGCACAATAATTAATGGTACACATAAAATATTTAAATAACTTAATTAAATAGTGAGAATAAATACCCATAATATAAATATGCTAATAATAAAATTTCATCATAATGTTAAGAGATGTCCACTGGCTGTCAAAATGCCATTCAGTTTTATTGAAATATTTCCGAACAACCTTAGATTTCACTTTAAAATGTTATTGCAGCTGAGAGCCAATAACAATAATGTACAAACCTGGCTACAGTTCAAAAGGTCAAATTCATCGAGAGGCCGATATTTTGCTGGTAGTTTTAATTGGATGGGCCTTGAGAATGATACAAATATTCATATACATACATGTACTATAAATTAATTGCTTATTTGTGCTAAATTGAACTATTTTTCAGGTTTAAATTTAATTAGAAATTACTGCTGGTTCTAATTGCTTAATGTACAGTTCATATTTTGTTTTTAGCGTTTGTTCGACTGGTTATTTTTGCTATGTTGTGTTAGAAACATTTTTGAATGTAAGAATTAATGATTGTGTTTCTGGGAAAAAATAAAAACTGAGAACTAGAACTAAAAATAATAATATATCAGTAGTTTAAATACCAACAAGCTACGTGACAAAATTCACGTTTCTTCTATTTAATAATAACTGCTGATCTTCTCACTAATTTCATAAGCATTGAATTTAAATTATCTAGTTTATACATAATTCATTCTTACTCCTTTTCATTTGATAAAATAATTTTTTGTGTAACTTCAAAGTTTTATTTTTAAATGTTTGTTAAGTAGAAGAATGATTTATTATTTATATAATATGGTGGTATATAATTCAATTTACATAACAAATTATACAGAAAAATATATGAATCATATAACTGAAAAGTTTCAGATAATTTCCATTTCACTTTTGTGCAGTTTTCAGCCAGACATAACTTCCCGAAAATTCTAATTTTTAAACAATACACTAGTGTATTATTATATAAACGATTATAGAATTATATTCAGGATTATGGTCTACGGCTCGTGATGCAAATCATCCTAGTAAATAATGACCATAATACTGAATATAATACTATACTTTTTCTACTTCTGTAAATTCGGAAATCACTTTAAAAAATAATCAAAATTCGTTGAAAACGCACGTTGAAAAACGTCAACATCAAAATAAACAATGACAATTGACTACATGTCAACTGTCAGACGGCCGTTGCTTGGTAATCCACATCACGTCTTTAAAATAACCGTGAATTATGGATTTCTGGCTTCTGGTCGAGAAGAATGAATTATGCGTACTATAATTCATCGAAAAAATTGAAATAATGGTGATATATTTATACAGATCATAAATCGTAAAACATTTTTATGTGTTCAAGATTCACTACCGAAAATTTTGACTCGTCACAATAACATTTCTATTTAATATGAATAAAATATTAAATGCGAGAGTAAAGTATTGCAAAGTCTTATAAGATATGTGTTTACTTATAATGTCAATATATATGCTATCAAGAAAATGTTTACACTGCTCTGTAACAATAATTTAAGTTGTTTTTGTAAGAAACATATTTCCGCCATTACGACAAACAGCAAAACAACCGGATTCTTTATATTCTTTATATCACATCACAATAAAACAATTTTATATAAAAAAAGAACATTTTAAAGAATTATGCACGCACTTAGTTTCACTTGTTTTAGAGCCAATGCGGATGTTTTTCATGGCATACGTTGATATGACATCAGTGCGCTAATACTGCACTGTTGACGTATGTATTCACACATACATACATACATACTGGCATACTAACATACAGTACTGAGCAGGTGTTTAATAATGGAAAATAAATTATCACAAATTATTTTTATGTTTCATGCACTTTTGAAAGTATTGGTAGTTTACATATCAAGGGAGTAAAGTGCGTCATTATTTGTCGAGAGCGAAGATTTGATTTTGAGGGATGCAATCGCTTGAAGCAAATAATAACGAACTTTACTCACCTGTTATATACAATATTTTAAATACAAAAAAAATACGTTATTTAACAAAATAAACTATTACAGTTTGTAAATCTACAGGTAGTAAAAATGCTACGTCTTTTATTCTCAATATTTATATCAAAAATGAAGATCACCCAAGTGTGAATAAATGAATATTTGTTTCACTATCAAAACTATACCAGTATGACAAAGTATTTTAGGTTAATTCGACCTGAAATGAATGTAAAAAAACAAAATAACTGCTATTAGAGAAGCTTATAGTCTATCAAAAAAATATGTGAATAAATAGTTACCAATTTATTTTATTTTAAATTTAACTTATGGCGTAAATGGATTGTGGATCGTGAGATGCTTAGTTCGAATCCCACTACCGACAATTGACAATTTAAATATACCCCTGTGGTTCCACCCCCACTAACATCTTTGGGGGCTAAGACTTAACGGCTGGTAACTGCATTTTATACGGAAAAATATATCACTTATCGAGATCTGCGTAAGCAGAGTGCCACACCCATAATAGGTAAAAAAGCGTGATGATATATGTATTTATTTATTTAAATTTATTTTTACAATACTCAACAAATTTTCTTGCAAAATAAATATAATTGATTATTTTCAACAAATATAAATTAATAATGAATAAAAAAGAGTATTAAGAAAATAAGAGAGAGAAGTGTATAATATTTTTCTTGCAGAGTAAATTGAAGCACGAGGCGTAGACGAGGACTATAATACGACACTTCTCTCCTTCGGTGTATATATTATTATTTTCAGGACCGCAATATTTATGATGGTTTTTATGTATTTCAAAATTATTTGAATTCTAATATAATTTATATTAGTTACATTTGATTGTTTATTTTTGTGTATTTTTCACATTATTTGAGTCACTGCGGGAGAGAAAGTATACAAATCTCCCATAAATATGAAATTGACTGTTTCATTCTTTTTAAGTGGCACTTCCAATGATTTAAATCACTATATTTTCTTAGGAGCTTGAGGAGTAACTGTCATTTTTATTTCCTCTGTAAATAATGAAATACATTAAGTAATTAATGATTTTGATAATATACTTATCGGTTGTATATAAAATACTCCTATATAAATTATATCATACGTGTATGCTCTTCAACTAGCTTAATTAAAATTGTTGATGTCTATATTATCTTCAATTACTGGAAACATAGGTCACCGAATAACTGACCTATTATTAATCATCTGTGGCTTGTTAATTCGCGGACACACTGTATACAAACGCATACACACGCGAGGACATTTGTATGTAAGACGAGCGATGAACATACGAGTATAATTCAATTTGCAAATTTAAACTCACGTCTCATAAGTATGCTAATTATTTAATTAGAAGTTTCTGAACGTCTAGTGGAGTAGAACACGTGTGTCCACGACCAGTAGGCCGTGCATTGCTTACAAACAAAACAAAAATCATAACGATGTCACTGTGGGTTGAATAATTGATTTTCAATTGTCAATACACTACTGAAAAGGAATTTTACTATATTTAGGTTGGCAGTTGAGCAGAATTATTATATTGTTATTTTGTAATACAGGTCGTGCTGAATATTAATGTGTTGTACACTGCAAATAATAATCAGTGCAGAAAGTTACACATTTCGTACTGGAATAAGATTTTTAATAATAAAGTAAGGGAGGTATAGGAATAATGCTAAAAAAATCGGTAGTGAGTTTTCAGTGGATGAGCACGTTTTAAAGTTGTCAAATTGTGATTTTATCTAGAAAAAGAAAAATATAATACACAATTGTAATAATATAATAAAATAACGATTTTCAATAAAATTAGGAATTTGTTTATAATTTTTACAATATATTTTTTTATAAATAACATTCATATTTGTAACATTTCTATATTTTCCTCTCTAGAGAGGAAAACACATTTTCTTCACTATTTCGAGAGAAGAAATGTGCGGTTTTCTGGCTTGTTATGAAAACAAAAAAATATTTTGACATTTTTGTTTGATTTTGCAAACTGTGCTTTTTGAAAAAACAAAACAACGTTTGAAAAATATATTTTTGACATGTGTCATAATTTTTTGAAGGGATGAGCGCTTTTGATAGTTGATAGTCCGTGTTCCTGCATTGTTTGATAAGAAATCTATGACGGGAAGTATTGTGCTGCCCACAATAATTTATTAACATATGGTATTGTTGTTTCATTCATTATTAACAATGCAAATTGATGTTTATGAAAATGTCGATGATGAAACACTAATGTTTGTTATACCATGTATTATTTTATGTTTTGTTTACTTGTTAAAATTTATGTAAAATTATTAAAATTTATTCTGAAGCGTTGATGGAATATTTGATAATATAATATTATTTATTTAGATTTGAATTGATGCAAACAATTATAATAAAATATTTTCATGTTTTGTCCATATTATCTTGCGTGAATTGCAATTAGAACTATAACAATAATTAGTTAGTATAATTTTGTTATTGAATTCCAGTAATAATGAAATGTAATTATTAATGTGTAATTTTTATGTTGAATCAGATAAAAACAAAGACTAAACGGATAATGATGAATACATAATTTCGCGACTCATTTTTTCCAGAAACAATGCAATCTGTCACCTTGGTTGCGCTCTTTTGTCTTGCAATGTTTACTCCTTTGTTTCGCTATCATTAGCTGGTGTTTTAGTTTCGTCACTGATAGCGCTCAGGTGATTCATTACCCTGTCGGTCATTACTATTTCATTTGTTATTTGTTATTATTTCATTGTCTGGAAAACATACACGTGTAAATATTGCCTTTTGGTGTAATATCTTATATAGGTCGACAAAGTGATATGTGCTGATTTTACACACGTTCAGCAGGAGTAGAGTCAAATTGGTGGCGATGACGAATGTTTGAACCGGTCAGTCTTTTCGGGACTCGTTCAAGGCCAAGGAAAATTTATTGCTCTCGTAACCTTGACAGTTTCATGGACCCACGTGCTGAAAGTGAATTTGGCAGAAGTTTTTTGCAAACAGCTGACAAAAACTATTTTAGGACAAACAAAATTAGGGCCCGGACTGCCGATTCGGATTATTTACTTTGAAATATTTATTCAGAACCTTAAACAATAATATTTACAATGTGAAATTAGTGGAAAATACCACTGCTGTTTTCTGAGCGATTTTGCAATTGCAATATTGTAAATAATTGTAATGTTTCAGTGAATGGTGTGAGATTGGAACAAGTGAATGAATTTGTATATTTGGGTAGTATTGACTGGGAGATTGAAAGGCGGGTGTCTGCAGGGTGCAAGGTATTGGGTGCTCTGGGTACATTTGCTCGAAACGTGAATGTATCTAGAGATGCACGATTGAGTGTAATAATGGTGTGTTAGTGCCTATTGATGTATGGTTCTGAATATTGGGTGTGGATGAAAAAGCACGAACGACGTATAACTGCTGTGGAAATGAGGTATTTGAGAGAAGAGTGATCGTGTCCAGAATACATTGGCGTATGGTGGTATAGACATTTCAAAACTAATATATGCGGGTGAGATTGAAGGTGAACGATTGTGTGGGCGTCCGAGGAATAGGTGGTTGGGTATGATTGATGGTTTGTTGCGTGAACGAATGATGTATGAATTTGGACGAGGCGAAAGTGGTGGAATGTTTGGAATAAATTGACTGTTTGGTTGACTGTGTTTCAGGGTTCGTGCTACCCCACTAAGTGGTACATAACGTAACATTATGTATGTGTGTTTTGTAAATAAATATATTTCTCTTCAATGTCAGAAATCATGCAAGATATTCATGACACAATAATCATTAACAATATACAATATACTCTTGAAGTGTTAATAAGAAATTGCACCCTATTATATTTTATGTAAATTTAAGAGTAGTGTGTAAACAGAGCCACAAATAATACATAAAAGACTATTGAAGCAGCACATTAATACTGCTAAGTAAACGATAAATATAACTGCACTCTTTAGCATTAGCATCGGCTTTTATGACGCATCTATAAATGGGAAGACAGGTTTTGATGTAAGTGTAAACAAACTGTTATGCGTAAAGGGGCACTTCACATTTTTTTAAATGAAATTTTTTCTAAATTGAAAACTATCTGCAGCTTTAAAAAGTCTTAATTGTTATAAATTTTTTTTTAATATTACATAATTTTATGTATGATCTTCTTGTGTATTACTAGTAAAGTAGTAAATATTAAAAAATGTTAAATGACAGGTAGGATTATATTTGTTGATTTATTGATACAGATATCGTGTTAAAAATAACAATGAAATCACTTTTAAAACGGTGCTATGTTCTTTTTAACACTAGTCTTAGAAAGTGACACTTTTAATTTGCTAAGTAACCGTTAAAAGAGCCACTTCTAACAACGATCGTAGATCAAATTATTTAAATGGAATTTAAATAACAATTCATTGTAAATAATTTAAATATACATAAATACCATTTATTCTAGGTAGAAAGTAACAACATAAATAAACTGTAAGATTATTTTAGTCAAATATCCGAATGTGATTTGTGTTATTTGGTTTCAAATTTGAAACAAAAACCTTTAAATTAGGTGTTAACCATTTGACACTTAGATAACCTGACAGCTCAATAGTAAAAGAAGGGCAAAGAATTTAGAATAGAATAGATGTGTAAGAGAGAAGCACAGAAAAACAATACATTAACGACGTCAGAGTTGTTATATTTAAAACTCAAATATCTTAATAATTAATAATATTTTGTAAACTTATATTATATTTAGTACGATGTTTTTGTGTCTAGTTATAATATAAATAACTTATTTGCCATTTTGTGACTTTAGTGAATATCTCTAGTATCTTATTTATTAAATATTCCCTCTCATAATTTCCAATCGAAAGATATTCTTCCGAGTAGCAATTTGAGGAATAAACCTCTGCAATTCGAATCGTCTAAGCCTGAAGCTCGCAGAGAAAATTGAGAAAATTTGCATACAAAGAAACCAAAACCTGAAAGTGTATACTTTGCGCTATCGTAACTCTCCGCAAAAAAATGTTTTGGTACAATTGTTCTTCCATCCACGTGTCTATTAAACAACGAAAGAATAATAGAAAAAATGTGTGAAATAATCGCTGCTGGATTTCGCGCAAGGCCAAGGTGATCAAGTCGAGTATTAGCATAGCTGCCTTCATTCCTTAATGACTTACTTTTTGTGCTTTGTTTTGTGACATAATTATTCGGTAATGTCTGGATGTTCTACATTCATAAATATTTTCTTTTGCTGGGAACCGTTTGATGCTATTGTCGTGGAAATGTGTGCAAATTTTGGTTTGGTGTTTTGTTTTAAAATGGGTCAAGGTAGACACTTTGAAATTTTAATTGTTTTAATTAATTTAAATGATTATTCGGGTGGTTATATATGATAGTATCAGGAACACCTCAGGGACTATAAATAATCCTTTATAATAGTTATTTACTTTACAAGTGGGCAAAGTAAGGAATTACCCACGAGAGAAATTTTAGCTCACGAAGCCGAAGGCTGAGTGAGATAATTTTATCGAGTGGGTAATTCCACTTTGCCCACGTGTGAAGTATAACGTTTTATCCAACACTTCTATAAAATGAAAAATTTATTAAAGAAATATTATTTGACAGTGACATATGCTTTGAATTTTTAAATTAAAATGTCAATCGAAGTAGTTACTAAGGTGTCGTGTGTTATTATTATTGTTATAAATAAAAAAATACTCACTAGTGGCTTTCCTCAAAATTATACCCACTAGTGGATAATCTGTTACTTTGCTTGTTTAAAATCGCCATAGTTATGGAGCATTTATTGAGAGGTGTTGGATAAAATATTTTAATTTGTTAATTTTGAATACTCTCAGTTTTTCATGCCCTTGAATTTTATTACGTTGACCTCTGAATTATTTTATAATAATAGGTTGGAATTATATAATCATTACATTTTTTATTTATTAAGTTTAATGAAATATTTTATTATTATACAAACAGTTTTAATAAACTTGCTTATTATTAATAACATTTATATTTAAAGTGGTACGAGGTTGCTTAAATTAGCAAAATTGTACCTACCATTTTAAATAAGAAAATTGACAAACTTTTTTATGGATCCATATATTTGTATTCTTTTATTGGAGAGAGTATTTTTTTTTCTTTTCACTAAGGCAGTATTTCTGTACAATTTTTTATCCAACTAAAAATGGAGGAGTCAATGCGTCTTTTTTTGTATGACCACGCATAACTTTTTACAGAGTAGTTCGATTTTGATGAATCCTTTTTTATTTGATAGGGGGAACCTTGAAGTAGGTCCCATTTAAATTTAAAAGAAAAATTCCACCCCCCCCCCCCCACGGTAGAAAAATAAGGGAAGATTGATTTTTACCTGTTAACCGATTCTACCATGCATAACTTTTTATTGGATTATCCGATTTCAATGATTCTTTTTTTATTGAATAGGGTATACTTCGAAAAATAGGACGCTACAAAAAAATTTTAACCAAAAAATTAAATCGACGAGAAAAGAAATGAAAAGCGAAAAATAAAATAAACATTTGTAGTCTTAAAACTAAGCTTCTAAGTAACAAACATACCTTTAAAAACCAACTCAAAATTAGTTACATTAGTTTAGAAGCTTCATTGTTAAGACTGAAAAAGTTTATTTTACTTTTCGCTTTCAATAAAACTTTTTATTAATAAAAAATAATATTGGTGTACTTAACGTGAAAGTATATACATTTCAACATTTCAAAATCATCGTCCATAAGTCAATGTTTGTTTTTCGAAATTGACGAGTGTGGAGTTGAAATGTGTTTTGAAATTAAGCGAGTTACAAAATTTGGCAACGATGAACGTGCCACCAATCAGGCAACTCGTCAAATGTGAAATGAACACAATTCCTAATTGCTTAGTTTTAATTTTCCTTTAAATTTAAATATAGTAATTTATTATTTTTTTTAAATTAGCTTTCATCCTGCTCTCCATAAATATGTAATTTACAAGTGGTTAACCTTATTTAGAATATTTACAAAATTATAATCAAATTTGTGTGCAATTTTTTCCGCAATAGATGTCCTCAATTTAACGATGAATAATTAGGTTTTTTATGAAAGGCTTAGATTGAACCATGACCTGTTTAACATTGCTAAAATATCTTCGAATTATTAGCACACAAACAGCGAGCTTGCTTGCATATGCAACAATATTATCAAGTGGCCTTCGTAGTGTTTGCATGTTAAATTATCGTTCTACTGTTTCCTAAATATTTCTCTCTAATTCTGCGGCGCATATTCTGTTGTTTGCTCTGGAAATCTCGATTTACATCAATAGAAACTTTCCACTAGGCGTTATTTGCTTTTCTGTAAACGATTTCATTAGCAAGAAAAATTTTGTAATTGTACATTACATACATGAATAGGAAATGTTAAAAATGTTCTATCTGTTTTGTTTAATTGAAGCTGATAAAAATTCACGTTTTTAAATATTTTAAACACGTGCCACTCTCACAACAGAATTATCGCTAAGACAACATACATGACTTTTGTTTCGAAATCACACGTTTACTATGTTTATAGCTGATCATTTTGTTCCTTACAAAAAAAAATAGTTATTTATTTTACAAATGGCAAAGTAAGGAATTACCAACGAGAAAAATTTTAGCACTCGAAGCCGAAGGTTGAGTGTGATAATTCTATCGAGTGGGTAATTCCACTTTGGGTACATGTGAAGTATAACGTTTTAGCCAACACCTCTTAATAAATGCGAAATTTATTAAAGAATTTATGACAGTGATATATGCTTTAAATTTTTAAATTAAAATGTCAATCGAAGTAGTTACCAGGGTGTTATGTGTTATTATTATTGTTATAAATAAAAAATACTTACTAGTGACTTTTCTCAAAATTATACCCACTAGTGGGTAATCTATTACTTTCCTTTTTTTAAATCGCCATAGTTATAGAGCATTTATTGAGAGAAGTTGGATAAAAAATTATGTAAATAGTTAATAAAAATTTAACGTTTCGTATTATTGTGCTTCTTCATCACAAAAACAAGGGAACAACAGAAAAAAATAAATAGAAACAGTATCTAAAGAAAAAACAGAAGAAGCCATGTCTTGTTCAACTTATTTTATTTTTTTATTTATTATTACTGCCAAAGAGGCAAAGATTGTAGCTGTAGAAAAACTATTCTACTGTGATAGAACGGTTGCTATGCTTATGTTGAGTGGTTGCTATGTAAAACATTGTACAACAAAGAGAGATAGCTCTCAACTAGCTGTCTCTCTCGGCACGCATTTTCAGCATCAGTGAGTGTTCCAGTATATTTATATATCACTGCTTGCATATATTAGTTTCACCCTTTCGATTACATATCAGAAATACCTCATTTCCACAGCAGTTATACATCGTTCATGCTTCTTCATCCACACCCAACATTCGGAACCATACATCAATAGGCACTAACACACCATTATAAACTTTAATCGAACATTTCTATCCATGTTTCGAGCAAATGTACCCAGAGCACCCAATACCTTGCACCTTGCAGACACCCGCCTTTCAATCTCCCGGTCAATACGTCCATCCATCGAAAGCATACTATCAAAATATACAATTACAGTCACCAAAAGATTCTTAAACTTTCATTTATGCCCACAATCGTTAAAAGTAGACTTTTGAGGTCTAGTTTAAATAAATAACTAATAAGTTACTATACAGTGAATGCTCTATTTTCCTAAAAGAAGCCTGTACAATCATTCAAAAAAGTACAGACCCAGCACTTTGTAAAGAGCAGAATAAAAAGCTCTAATTGTCCATTTTGCGAGTTAGTTCGTATGTAGGGTGAGTTCAGTGAACACAAAATGGCTTCTGCACATTACAGTCGTCGCAGAACGCATCCGTTTGTCTGTGTGGGTGTAACATACAGAGCTATTTGCCATTTTCTCCTCGGGAACAAGATTGTTTTCCGGGTTAGTTTTCTTGCTCTGGAAACATAAAAGCGCCCTGTTTATTTCTGTAGTTTATTGCCAAAAAAGTGGAGCAAATAGTTACGCACCAGTGCCTCTCAAAATCTTCATACCAGACAACTTCAATTAGATCTACGTCATATAGGTCGTAGCCAATAAAATAACTCTTGTTGTTTTCTTAAAAAAAATAATCTATCGTCTAAAACTTAAATCCATTACAATATGGTAAGAGAAAAATGAAAGGAAAGGAAGAATAAAATAGTAATTTATGTATCAAGGCACTG
This sequence comes from Poecilus cupreus, assembly GCA_963942605.1. Taxonomy (NCBI): domain Eukaryota; kingdom Metazoa; phylum Arthropoda; class Insecta; order Coleoptera; family Carabidae; genus Poecilus; species Poecilus cupreus. The sequence goes on from OZ012730.1 coordinate 14,529,931, forward strand.
AAGTTCAATTTTTTATCACGAATATGGAATTTATAATAAAAATAAACCATGTGAGTGATAAAAAGGAACTTCAGTGCCGAGGTACATATTAAGTTTTATTTGAAATCTAAAATTCGAAAAAACTGTAAAAAAATTACAATATAGGTTAGGTTTATACATCTGTCAGTTGTCAATTGAAACTGACACTCAGAGTTGCCAACCTCGAACAGTGAACTTATCGTAAATAACACTCAAAATTATGTGTTTTGTCCTCAATTTCGTCATCGGAATTAATTAGTTAATTCTTCTTGCAAATTTTGTTTCATGTTACATCCAAATTTACTATAGTACGTCAATATATCTGCTAAAATTGTACAATAATTATTTAACGGTTGCCAACACTGGGCTGCTCAAAATCGTCGTATAATGGGATATTTTAGTGACGATTTCTGAGCTTTTAGTGATGATTTTTGAGCACTTCAGTGCCGATTTCAAATAAAGGTATTTTGATTAATCACCAAAGAAAGTGTTTCTAGTTCTGTAGTGTAATCAATTTGCATGTACTTGAGTTATCTTAATGCTGTTTATTTGGGTGAATTTAGCTGCGATTAAAACAAACCTAAATCATGCTGTGTAGTGTAACTGACCGCTAATCTCATAATCAATTTAGAACAGTTGTAGTGTAGTAGTAACAGATTAAAATACACATTACACTACTTACATGAAAATATTTGGCTCACGATTTCTGGGTAGTAACAAAACGCATTTACTTACAAACAATATTACTTTAAAATTTAAAATAGATACCAATAAACATTTCCGAGATTTCTCCGGTTTCAAGTAGAGTAAAATTATAAATATTACTGTCAAAAAATGTAGAAATACCTTCAACAAACAATTCTATGCTTCATGTGTTCTACGCCTATGGAGCAATTTCAAACTAGGATGTGGACCTTATTAACAACATCGCAAACATGTTTACCAACGTAAAGAGAATGCGTCCAAATATACAGGACAACAGCATTATAATAAACTGAAATGTCAAGAAGATTTGTCAGTCTATTTAGATCATCTACACCAGAAGTGATCAGTGAACCAGCCACATTAAAATAGCAAAATCTCTGTGGATTTGACCGCATACGCGACAGGTTAGCTGTCCCATTTCGGCCATTCTCTTTTCAGCCATTCATATTTCAGCCATTCTCATTACGCACAGGCTGGGGTCTTTGACAATTTTTTTAAAATTTTTTATGAAACTTTATCTATATTGAAGACTATCTACACTTTTAAAAAGTTTTAATTGTTATTCATTAAGCCACAATGAATTTTTTAAAAATGTTGTGACGTCATAGTAGAGGTGTTGCTGGATCTAAAACAGTAGAGATTTAAATAATTTTTGTTACATAAATGTTCTATTTTATTGTAATAATAATAATAAAATAAGTAAAAAAATATATGACTACAATTATTTACAATCTGTACTGTTTTAGATCCAGCAACACCTCTACTATGACATCACAACATTTTTAAAAATCATTGTGGCTTAATGAATAACAATTAAGAGTTTTTAAAAGTGTAGATAGTCTTCAATTTAGATAAAGTTTCATAAAATAAAATACAAAAATGGTGAAAGACCCCATATTATTGAAAATATGAAAGATACGAGTTATAGGATGCGGAATATTCCATATTTTTTTTATTATAAATTACTCCTTTTAATAAATACGGGATGTTTTGTTTTTCATGACGTAGGACATGTGCGCGTCTATTTGAGCAAATAGGATTCAAGTATTGGCTTATATTCCGCCTCGGATGATTTTGTTATCAAAACTGTACGATAATAGCGCCACCAACTACCTAACTTCAAGAATGTCAAAATGTTTCTGTAAAATGGGAAATATAATATTACAATTTAAATATATATTATTTTTTCGAAAGTCTGTGAAAAAATCCTATTACAAAATGAGCCCTATTACACACGAGTGCGAAGTATACAATGTATCATGCTATCAAATAGATAAATGTAATGTAACCCTTTGTAAATTTGTGTTAGTGGTTGATTTGGACAAGACCCAAAGTCAAAAGGCACGCAGCCAAAATTGCAAATAATATTCCGAGAAAGAAGTGTTTTCAGCAACGGTATTTGCACATAATGAAGCAGGCTATTTTTTTCGGTCGTAGTAAACAAGCAAAATTTTAAAACAATAATATCATGTTTTTAATCTGAAGGTCAGTTGTAAAAATGCTATTGTAATAATATAACTATGTTGTACAAGTGTAAGTTATTGCTGTTTTTGAGTCATGCTTTTGTGATTTAATATTTGTTTTTCAGTTTGATAAACTGTTTTTTTTTATGGTTCTTTATGTTGGTAACAATAACAACATATGGACAGATGTAATTATACATATTTTCAGACTTCAATCAATTTATGCAAGTAATACATTGTTAAACTTAAAATATAAACACACATGAGAAAGTAAACAGTTAAATAGATCTAATTTATTAGTCCACGTAAAAAATCTAGTTGAGCTCATAGATATTAAGTATGAAAATTTGAAATAAATTCGCATTTGTAAATATAGTTAAAATTATAAGAACTATACTATGGAATATTTTGTATATATGTTAATATTTCCCACCTATAAAATTTGCAATTTTAATTTAAGTGCGCTCCTGAAAATTCCAAAAGGAGGAACAAGACATAAATTTAATAATACACCACGTTGTTATTACTAAAATAAATTCTCTGTAAATTAACTTGGTAAATAGTCGTGTTTCCTCTTCCTCTCCTCCAAACTAGTGAAAAACAAAATCATGTACGTTCCGCAGTGCGTTCCCAAGGTGACAAGTTGCAAATACACATTCATCACAACATACAATACGCAGCGCATACCATTTGGACTTGTGTTTATCGCTTATTAAATGAGGCGTAAACACAAAAATACTATAATTGACTTTAATTATGTCACGCAGGATTAACCTAGGCTTTTTTAACGCAATATTTAACAGATTTTATTGGATTATCGAGGTCTTCGAACTGTTCATTATTATCCGAGGGTTCGTATCCCGTAAAAATTAATTTTTATTTATCGATTTATTAACATGAAATTGATTGAACAATATTTCGCATAAGAATTTCAATACTGCTGTAAATTTTTACCTATTAACTTTACAGCAAAAATATAAATACAGAATTTAAAAATGCATACAACAATTATTTGGCAACCTAAATATTAGTATTTCACGGTATGTCAATCAAATTAAAATCAATATTTATTAGGAAAATTGTAACATGGCCATGGAAAATTAAACAAAAACGAAAAATATTTGACATTTTATAAAACAATTTTAGGGTTATTTTTACATCACACATCCTGTAAGGGGGGTATAGGAATCATGCTAAAAATTCGGTAGTGAGTTTTTGGTGGATGAGCACGTTTTAGGGTCCCTAGAATACGATTTGGATCTCTGAAGTTACGGTTTCTCAAAAACTACTAAACTGAAAATTTTGATATTTTGTATATATCAATTGCATCCCCTTTAAAAGAGCTGATTAGTTTTTGATGATAATACAATAACCGGAAGTGGTAGTTTACTTGAAGCCCTGTGAAGTTATTTTTAAATATCTAAGAAAATTATGGATAAAGGACAATTTTATAATTGTTGTTTCAACATTTTTCTCTTATTGTCTCTATTTACGAATTACACGTTAAAAAACAATTTTGATATTTTCGTTTAAATATGCTAACCTGTACATTTTGAAAAAAACAAAGCAACAATTAAAAATGTCTTTATTTTAAATAAAATAAATTGTTGATGTAGTTATATAGATTAAATTAATTTAAATTCAACGTTTCGAATTATTACACATAACTCTTCATCAAGTTTTCTTTTGTTTCCTGAGATGAAGATTTATGTCTAATATAATTCGAAACGTTGAATTTAAATAAATTTAATTTACAGAACTACATCCAAAAGTCTTTTTATTTCAGTAATATGATTTCTGAAAGCTATTTCCAATTATTGAAGAGACTATTTTTTGTTTTGATTGATAAGAAATTTATGGCGGAAGGTATTATGGTGTCCATAACCGATTTTTTATTTAACACAAAGAAATTAACTCTCAAATTCGCCATTATATCATTACAATAGTCTATGAAATTTTTACAACTGTAATGAATAAAACTAAATCTGTTTTCTGAAATATCAAATATTCATTTTAATTTGATTGATATATCATGAAACAGTGATATTTAGATAACTAAATGCTCTTTATTGCATGCATTTTTATTGGTATTTACACTTTTGCTGTAAAGTGAATAGGTAAAAATTTATAGTAAATATTTTAAAAATAGCATTGAAATCCCTATATTCCATATTTCAATTCTACACTTGGTATACAACACAAACTCAAATATAGGAGTATTTATTAACTATTGTATTCGACTAATCTAGCAGGCGAAATCATGTTTAATATTGTTTCTACCAAAGATGCTGTGCACGCTAGACAAGCGTCTGTAGTTGAGTTTTTACATTTATATGAAATGGACGTTTCATTTTTTAGTGCTGGTATTATTAAATAAAATCAGTGTTATTGTAGTGAATTACAGTGAAACAAGTACAATAGTTTGTTTTCTAGTGTGTTCAAATGTTTCGTACAACACTCGTAGGAGGAATAAAAGTCTGCAAAGATTTTAAAGGTATTGCTATTAAATTTAATCTATCCAAATCGCGAATGTAACAGTTAATGGTAAACAACTCAAAAGTCAGTTATAAATAAATGAATAAAACACAACAAAGAAAATAATTAGATAGATTACCAAAAACCTTTGAACTTTATTAAGTGGGGTTGTCCAAGGAGTGTCAAATCGCGTTATTTTCGTATTGTCACAGTTGATGCAACTGTTAAGACAATTTCATAATGCACTCATCAAGGAAAGCATGCGAACGGAGTGACCTCTGACATGCGGGGGTCACCAGATCAAAGTGTGCACTGTTGCATACCTTTTATTAGATTTAGAGTTCACTGCAAGATGTATAATGTTGCTTTCGGGCTGTTTAAATTAATACAAAATAGTATTAGAGTATAAAAAGAGTTCTATATTGAATGGAGAAACCTGATGATCTTAAACTTTGTCTTATGTTTTGGGACGCTTCTAATTTAGTAGTAGTATGAATGTGTATGATTTTGGAGAAGACGCACGTCATCAAAAATATTACTAGATAATGACGTCACTATGCAACAACGTTTATATGGGATACTAATTTTTGTTGAAATGAAAATGCAATACGCGTTGCATCACACGTGCCGCCATTTTTTGACGTGATTTGTTGCAATAAATACAATATATTTATACATACATATTATAAAACATTGAATTGCGAGGAGCACAAATTTTAACAACACAGTAAAGTCTGACAGTAAAGTGATAGTTTAATATGAATTTTGTATGTAAACGTGATCATTTACCAATAGCAACAACATAGCGAACAAAAAATGAACTAGAATTATTATTAATAATTTAAAATTAATAAAATTGACTATAAAATCACTGGAAATTCCATTAATATATACTTTTCTTAATTCTAGTATTTTTTACGTCGTGTTTTTAAACATTAGCATACCTCAATAAACTTTATTATTTTTCACTTTATAAAGTTTTTTTTTTCAAGTTGATGACGTACGTCTTCTCCAAAATCATTTTGAGTATAGTATATTATACAACAAGCATGGAATGGTACTCATTTCCTAAGAGTATGAAATGGACATTCCATGCGAGTTGTACACTATACTTTTTGTATATTTATTTCATTTTATATCTACATTTTTATTATTTTGTTCGTTTCAGGTAAGTTGCTGATCTGTATTATTCTTTCTTTGCGCTGTTACAACTTTCATTCTACTAGAGTCAAAGTAAGTTACTTAATCTAATCTATTATTAATATAATATTAGAAGCCGAAAATAAAAATGCCTTAAATTCGTCGGATGCACATTCAACCAACAATCAATTTTCTTGAAACATTTCTTCAATTCTTGTTCAGTTTTCTATAAGCACATCTGTTTCAAAAGTCTATCATTAAATTCTTTTCAATCTCACACTCATTCTCTACATAATACAATCACTCTCCTCTCAAATACCTCATTTTCACAGTTGCTACATTTGCTACTACCAATGCATTTACTTTTGGAGCAAATGTATAAGTAGTGAACCCCAATTTTACTTTCTTATACAAAGTATAAGGAAGTATTGGAATCATGAAAAAAATCAATGACGTGATTTTTGCGGAAATACATATTTTGACGTCCATTGAATCCGTTAAGACCAATTTCTCAATGATGTTTGTGTGTGAGGATGGATGAATGGATGGATGGATGTCCGTGTGCGCAATATCTCATGAACAAGACAAGATATGTAAACGAAACTTGGAATTTATAAGTTTCATGAAAATATTAATAGTTGATTTTAAATGAAACTGAAAAACCGGAAGAGGAAGTTTACTGGACACACAAAACAATAAATTCCATTTTTTTCTAAAATAGAATTAGCTTTGAAAAAAGTTTCCAATGAAAGATGTTAGCAAGAACATTTGGAATATAAAATGTTATTTGCACTTTTCTTGTACATGCTTCTAATTTTGAGAAAAACTGAATTATATATTTAATATTATATTTCAGTAATCTTAGTTACACTGGGAACAAAACCTAAAATATTTTTAACATGTCAAATAATTGTGATGTGTCAAAAATATTTGTCGTTTAAAGTATTATATGAGCAATATTTGTATTATTAGTTAGAATGTTTTAAACACTAGATATTAATTTATATTTTAAATTGAAATCATAGCTGAGAATATAAAATTATACAGGTATAATAATAAGTCATACATGTTCAGTTGGTTTTGTTTGTATAAGAAAGTAGTGTGGTGCCCACACCAGATTTTTATTAACTGTCAATTCTGAAAAGCGCGGTGTATCCTTCCAGCTGACGTTCCTGGCAACGTTTCCTGTTGAAAATAAACACAGAACTAAAATTAATCCGTGCCATTAAATATGGTTTTGGCGGAGTGCTAACTAAAGCCAAAGCCATTGCACAGAATTAAAATGGAAATTTGCCATTTGGAGTAGGCGTTGCTTACGAATAGTGTTGCTAGATTTTGTTGACGTAAAAATATCTTCGAATATGTCAGGAATTCAAGTACCTACTTGGAAAATATGCTTTGAAGAAACTCGGTCAATGACAGTTTCAACAATAAAGAATTAAAACGAGAAATTATTGAGCCAGGAGGAAAATCATGTATACTTGTAGGTATATTTAGAATTCTTTGTTCTGAGATATAAATACCAAGTGCGATAACATATTTAATTTAGTTTGTGTGCTCATAATACAGATAAGAACTTATTTATTGCGGACATGGAGATATATTTTACGTAATAGTTTATTTTATGCGGTAAATAGCACCATGGCCAAATTAAAATTAAAATTTCTACATTCTTGTTAATTTAAATAACAATAAATACAAATTAAAATAAGTTTGAAATTCTTTTAGAACTCAAAGTAAAAAAAAAATCTGATGTACGGTACAAAATATTATATATTTTGTTACCTCTAAATCTAATGAAAATTAATAAAATTAGTGTAATCAAAATAGATGTAGAATTAAATATTCTTCAACTTTCAAAATAACATAAATTGTTGAAAAAGGAAATTTAACCATGTTAAGGGCTTCAAGTAAACTGCTACTTCCGGTCGACCAATTTTATCCAAAATCTAATCATCTCTTCATTTAAATATAAGAAGCAATAATAAGCAATAATTACAGCGACTGGTGTGAGACTGGAACAAATGAATGAATTTGTATATTTGGGAAGTATTGAACGGGAGATTGAAAGGCGGGTGTCTGCAGGGTGCAAGGTATTGGGTGCTCTGGGTACATTTGCTCGAAACGTGAATGTATCTACAGATGCTCGATTGAGTGTTATAATGGTGTGTTAGTGCATTGATGTATGGTTCTGAATGTTGGGTGTGGATGAAGAAACATGAACGACGTATAACTGCTGTGAAATGAAGTATTTGAGAGGAGCGTGATCGTGTCCACATTGGTGTATGATGAGTGTGAGATTGAGGAGGAGCTTGTTAAGAAAGTGGGAGGGTGAATGAAAAGTTGTTGAAACTAATATATGCGGGTGAGGTTGAGGGTGAACCATTGTGTGGACGTCCGAGGAATAAGTGGTTGAGTGTGATTGACACAAATTTAAATTAAAGTTCTATATCTGTAAGAAAACACCCGTTATTTATTAGAAATCTAAATGTATTTCCTATGGAAATGTTAAAGTCAATTTCTTATATCTGCGCAACATCTGTATGAAGGTTGATGTTTATTTACTAAGGAGCGTTTCTTTGCTAAACATCGTTCTTTTTTGGATCTTGATGTTTGCAGAAATCTGCAAGATTGAAAATTGATTTTCTGCTGTGGAAATAAATGATGAAAATCTTGTTAAGTGTTTCGTTCTATAACAATATTATAATTACTATGTATATTTATTAATTTATTGCTGGGTTTTTGTTGTTTTGAAATAAAACAAAATTTAAAAAATTCTATTTCCGACTAATTAATGTAAAAGGTGTTTTCTGTTTTCATTTTTGTAGTAATACTAAATTATATTACTTGTTTAAAATTCACAATGTCAACCAAGGAAATGAATTTTGCGCAATGAATTACCATAAAAATTGTTTAGTTCCAGCTGTCATTCTAATCATTACAATTGTTAAAACCGATTAAATATATTATACTGAAGAAGGTCAGCTGCAGTATTTATATTCATTATGTCTAATTATAGCGAAAATATAAAAATTCAAATGTAATTCTATGTTTTGCATTTTTTAAATGTCACTGGTTTCATTAATTCATTCAAATTCGTATTATTCATGTTTCCGTTAGTTTTGAAATTATATCAGTGATGAAATAATCGTAACCGAAACCATTCTATTATCAAATAGCAAGGTGGGGTGATAGAACAAACAAAATAAGGTCACATTGAAAACGGAAATACTCAAATGGAAGATTCAAAATATAGATACACAAGTAGACGTAGATTCACATATCTATATTTTTTATTAGTATACATAGAGGGATGTGTTATTAGTTATTACCATAGTTACAGTCAAAATGATTGACAGAAATGTATTAAAGCTTTTTTACCTCCCGCCACATCCTGTAAGGGAGGTAAAGGAATCATGCTAAAAATTATGTAGTGAGTTTTCAGTGGATGAGCACATTTTAGGGTCCCTAGAATACGATTTAATAGTTTCGCAATGATGTCTGTCTGTCTGTTAGTCTGTGTGGATCTTTTGAGTTACGGTTTCTCAAAAACTACTAAATGAATTTTTGATATTTTGTATATATCAATTGTATCCCTTTGGAAGAGCTGATTAGTTTTTGGTGATAATCTAATTACCGGAAGTGGTAGTTTACTTGAAGCCCCATCAAGTTATTTTAAAATATGTCAGTAAATTATGGTTTAATGAAAGCTTTATTACTAGAATAATGTTTTAAATATTATTATCTACAATTATTGTTTGAAACATTTTCCTCTTACTGTCACCATTTACGAATTACAACACGTTAAAGAAAAATTATATTTTAATATTTTCGTTTAAATCTGCGAATCTGTTTTTTGAAAAAACAAAACAACGGTTGAAAAACCTTTTTTTTGACATGTTATGTGAAATCACAAAAGTAAGTACATTAGTACATTAGTGTTTTTACTTTTAGTAATCTTTGAAGAGTAACTCTAAAGTTAGTGGTTGTTTAGCATTCTGCTTATAATTATCAGTCAAATTTTAAATTCCATGTTGTACAGTTAGTAAAACAACACATATTAAATCATTAAATTATTAGATTTACAAATTTCTCTTCCTGCGTTTGGCAGCTACAACATATTAAAAACTAAACATGGCATGACAGAAACAAAACAAAAATCATGTTCATGAAAAATTACATAATTCATGCGTACTACTATCGTATGCTCAATGAAATTAATTGGTATTCTAAGCACGCGAGTGCTGTTTTCTGTTCATTCCGCACTCATCTGTAAACCATCACGCACGAGAACTAACAACACACACATATTTGAAGAGACCTTCAAGTGTCAGACATTCAAAAATCAAAACAGAAGAAGATCCATTCGACGCACACTTGGCACTCTACCAAATATTCTACCGATAACAGTGAATCAAAGGATCATGAGAAAAAATAACTTATACTGTAATTATTTATTAATAATTACTGTGAATAATATTCAAAGAATTTAAACTAAATAAATTGTTCAGTGTTGGTTCGTAGAAAATATCTAGTTCTTTAGAATTACAGTCCATTTCAGTTCTACCCTCAACAGCAGATGTCAATATGTGTTTTGATATATTTCGCAGATCATAGTAATGTTCTTGTATTGTTGATAACCCTGGACAATACTACTTTAAAAGTTACGCTAACGGCACACTGGAGTCTGGGAAACCCAAGAAAAGAAAACAATTTTTGGATGTATTTCTAAGGATTTTACCTATGGAATATTTGTTTCCCTTTCTGAATCATATATTTTATTCAAAACACAGCATTTTGCCAATTTTTTACCTACCGCCACATCCTGTAAGGAGATTTAGGAATCTTGCTAAAAATTCGGTAGTGAGTTTTCAGTGGATAAGCACGTTTTAGGGTCCATAGAATACGATTTTTGTCTGTCAGTCTGTCTGTGTGGATCTTTGGAGTTACGGTTTCTCAAAAACTACTAAACTGAACATTTTGATATTTTGTATATATCAATTGAACCCTTTGGTAGCGCTGATTAGTTTTTGGTGATAATCCAATAACCGGAAGTGGTAGTTTACTTGAAGCCCTATCAAGTTATTTTGAAATAGCTGAGTAAATTATGGTTTAATGACAATTTTACAATTGTTGTTTAAAACATTTTTCTCTTACTGTCTCCATTTACGAATTACACCAGGTTAAATAAAATTATTATATTTTGTCATTTTCGTTTAAATCTATTAATCTGTGCTTTTTGAAAAAACAAAACGAATCTTGAAAAATGTTTTTGACATGTGGCATAAGTGAAAATTAAATGTTTTGAAGGGATGAGCGTTTCTTGATAATGGTGATACATATTCCTGCATCATTTGATAAGAAATCTATGGCGGGAGGTATTGTGGTGACTATGAGAATTATAGATATTGATTAAATTAAATTAGATGAAAATCGTGAGGTTTTTAGACCTCAGTGTAACATTCCAGGGTTCAAATCAATGCTCAAAGGACGTCATGATTAGTATATTGCTGAGAAGCTTCGCAAAATGGAAACAGTTCGTTTATTTTCTAAACAATACAATGTTGTATCAATCTCGATCTTTGAAAGTTATTGTAGCTGCGGAAATGTCGTACATAGTGGTCATTTTCATGACTTACTTGCGGAGAAATGTGTAAACAAACGAGCGTCCTTGTGGAAGCGCATACACGTGCTACGCCCCTCGCCCCCCTGGAGATAGATAATCCCCCCTGTCACTCCTGCTAACCACACTCCGCACTAGTTTCCGTCTCCGTCGTCACCAGCTATTATTATATTAAGAAAATGCGCTGCCGGCCACCGCAGCCATCTCTGATGGGATTTGCGAGCTCCACGCAATATAACCAAGGATTGCGTGATGGTGTTTGCTGTTTACTTTGCTCTCTTGTTTATTGTTATTCGTTTGCTTCATTTGTCAGCTTTCACGCTCATAAATACGAACACATCTACTACAAGAGAATGGGTCTTCTATATCTTTATGTCCGGTTTCATAAACACTTGTATGTTAAAAAAATCTGGTGTGGGCACCATACTACTTCCTTATACAAATAAAACCAACTGACTTGTTACTTACGTATAACTATTGTGACATTTATTTGACATATGGATATTATACCTGTTTAATTGTGTCTCAGCTATGATGTTATGTATAATTTAAACATAGCTGTAGTACGCATTGTAATATGTCTTATATTTATCGAAATATGGCGATTTGTAATATTTTTCAAAATACGGAAATTTCCCCAAATATGATTTAAAATTGTAAATTTTTTTTATTACATTTCTTTATAATATTCGCGCTAAGAAACCCATTGCAGCAGAGCGCATCGTCATATCTCTAATATTTTTCGAGATATGACGATTTTTTATATTTTCCGAAGAGCAACTTTGAGGGGCTGTAACTCGAAAACTATACCAGATATCGAAAAATGTATCCAGTTTTGTGCTTTTAGCGCCATTTATAATAAATTAGTAAATTTTGAAAATTTTGAAATTTTTTTGAATTTTTTTTCAAAATTTCGATTGGAGATATCTCGACAAATATGACAGATACAGACTTGCAGTGTTAACCAATCGCTTCAGCTCGGCGAAATACATAAACCCTGAAAATTTCAGAAAATTCGGACAACCGGTTGAAATGTTAGAGCAAAAAGTCTGAAAATGGCCAAATTCAGCCCAAACGTCAAGGGGTACCTATTGACTTTTTGGGCAAAAATCGCCATTTTAAGGTTTTTTGCTCTAACTTTCCATCCCGTAAAGCGATTTTTATGAAACTTTGCATACTTATGTATTTCGACGAGCTGAATCGATTGGTGAACACTGCAAATCTGTATCTTTAATATTTGTCGAGTTATCGCCGATCGAAATTTTGAACAAAAATACAAAAAAAATTCAAATTTTTTAAAATTTGCTAATTTGTTATATAATGCACCAGATACGTTAAACTGAAGAGAATTTTTAGATATCTCGTGTAGTTTTTGAATTACAGGCCCTTAAAGTTGCACTTCGAAAAATATCAAAAATAGACATATCTCGAAAGATATTAGAGATCTGACGATGCGCTCTGCTACAATGGGTTTCTTAGCGCTTATATTATAAAGAAATGTAATAAAAAAAATTTACAATTTTAAGTGTGGATATTCCGTGAGTTTCAAATTTTTCTATCGGTATGTGAATCTGTATTGAATGATTAATAATTACAGTCATCATGAATACATTAAATGTCGAGAAACGTGTAAATATTAGAATGTATTATGGGGGCGCAGCGCAAGACAAATATCTGAATACTTCACAGGAATGAACGCCGAAAGGTTTCTAAATTGATTGAATATTTAAAACAAATTGCAAGCACTATACGTCAGTAGCAATAAAAAGAGTAGGCGGAAAATTAAGAATTATTATTATTAATTTCATTAAATTACGGTATCAAAATAAATTAATATGTATTAAATAAGATGTAGGGATATTGGTAATATCGTGATATAAACTTTGGATGCATAATTTTTTGCCGCACACTTTTTATTTACAAAAAACTGATTTCACATGTTATCTACCTATTTAAAAAATATTATTAATTATTAAGATATTAGAGTTTTAAAGACCTCTATCTACGCTATTCTAAATTATTTGTACTATTCTTATTATTGAGCTGTCAGAATGTCGAAGTGTCAAAATACTACTTCAATTTTTTTAAATCGGCTTATGTTATTGAGAACAATTAGTTCAATATTTATCAGGACCCGAGAAGTGCAATTAATTTAACAAGTCGTTTATCACGTTGGTGAAACAATATTTGATATTTACCTACACGATAACAGATTTAACTCCATGTTAAAATTGAACAAGTGTTTATGAAACCGGACATTCGTTGACAATATTTGTTGCTTGTAAATATGTGGAAGCTGTGACATTACCGTTGATTATCAATGATGTCAACAATGAAAACTGCAAGGAATTATTTCCGCAATAGCAGCCGGCGCCAGTGGTGCCCTCATGCGGCGTTCCTACCTATTACTCGCGACTAATTTGGTACATTGTGTGTAATTTTATTCGCGACATGTTTACCACAACAACAGTAACTCATTTAACTGCTACATGTTAAGAATTGAATTCGTGAAAACTTTCATCGATTAGAACACTTTGCAATTTTTAAATTGCTCCTTGACATTTTAATTATTGATTATAATTCTTTAACATTTATGGTGGTACTGAATCAATAATTTAATTGGTTGTTATTGATTTATGTCATCATCAAGCACTTACTAATTATGCAATTACATAATTGATATAATTCATTATAAATTACTATTTATTCTCAACTGCATATTTAGATTCTTGCCACTATAATTGGCAAACCGATATGCGTTGGTGTTAGCGTGTACTTATAGAGGGTTGTATTGTACATTCCGAGTCAAAAGTCTTTTTAATGAAACATTTAATTAATTTACATTATATATCGATCCTTTTTCTGGTCACAAGTTTTTATAATTATTATTTCCTCTAGCGTAGAATTGGACGCAGATACATGTTAAAAAAAAATTTGACGTGTCCAGCACAAAACCTCCCGCCCAATACTACTCTTAAACGGTACAAAATAATATTTGATGATACAGAAAAATACTTTCTTAATTGTTTATTTTCTATTTATGTTTATGAAATTTAATTTTCTTTCGTATATTTATTTAATTTTTGACATATGTGTCACATTTCGTAAAAAATTGAAAATTTTTGAGTGTTTCCATGGTGTAGATGGAATGCAAGATTAATGAAATTAATTTTTTTTTGTATTTTATTATCTCTAAATCTAATGAAAATTAATAAAATTAGTGTAATCAAATAAATGTAAAATTAAATACTCTACTATTTTCAAAATAACATAAATTGTTGAAAAATTAAATTTAACTGTGTTTTTTACGGAAAACTGTTCAGGCATCTAGTGAACTGTTACTTCCGGTTGACCAATTGTATCCAAAATCTAATCAGACATATAAATATAAGAAGCAAAAATAGACAAAATTGAATTTTTTGTATTATAGTAATTGAGTTAAGCGAGACGAAAAAATTGGCGCAGATTGCACACACACACATACACACACATACATGCACACATACATACATACATACATACATATATACATATATACAGACATATATACATATTTGCAGACAGCATTGTGAAAATAGTAAAATTGTATTGTAGGGACCCCAAAACGTGCTTATTCTTTGATAAATCGCTACCCAATTTTTTGACAAAAAACAATACCTACCTTACTTAGAGGTAGGCGAAAAAAAAACAATAATTCGTCCTAAATAATGCAAAATTATAATTATTATTTATTTATGTATTTATTATCATTATTTAGACGTAACCTAATCTAACCTGACTAGGGGCTCTGGATTAACTATAATTATTAATTATTTATCAATCATTTTAATTATCAACATTATAATCAGCGCTATGCTTATACTGTTGAATTTCATTGTTATTACCTACAACGTAAGCGTGATTTGCAATTTAAAAATCTAGCGCAGTTCGTACTGTCTAGCCAGTTATTTATAATTATAATTATTCAATTCCATAATAGGTGATTTGTCACTAGTCTTCATTATTATCATACGAGTATAACCCCACATTATGCGCCTTGACGTAATGGCACCAGCTGGTTTCCGGTTTGACCGGGTGACCTGTCCAAAGGTAGACTGGTTATTGGTTATGCTGTGGTCAACCAGCGGTACTTGCAACAGACCAAGTTCTTCGATGCCTCCTAGTCCAGTCTTGAGTCGCTGATCGAGTTTACCAACTACGATGGGTCTTTTATAATTTCTAACAGTTTTAATTAACCAAATTATAAAATAAGTGAACAACATGCGAGTACAAAGACAAAGGCTTGCTTTTAAAACTAAATATATTTATGTTTAAATTAGAAAAATGGTAATGCATGCTTGTAAAGGTAATATGCATAAAAACCAGAATACGGAAGAGCTGTTATTCGTAAATTAATTCAGAATTTACAGATTAAATATTAAGTCAACAAGTTTAATATGTAAATGAAGTTCTTGATCAATAACCTGGACCTCTGAATATGAGAGGAAATATGTGACAGGCTAAAATTTAAATCATTTTTAACGGTAACGGTAAATAAGTTCAAGTATATTCAAAATTTGTTGTCGTTTATCATTAGCTTATATGTTTTATCCGATATATCTATTATTTTGGCAATCTCACTTACGATTAAGTATCTAAACATCGACCATTTTGTCTATGATTTTTTTAAATCAGTAAGCACCTTCGGAATACAGTAGGTATAATAATATTTAGTATAGTAGTAAAAAATTTGATGACACAATGTGTATATCATATATCTATTAGTTTTTTGAAATAACTTAAAAATTAGAGCAAATCTGCAATTGCGGACCTCAAAAATTGATTCCTCGGGCAATTTTACATTGGTATAGAAAAAAATTCCAAATTTCTACGGCTAATATTAAGTAAAATAAATAATTAATAAATACGCCATATGTTTTACATGTACTTGTATTTACCCCCTTCAATTTTCTGCAATATCTTAAATACAAGATGAGATCTGCAACTGCGCACCTCAAAAATGGATTCCTTGGATAATTTTACATTGGTATAGAAAAAAATTCCAAATTACTACGGCTAATATTCATTAAAATAAATAATTAAATAAATACGCCATATGTTTTACATGTACTTGTATTTGCCCCGTTCAATTTTCTGTAATATCTTAAATACTAGATGAGATCTGCAACTACGGACCTCAAAAATCGATTCCTCGGACAATTTTACATGGATACGGAAAAAAATTCCAAGTTTCTACGGCTAGTATTAATTAAAATAAATATCTAATTAAAAAGCCAAATACTTTACATGCACTTCTATCTACCCCCCTTTCAATTTTCGGCAATATCTTGTAAACTAAAAGAGATCTGCAACTGCGGACCTCAGAAATAGATTCTACGGAAATTTCTACATCGATTGAAAAAAAAATTGTTAAGATAGCTCAACTAGAACGGTTTTTAGAGCTAATCCCAAATTTCCTAATTACATATTTTAGCACATTTTAATGCACTTGAATGCATTGAAATGCATTTTCATATGCGCCAATGATAGTAACGCACTATATCAACCCTTTGAATTATAAACGTCAAAAGTCATACTGTTGGATGACTAATTCTATAATAATTTCAAAATTATGAAAATCCTACCTCAAATATTTCAATAATTAGGTCAAATTTTGATAAAAATGGGGTTGGTATCGAAAGTTTGGGTGACAAAGACTTTAAAAATACCCCTCCGGGCCGTTTTAAACGTTTTTAAATTGAAAATAACTCAATTTAAAGTTAAAAGTGGGGTTAGATTTCCAAATTTAATAATTTTTGCTTCATTTTAGCCGATTTCCAGCCAAATCACTAGCTATAGCACGTTTCAAAATGATTTGTACATGTTAATTATAAATAATTTTTTTTTAATTAATTCCCATAATTTTAATTTCCTATAAATTGTTATTTCCACACGTAGAAAGTTGGATTTTTTTTCCATACCGATGTAAAATTTTCCGTAGAATCCAAATTTGAAATTTTCAATTGCGAATCTTTTTTTGTTTTTGAGTTATTTTGAAAAATATGTCAAAAAGTTGTGTTTAATTTATTTAATAATTTTTATTTTAGTTCTGGTCGAAATAAATTCGAATTTTTTTCAGTACCGTTGTGAAATTGTCCTAAGAATCCATTTTTGATATTTTCAGTTGCGTAAATATTTTCAATTTTGAGTAATTTTGGAAATACTAATCGATTTTTGAATGCACATATCTCGTAAACTAAAAATGATAGAAGACTGCGGTTTTCAAAATTAAGCTCAGAAAATTAAACAAATTTATAGAAAAATATTGTGGGGGGCTTAGGAAAACATAAAAATTTTGGAAATTTTGGAAAATAAAAATGGGTAAATATTACCCGAACCCTATCGAGTTTGGTATTAAATTAAAGGGCTCGGAGAGAAGAGTCGAACAAAAATGTCAAAAATTAAATTCGGGCGATCGTCAATTGTTTTTTCTGAAAGGTGTTAGAATTGTATCGAATTTGGTATCAAATTAAAGGTCTCGGGAAGGAGATTCTAACTAAATATGAAAAATTATTTTTGGTCGATCGTCTATTGTTTTTTCCTGAAAATTGATATAATTGTATTGAGTTTGGTATCAAATTAAATGTTTTGAAATGGAGAATATAACTGAAATATCAAATATTATTTCTGACTGATTGTCAATTGTTTTTTCCTAAAAGTAAATAGAATTTTATTGAGTTTGGAATTAAATTAAAAGTTTTGAAAAGAGAATCTAACTGAAATATCGAATATTAATTTTGGCTGATCGTCAATTGTTTTTTCCTGAAAGTAGATAGAATTTCATTGAGTTTAATATCAAATGAAAGGTTTTGAAAAGTAGAATCTTACTGAAATGGCAAATATTATTTCTGACTGATTGTCAACTGTTTTTTCCTGAAAGTAGATAGAATTGCACTGAATTTGATATCAAATTAATGGTTTTGAAAAGGAGAATCTAACTAAAATGTCAAATATTATTTCTGACTGATCGTCAATTGTTTTTTTCTAAAAATAAATATAATTTTATTGTGTTTGGTATCAAATTAAAAGTTTTGTAAAGGAGTATCTAAATGAAATATGGAATATTAATTTTGGCTGATTGTCAATTGTTTTTTCCTGAAAGTAGTTAGAATTGCATTGCATTTGATATCAAATTAAAGGTTTTAAATGGAGAACAAACTGAAATTTCAAATATTAATTTTGACTGGTTGCTAATTGTTTTTTCCTGAAAGATGAGAGTTTAACTTAAATATCGAAAAGTATATTTGGACGATCGTCAATTGTTAGGTATCCTTCATATTTCTCTGGTACATAAAATATATTATTTTATTATAAAAGAACTGCTCCAAGTTCCTGTAGTATCAACAGTGGTGCTTTACTATTTAGTGTCTACCACACATAATAATAAATTAAGGGCCATTCTAATTTGCATGTGTTTTATCTGCAACTTCTCTCGCTCTTCGTGTGTACGTGTAGAGTTTTCTAGGCGGCGGTATCTCACCCGGCGGTGTCACTGAACCCGCTGGCTGTGTGGGTGTCAGAATGTTTGAGTTTAGTATTTTAGCGTGAGGCACGCGGCGTTCCTGAATTATTCACGGTTTCACGCGTAAATAGGCACGCACCACGCGCGGGAACATCGGTCGCGAATCGTACTAGCAACGGAAAATCTTCTCTTGCCGTGGGGACCAAACAAATTGGGTTGTTACTGAAAAATATTCGGAGGAGGAAAAGAATAATAGTGATGTGTTCAACACATAACCTTCCGCAATTTTTTTTTTTTTAAACGGGACAAAATATAGTCTGGTGAATTGATTTAGAGCAAAATACTTCAAACAAAGCGTGTAGATAATTTAATTCTGCATTTAAGTCACTATTCATATTTTATTTACACCTTTTGTAACACGTAAAAAATTTTACTTGTTACTCACTTGTAAACACAATTTACCCAAGTTCTCTATTGCCTTTGAAAATGATTAGTTACAAGTTACTAATTGACAGCTGCATTGTAAAATTTTTACAAGTTAATAAACAAGGTAAACAATACACGTTGCCACAGTATTGCGTACAAGGCTTATGCGAAATCATTTCAAATTATTTTTGACAGAACAGTTGTGTGTAACTGACAGTACTTGGTTATAATTTTATTTTGATTTACAAATGAGTAACATGTAAAATGTTGTACAATACACGCAAGGTAACTGTTATACTGCTTCCAAGAGGTGACAGGCTCGCCGGTCATTTCCTTCATTCAGCAGTAAAAACTGTTTTACCTTGCTTGTAATGTAAATTACCGTGCTTGTAATGTAAATCACGACAGTGAATTATGTTTCACACAGCCAGAAATCCATAATTCACGGTTATTTAAAGTCGTGATGTGGATCACCAAGCAACGGTTCAAACAGTTGACATGTAGTCAGTTGTCATTGTGTATTTTCCGCATTTACAGGAGTAAAAAAGTATTGAATTATATTCAGGATTATGGTTATTATTCATTCATCTATTCGAATTGGTTTATATTAAAATTAGATTTTATAAGTTTATCGCAGCTGCAAACTAAATTAAATATAGCCAGTCTATTTTCAACTTGTGACGTTTCAATTTGAATCCAGCCAATATTTTTATTATATACTATGTTATTATTTCCGCAATAACAAATGGTTTATCATTTATAAAAAGCGAAATTCTTTCAGAATTATTTTTAGATATTATACTGGAACTAAATTTAAATGTTAAATACACATGGTGTCAGAATAATAGCGCAATAAATTTATGAGCGAATCAAAGCTGATTCACAAATTAATTAAATAGAGTAAACATCATATTTTATGCTGTATCCTTTGTTGTTATACTGTGAAAGGAAATTTATTTAAAATGCTGTGATTAAATTTTTATTTACTCATAAATTTTCACAAATTAATCTCGATATTTATCTATAATTTAACAATTTAATTATAGGTATGTTTTTACCTCCAGCCACATCCTGTGCGGTATAGGAATCATGTTAAAAATTCGGTAGTGAGTTTTCAGAGGATGAGCACGGTCTAGGGTCCCTAGAATACGATTTTAATAATTTGGCGATGATGTTTATTTGTGTATCTGTGTATGTGGATCTCTAGAGTTAATTATTCACGTAAACAATTCCACATATCCTTGAAATGTGTGCATGTCAAATAAGTTTTTAATTCTCTGTTAACATCAGTCTGATTAACTGTATATAATCAACACTTTTATACTCAACCAATAATTAAGTCATAGCATCTGTTTTCTATCCTTGAACTTGAATAATAAAAACATTAAAAACTCGATTATATAATTACAAAATGTGTGATAAGTGCTACGTTGATTTACGTAAAGAAATTACAGTAATTCTAGTTTGTGCGGATGACAACGTTGACCCCAGTTGACCTGAGTGTTCCTACACACAAATATGATTGCAACGGAAGTGCCACTAGCAGCCTGATAAACTAATTAAATATCAGGTTTTTACAAAGAACACGATGCTGCTGCTGTTCATTTTTATTTTTTTAATTGTTATTAATAGCTTTCTTCCTCTTCAAGGATATTATGTTTGAAGAATGACCATCAACCACTAAAATATAATAATACTGGAACGTTCACTGACGATGGAAATGCGAGCCGAGAGTCAGGCTAGTGAGGGCTATCCGACTTTATTGTTTAAAATCTTTAAAATAATTTTTCGCACCGCCGTCCGACATTGGCACAATTACATATCTCTAAAGCGGTCGGAAATCATGTTTTTGTCGAACTAGTTCGACAAAAATTGCTAACTTTTTATGGTTATATGTTGGCATCACTTCACTAATTTTAGCTAACTTCTGACGCTAGAAATGTCAAAATATTACATTAACTTAAAAATATCATGGCAATATATCTACCATTGAGTATTTGCAATACAAGAAAACAGAATATTTATGGATTTTAAACATATTTGTAAGTAATTATAATTGAATTTGCAGTGTAAATATGTTGATATTTTTGGTTATGATATTGGAAAATAAACATAATTCAAATATTGTGAAGTTAGCAACATAAAAAAATTCCCTTCCATTAAGAAAATGAGTAATAAATTAAATTTATTTATTAAATTTACATAAATGTTGGCGCGAAAAATCTTGTGTATCCCTCGGTTGGAAACTATTTTGCGAGTGCTCGTATTTGTAGGACTCGCCTACGGCTCGTCCTATCAAAATAAACTCGCACTCTGAAAATAGCAGTTTCCAACCTTGTGATACATATAACTATTATCCAACACCTCTCAATAAATGCTCTATAAGTATGGCGATTTTAAACAAGCAAAGTAACAGATTATCCACTAGTGGGTATAATTTTGAGGAAAACCACTAGTGAGTATTTTTTTATTTATAACAATAATAATAACACACAAAGTAAACAACTTAGTAATCTTTCGTCTGTCCAGAAACAATCGTTTAGCGCACTCGAAGTTAAAAATAATCGTATTTACTTCGCACGTTTGATTTATTGGGTATTTATTCTGTGATTGGAGGTGCGAGCTGGAGTGGGTGTACAGCTGCAAGTGAAAAGGTCATGTACGAGAAGATTTATGTATGTGAACGAAATAAAAAGCTATGGGTACTTGTATTTGTAGTTATATTGAAATGTTTAGTGGTGAATTAATTTATTAGTGAGAGATTTATGTCAAACACTATTCATATAATAATAATGTTGTTAACTATAGTCACACTCACCTCTAAAGTCTAAACTATGAGAAATATTTTAATAGTAATATTCCCCAACTTTAGTTTGAACTTTCTTTTTAGCAAACAACAATTAATTCTTTTACGATCTCATCAAAAATCATTTATTTCGTTCATATTTTATTTCTTGTCATTTGTAATTCGACTAATTTGCGTCAATTTTGACCAATAAATTAGTCAATTTATTCACGAAATAGAACATATTCCAGTTTTAGACAATTTTCTAGGGAATTCTAAAAGATTTTAGTCATTGCAATCAGAAACTTTGTACCTCTAACCACATCGTGTGTATCATGCTAAAAATTCGGTAGTGAGTTTTCAGTGGATGAGCATGTCTTAGGGTCCCTATAATAAGATTTTAATAGTTTCACAATGATGTCTGTGTGTGTGGATGTCTAGAGTTATGTTTTCCCTAAAACTACTAAACAGAAAATTTTGATATTTTGGGTATATCAACTGTACCCTCTTTGAAATAGATTATTAGTTTCTGGTGATAATTCAATAACCGGAAGTGGTAGTTTATTTGAAGCCCTAGCAAGTTACTTTGAAATATCTCAGTAAATTATGGTATATGGACATATAAAATTGTTGTTTGTAACATTTTTCTCTGGATGTCACCATTTTCGAATTACAACACGTTAAAGATAACCTCCCGCCTAATACATCTCGTAAACGGTACAAAATAGTATTTGATGATACAGAAACATACCTTAATTTTTGTTTATTTTCTATTTAAAATTAGGTAATTTAATTTTCTTTCGTATATTTATTTAATTTGTTGACATATATTCCACTTAGAAAACAGATCCACAATCACAATGACATGTGTCACATTTCGTAAAAAAAATTAAAAATTTTAACTGTTTTCATGGTGTACAACCAATGCAAGATTTATGAAATTTAATTTCTCTATATTTTATTATCTTTAAATCTAATGAAAATTGATACAATTATTGTAATCAAAACAGATGTAAAATTAAATGTTCTACAATTTTCAAAATAATACTAATAAATGGTTGACCAATTTTATCCAAAATCTAATCAGCTCCTCATATAAATATAAGAAGCAAAATACACAAAAATCTATTACTTTTAATTTATGCGAAACGGAAAAATCGGTACAGAAGTAGGCGGGAGGTAAAAAATCACATAAGAGGAACCAAAGAGATAGAGTTGAAGTAAATTATTTTTATTATCAGATGTCAAAAGATCCAGATTGATCCACAAACATACAATGACTAAAATTGATGCATTACAATATAATAATGATTATATATATTGAAAACATCGCATTGTGTTAGTGGGACAAACGAATATAAACCATTGATTAGATACCAACCAGATTCATGTAAGTGATTATGAAAATGTGATAATGATAAACGTACTTATATAAAAATTAATATTGATGAAAACCCAAAAGTCAAAACGTCTTGTCAAGATCTTACAAACAAATTACATTATATTGCGTTCTCTGAAGTTATTTGCCGATAACTGTGCGTGTACTATTGATCGCAAGCCATTAATAATCCTGACGAAATCACATTGTTGTTCGTGTTCAACTTTCACGAGAATTGAAACAAATTTGGCTGAAATAATGAAGTGTATCATTAGCACTACGTCGGCATTTT
Organism: Poecilus cupreus; assembly: GCA_963942605.1. Taxonomy (NCBI): domain Eukaryota; kingdom Metazoa; phylum Arthropoda; class Insecta; order Coleoptera; family Carabidae; genus Poecilus; species Poecilus cupreus. The sequence continues at coordinate 14,553,737 of OZ012730.1, forward strand.
CTTTTGCTGTTAGCAATCTTGCGAGCGTGGTTATATAATTGTATATTTGATACCATTATAATGTTTTGTAGTATTATTACAAAGCAAAATAAATACATAATTTCATCTAGATTCAGTGTGAATAAGGAGTAAATTTATGAATCTAGTAGCTAGCTAGCGTTTGCTATAATTGATAGATTCAAACAGATGAAAAGTACTATAAACATGAACGGAATTTTGCTGGTACTGCCATCTTGTGTCAGTCAAGTTAGGTGGAATTCTGATAATAGACAAATCCAAAACAGTATTTTAAAATTGTTAAGTAATAGAAGTCAAATACTTCATATATTTCACTACATTTTATATTATTTTTATAGTTGTTTTGCAAACATGGATAATATTGATGACATTATAAATGAATTTTTATACATTTGACAGTTCTAGAAGGTTCGCTAGCTCATCTAGAGCAAATTTATTTCGTTAGGTCGCTAGTCTAGCTGCTGAAATCTAGCGGTTACTTAACAATACGTTCAGCTATGACCACTAGATCGCTAACCATCTAGCTGTTAGGTTCGGATGAACGCGCCCATTGTTAAGACAATACAAGTCTAGAATTAAATCATTTGGAATAACTTTAAAAGAATTTCTGTAATCAGTATTTTATGGAAAGATTATAAATTAATAAAAATCACTAACATAAAGGTTTCATTTGGCCCAAAGTATTGAAGATACAAAGAACACTGTTACACAAATATTACAATTTGTCTAAAACTTAAAAGGCCTAAAACTGTACAAAGTACATATTTAAAAACGATATTTTTGGTTTGATCAACTTAAACTTAGTCTATATAATGATAATCATGTAAAAAGTTTTTAGGTTATATGTAGCAATTATTTTTTCATTCCTGCTGAAATCTTTGTTGAGCCGTATCTCGAAAACTATAAAAGATATTTAAATTTCGCGAACAGCGTTATACGCGCCTTGATTTATAGTAACTTACAAAATATAAAAGAGTTCAAAATGTTTTGCGGTGCAGCGCTGAAAAATAATAGAAAAACTCCTGCTGAAAATATTTGATTAGCCATATCTCCAAAACTATACCAAATATTTTAATTTTGTTGACAGTTTCGGATTCAGGATTAAAAGCTTAATGTTTTAGTGGAGTATAAATTTTTTTTCGAAGTTACTATTGATCAATTCTCTGCACTATAATCAAATCAAAAAATACCCTCAACAAAATGTCACCCACTATAAACATCTCAATCAAATTTTCAACCCTGATCCTTTCAGACTTTTCAGAGTCACACGTCGTCAATCAACTTACAGTAAACAGCAACAGCAGTATGCTTACAACGTTTGAGGTCACTGACCTCTGCCGGCCGCCAGTTCGCTGGTTCGCGTCCCCGTTACAGACTTTCACTCATCGACGTGGTAACGGCGGTGACAACACCGATATTCGACTTTGCGATATGTGAATCGATCGATTCGTTGGTTGAGGATGGCATTCTCTAATGAACTGTGACGAAGAACAACACAAGATTTACTATTTTCAAGAATAAATAATATTGTTAGGTTTAGGTTGGAAAAAGATAAACACAGTGACAACAATATTTTTTACCTCTCGCCACATCCTGTAAGGGAGGTATAGGAATCATGCTAAAAATTTGGTAGTGAGTTTTCAGTGGATGAGCACGTTTTAGGGTCCCTAGAATACGATTTGAATAGTTAGGTTATGGTTTCTCAAAAACTATTAAAGTGAAAATTTTGCTATTTTGTATATATCAATTGTATACTCTTTGAAAGAGCTGATTAGTTTTTGGCGATAATCCAATAACCGGAAGTGGTAGTTTACTTCAAGCCCTATCAAGTTATTTCGAAATATCTCAGTAAATTATGGTTTAATGACAATTTTTGTTTTTATAATAATGTTTCAAATATATAGCGGTCGCCATTTAATATTACGTTCTAGCCGGTATCATTTATTAAGAAATATGGACCAATTATTGAAAAATTGAAATTAGCCTCATTGCTGAATAAAAATTTCAAAATAAATTTACACAATTTGCAATTTGACGTAAGTCTATTTATTGAAGTGTTGGCAATTCGAAAAACTAACCTCTAAAAAAATACCCGTGCTAGAAAATCGTTCTTTACTTTCTGTACAACCCTATTATTTATTACTATTTGTAAACATAGGGATAATTTACAAGAGATATTAATAATAAAGAAATATTCCAAGTTTAAACAAATTAAGAATTTGTTATAATTACTTTAGTACTTAATAAATTACATTAAATTGATGGGAATTATTTTTAATTATTACAAATTAATAAATAAAATTATTAAACCAAAATCTTTTCATTTATGATAGCGGTAATCGTTTATAGGTATTAGATAACTATTTAATGATTAATTTAGTTTAGTTTATTTATATGACGAAATTGAGGAGAAAACATATTTTGAGTGTTATTTACGATAACTTCACTGTACGAGGTTGGCAACACTGACTATCAGTTTCAATTGACAACTGAAAGATGTATAAACTTAACCTATATTGTAATTTTTTTCCTTGATACATAAATAACTAGTAATACATTGCAGTTAATTATAGTAACTGTAACTATGCTATGGTAAAAATACATCCGAAAAAGAACTCCCAACAATTATTATATGTTATTCTGTAAAATGTCCAACATTCCTTTCAACCACTTGCCAGTTCGTAAATTATACATTCAGGCATTGACTGCACTGTAATTTGCCAATCAATCTCGTACTGTCAACATGACCATTGTTACAAATCAATTTAGTTTGTTTTGTGTCTGGCGATTATAGCTCATCCTAGCGCCAGAAGATACATGTAATCGTTTTATAATCACCACGAGCGATTTGTTGATTGTTGACACTAAATTTTCATTGTTGGATATTGGAAATAAAGTTTGACAGTTTCATTTGATCATAAAGTAGGATTAATATGTGTTATGGACAACGCGTTTAGTTTTTATAGGATTAAAAAGTGGGCTGATGATCGTACATAAATCAACTACAGCTTTCACAGGATGAGATTAAGGTAATAATTTGAATTTTGTAATGTAGTTCGGGCTTATAAATTTAAATTTGTTTTAAATGGAACCAGGTTGAACCATTTTTTATTATTCAGGAGCACTGAAATATAATAATACTGGAACGCACACTTACGTTGAAAATACGAGCCGAGAGAGGCAACTAGTTGAGGACTAACCGGAAGTTAGATTAGGTTAGGTAACAATTTTTGTAAACATCATTTGAAATTTCGAGTTTATATTTTATTGTAATCAATAGATACATTGTTGTAATCAGTGTATTATTGTAATCAATATCTCAGTATAAGAATTCACACAGTAGCGACACTCGTTGACTGCACCTTTGATCTTCATGTCGCATAGATCGATGACCTTGAACCGAGCAGCCCTATTGGCAGCTGTGACACACGGCGGTAAATTTGAATAACTGTCAAAATCTAAAAATATTATTTCACCTGCACAATTTTTCATGGTACAAATAAGTTGACCTCTCTGTTTGTCATTCCATTAATGAACTTAACATAAAAGAAATACTCTGCCTTGATATTTGACAGATACAACTGACATTGACCCTAACATACTATATTCTCTTTTCAGCGGCCATTTTCCCGGCTGCGCACCACTGAAATATTTGTATCATGAAATATTTGAAGTGTTGCTACTGTGTGAATTCTTACACTGTGCCAAATACATTCTTATAACCATCAGTGCATTGTTATAATCAGTACATTGTTGTAATCACTGCATTGTTGTAATCAGTGCATTGTTGTAATCTATACATTATTGTAATCAATACATTGTTGCCATCAATATATTGTTGTAATCACTGAAATATAATAGTACTGGAACGCTCACTAATGTTGATAATGCGAACCGAGAGAGATGTTTTTACATAGCAACAGCTCAACAAACGTATAGCAACCGTTCTACATACAAGTGTTAGACAAAGACACGTGTTTCGCTTTCGTAAAAAACTACAAGTGCGCGTTCCATTATTACTATATTTCAGTGATCAGAAATAAATAAACTACTAAATAAAAATACTTTAAAGGCGATGGGTACAGACGTACAGTGGTGGCTGAATGATATTTTTTGTTATTAAACACTTTACATAATCGATACAAGAATAATAATAATAATAATATTGAACATTCATTTAGTAGCCATGAACTATACAGATAGTAATAAATAATAAGACAAGAAAATATCATTATAAATCAGATACTCCTTGATCTTGGCAGAATGAAACTTGATTACGTTTTGTTCAATAATAGACTCTATAGCAGCTGTCATTTCGATCTATTTACGTAGGAAGAAAGCAATAAAAAATTATATTCAAGTTTATTCTACACGAAATGTATCTTTAGAGTCCTTGATCTGCGCATGAGATTTCATGAGTTGTTTGTTGTAAATATCTGAGTAATTATATACATCTGATAATGAATATTTATATAGGAAATAGATGTGATTAAAGTAAATCGCTCTATACAATTATAATGGCATTATTTGTATGCATAGTTTTACCAGATTCAAATCTGTATTGTTTTCTTTTTTCTCTCGTAATTAAATGCAAATACCTGCGATATTAAATAACATTTAAATTCATTAACAATGTGTTGTGTTTGTATATAAAATATATCTGTTATTATGTTCTAAGAATATTGAGATATCAAAGGTGAAGCGATTCAAAATGCTGTAGCATTCTGAAGCAAGTTTTCTTTCAAGTTAAATACGAGTAAATAAAGTTTCTCTCCGTTTTCATAAACTTCAGAAGAAAATGATTTCAAATGAAACATAAATAATTTATTATTGGTCTTATACAATTTCCTAATATAAACATTTATATTCATCTGCATCTTAACTTTCGAAATTTATAAATTTTAAGTTTCTAAAATATAATAAATTCGTAATATTGTTTTGAAATCTGGGGACATTTAAACATGAATAAACTCATTGCTGTAGTACGCATCGTAATATGTCTAATATTTATCGAAATATGGCGATTTGTAACATTTTTCAAAATACGGAAATTTCCTCAAATATGACTTAAAATTGTAATTTTTTTTTATTACATTTCTTTATAATATTCGCGCCAGGAAACTCATTGCAGCAGAGCGCATCGTCATATCTCTAATATTTTTCAAGATATGCCGATTTTTTATATTTTCCGAAGAGCAACTTTGAGGGGCTGTAACTCGAAAACTATACCAGATATCGAAAAATATCTCCAGTTTTGTGTTTTTCGGGCCATTTATAATAAATAAGTAAATTTTGAAAATTTTGAAATTTTTTTTCAAAATTTCGATTGGAGATATCTCGACAAATATGAAAGATACAGACTTGCAGTGTTCACCATTCGATTCAGCTCGACGAAATACATAAACCCTGAAAATTTCAGAAAATTCGGACAACCGGTTGAAATGTTAGAGCAAAAAGTCTTAAAATGGCCAAATTCAGGCCAAACGTCAAGGGGTATCACTTGACTTTTTGGACGAAAAACGGCATTTTCAGGCTTTTTGCTCTAACTTTCCATCCCGTACAGCGATTTTTATGAAACTTTGCATACTTATGTATTTCGACGAGCTGAATCGATTGGTGAACACTGCAAATCTGTATCTTTAATATTTGTCGAGTTATCGCCGATCGAAATTTTGAACAAAAATACAAAAAAATTTCAAAATTTTAAAATTTTGCTAATTTGTTATATAAGGCACCAGAAACGCTAAACTGAAGAGAATTTTTAGATATCTCGTGTAGTTTTTGAATTACAGGCCCTTAAAGTTGCACTTCGAAAAATACCAAAAATCAACGTATCTCGAAAAATATTAGAGATCTGACGATGCGCTCTGCTACAATGGGTTTCTTAGCGCTTATATTATAAAGAAATGTAATAAAAAAATATTACAATTTTAAGTGAGGTTATTCCGTGAGTTTCAAATTTTTCTGTCGGTATGTGAATCTGTATTGAATGATTAATAATTACAGTTTCTGTTATTTGTTTGTTCCCATAGCATTGCTGGTGATATGCAATGACTAACTTTCAGTAATAGTTTAGCGTGTGTATCTATGTACTTTCATAGTGTGAGCATAAAATTGTTCTTTCTGTCTTTCGCATTGATTAACTTCTTCATATATTTCAGATAAATGCCATTTAATATCTCTGCATTCTATGTAGTAACTAGTGTACAATTCTTTCATCTTTTATTGATTTATTTATTCCTTATTTATCTGCTTGTAGCTTTGATGTTTTATGATATAAACCTGTAAGTATATTCTGATAGTTAGAGTCCTTGAAATTCTCAAGTTTTCTACAACCATATGCATTTTATCTTCTTCCTCGTCTCGGCTTTCAATCAGCTGACTGTTGTTTCACTGCATGCTGTATTTCCATAGTGATTATTTTACAACAACATCACGATAGACTAGCACCCATATGTACAGTGTCCATGTACGAATCACATGGTTTATTCAGCCACGTAAACAATATATATTGAGTTACATAGGATTGTTCCATTATACAGTCCGTTATTTCCCGAGAATAATTGACAATTTTAATGGCTAATAAAGTATTTGAAGTAAACAGTTTTTATAGACTTTGATAAACACACTGTAACGATAATTTTAACTCTACAGTTCATGGAAATTCCTCAATCAACTACTGAAATTTGTAGGATTTAAAATTACCGAGATTATATTTTTACTTTCCCATTTTTCATTTTTAAATGACGTACACATATAACGTCTCGCTATATCCCACACAGTGGGGTAGCACAAACCCAGAAACACAGTCAACTAACAATCAATCTTCTCCAAACATTCCACCACTTTCGTCTCGTCCACATTCATACATGCTCGTCTATTCTTCTCACTCAGAATCATTTCACAATCCATCATTCTTAACCACTTATTCCTCGGATGCCCATACAATCGTTCACCCTCAATCTCACCTGCATATATTAGTTTCAGCAACCTTTCAAGATGTCCAAACTCACTACCACTTTCTTCATAATATATTTCTCAATCCCGCACTCACCTTTTACCAACGTATTCCGGGCACGATAAATATAAACACCTATTTTGTCATAGCGTTTTCAATACTATTTTTGAAATATTCAAGAATTGGCTTCCCTAATTATTTTTCAACAAAAAGGTTAGAATTTCTACATCTTTGACTCTAATATTTATAATTTTACTCTACTTGGAATCAGAAAAATCTAATATGGTCAAAACATAACCTCCCACCGAATACAACTTTTAAACGGTACAAAATAGTATTTGATGATGCAGAAAAATATCATAATATTTGTATATTTTTTATTTATTTGAAAAATTTTCTTTCTTATATTTATTTTATTTTTTGACATATATTTTACTAATAAAACAGCTTCACAATCACAATGACATGTGTCACATTTCGTAAAAAAATTATTGGAAACTTACTACCCAATTTTTGGATCAAAAACAATACATCCTTTAGGTAGGCGGAAGGTAAAAATGTATAATTTGGAAGAAAAAAATAATGAAATGGTTTTATGGTCAAAACAGTATTTGATAAAAATGTATTAAATAAAATAAACTCTTAATTAATATCACATATATTTTATTATTTCATGGCACTGAAAATTTTATAGCTATTAACATTCCTAGGGATGTTATGAGTATCATAACAGCCGCAGATGTCAGTTTGAAATCCGAGCTCGTAAAGCGAGGATTTTAAGGCATCTAGACCTGTTATGACTCATAACATCCGTGGTTTGTTCAATAGTTTATCGGTTTCAGAATATGAAGACGTTAATGTCATTAAAATTCTTTTTTGAAAAACGTCTGTCATAATTTTAGAAAGGGATCAATTAAGTTTGTTTTTATTTAACACCATGGTTACACTTCTTTTGTATCATATTTAAAATAGTTTTTTACTTAAACGTCAAATGTGTTTTTCATGGCTAGATAAATGTGGATTTTGGCGATGCTGAATTGCCTGCAAATATTTGGAACGCAGCAGGTGAAGCTCTGAACAGCTTAATTCCGTGTGTATTAATAAATAGCGTTATATTATCATTGTGTATTATTTTAATTTTCTTGACTATTTTGATAGGTCAGTAAGGTAATATTACCGTACAGCATAAAGTTATGGCATATTTACCCTGCCTACTTTTGTGCTTGTAAACATAGGTTTAATCTCTGGAAATTGGTAAAGAAAATTACCACTAAACATTTTCGTCAACCGAGGTTGAGTAAAATTATAAATATTTGTGTCAAAAAATGCAGAAATTTATCTTTTTTGATGTAAAAAAGTTAGGGAAGCCAATAATTTAACGTTTCAAAAATAGCATGATTAACCACCCTGTATTTTCAAACGTGTCATGAATTAAACATTTAAATTGAGATGATATATATTTTTAAAATGTCATCCAATCACTTAATGTATAAGAAGATTAACAGCTAACGAAAAACCCATGTATTATTGTATCATCTTTACCATTTGGTACACAGCGTGATCAATGTGGTATTATATTGTGTTATTAATTACTGAATATTAAATTCCTGCTCTTATCACAAACTTGTGACAATGACGTCACAAAGCTAAACAGTTGCAGCAGAACCACGGAAACTTAAAAGGCATCTGGTATAACACAAAACAATAAATTGTCCTAATTTCAAGTATATATTTTGTCTGAAGCATTTGATAAGCTGAACTGCTTTCGCGCGCAGCCAATCACAGCGATCTGTTAGTAATAACGAATATTTCACAGATAAAACAAAATCATGTACACAAACAACAAAATAAATTGAGTGAAGGCCGATTCACAGAAATCATGTGATAGGGACCAAGGACTGTTCTTAGATTAGACGCTACAAAAATAGACGTGCATTTGCTGCTGATATCACAGCTACAGTCCATCGACTAGTTGTAAACATTGATGATATCCGTGCATGAGTTTTGTTAATCGGATTATCAACATTTGCGCCTTGCACTGCCATGGAAAATGCAGTTTTATTATGAGGAAATTAAAGCGCAATTCATTAGAAGTTTAAATAAAAATCTAAACACAGGGATGTGTATTTAGTTTTACATTTTTTTAAAGATACATAACGTCACGCTATATCCCACTCAGTGGGATAGCACAAACCCAGAAACACAGTCAGACTCCTCCAAACATTCCACTACTTTCTCCTCGTCCACATTCATACATCATTCGTTCACGCAACAAATCGTTCACCGTCAATCTCACCCACATAAATTAGTTTTAGCATTCTTCTCAATCTCACACTTCCCATACACCAATGTATTCCAGAAACGATCACTCTCCACTCAAATATCTCATTTCTACAGCTGTTATACGTCGTTCATGCTTCTTCATCCACACCCAACATTCAGAACCATACATCAATGTAGGCATTAACACAGCTTTATAAACACTCAATCGAGCATCTCTAGATATATTCATGTTTCGAGCAAATGTACCCGGAGCACCCAATACCTTGCACCCTGCAGACACCCGCCTTTCAATCTCCCGTCAATATTTCCAAATATACAAATTCATTCACTTGTTCCACTCTCACACCAGTCACTAACAGACAGATTAACAAAAGGAATTAACGCTAACTCCATTTTTTCAACATCTGTAACTTTGTTTTCAAATTAATTAAATTAACAAAATGTATCAAATGTTATGTTAACCTATCTTAACTACAATCTTAGTTAAAATAAATATGTTTTGAGAATGGAAAATGAAGTTATGACTAATAATAAAAATGGAGTTAGCGCTAATCCCTTTTGTGAGTTTGCTTGTAAAACATTACAGCCAGTCACCAAATCATTCTTCTCAAACACCAACACTTTACATTTATGGACATTAAATAACAGATTAAAACTTTAACCCTACTGCATTTATGCTCACAATCATTCAATTTTCAATTGCTCCTCAGTTTCACCCAATACAACAACATCAACTGTATTCCTGTTATTAAAATTATATTTTTTATGAAACAATAATGAATGTTTGCTAAGCAATGGCTAAGATGTGCTTTTTGCAGAAATGACTAAGTTACGGTTGGATTCGTCTCAATGGCGGAATGTTTCATATTTCAATTTTTTCATCTCGATTTCGCAGAAAACGATCTTCACTCTTCACAACTCTCGATAAAAATTCAAGGCTATTGACCTGAAAGTATCGACTCCGCCAGTTTCGAAATGTTCATTGTTTCGCTTCATTTGAAAATGCCAATTCGTTTTATAAGCAAATTTCAATTCAAAACGACAGCACAGAACGAAATCGATTTTCCTTTCCTACCACGAGCAACGTTGATAACAATAATGATGCCATTGATGTCTGCAAGAAGTATTTCTTCGAAATTCACATTTGCGACTTGCTTGCTTCATTTGCATTGAATCACATTGAAGATGAATAAAGAATAACTATTCCCAGTAAATATAAACTTGCAAAATATAAAACTGTGTGTACTGACGACAGGAAATCTTGTAAAGCAATTGTAATAATTTAAAATACACAAATATTCATATAAGCTCAGTCTTTTTAAATATTTAGTTTCAAAATTTTGCGAAAGTATTATAAAGTGTACAATTCATTTATAATATTTTTACATACATTTAAAAATGAGAGATCGGGAGATTGAAAGGCGGGTGTCTGCAGGGTGCATGATATTGGGTGCTCTGGGTACATTTGCTCGAAATATAAATGTATCTAAAGATGCTCGATTAAGTGTTTATAATGCTGTGTTAGTGCCTACATTGATGTATGGATCTGAATGTTGGGAGTGGATGAAGAAGCATGAACGACGTATAACTGCTGTGGAAATGAGGTATTTGAGAGGAGAGTGATCGTTTCTGGAATACATTGGTGTATGGGAAGTGTGAGGTTGAGAAGAATGTTGTTAAGAAAGTGGGAGTGAGTCAGTTGAGATGTCGAATGAAATGCTTTTGAAACTAATATATATGGGTGAGATTGAAGGTGAACGATTTCGTGGGCGTCCGAGGAATAAGTGGTTGGGTATGATTGGTAATTTTTTGAGTGAACGAAAATGGTGGAATGTTTGGAGGAGATTGATTGTTGATTGACTGTGTATCTGGGTTCGTACTACCCTACTGAGTGGGATATAACGTGATGTTATATATGTAATACAGTAAAAGTAACAAATTATGACTTACAAAATATTGGAAGGCATGTCTTGTTCAACTCGTTGCTTTCATTTTGATTCCCTGTAGATTTCTATAGCTTTTCTTATGACTTATGAGTCTACCATTGACGCATTTCGATCTTGCTACAATTTATGTTTCTTCAAAATTTATTTCAGTGGCATAACTAGTCACAGCAGATTTTTCTGGTTGGTTAAGACAAAAAGCGCGTGTGTGTTTTGTAATTCTTGTTGTTATCGTTCTGCTAGTCTATCCAATGTTAACAGTTTTCAAAACTTGGAATTTTTCTACAGAAGCGGGAAAATATATTTCGCACACTTAAACATACGTTGTAATTGTGGAACAAAAGATAGTAAGATGTTATTTGTTATCAGTAATATTTTGGACGTAGGGTAGAGAAGCAAACAAAATTTTATTAAAGTTTTGAGTTATACATAATTTTACTATGATTTTTAAATGGCTTCGTAAACAAACTGTTATTGACAGATACATTTTAGATACTGTTTTACTAAATATTATAGTTTTCGTTATCCAGCAAAATATAAAGTTTCCATTAATATTTGACAAACAACTTTTTCCTCTTGTCTAAAAGACAAAATTTATTATCAAAAATGTTTATACAATCAAAAGTTATTCTTTTGAAACTTTTCCATTTTCAATGTCATAAGTCGAAAATATTTTTATGGAATATTCTACTGCGTGACTCATAACGTATAGAAACATATCTTAAACAATAATTAGTGTTTGTATTGAGTAAATATAGTGAATTAGGTATTACTCAATGTGTAAATATTTTCATCGTTTTTGAGGAAACGTCTTCCTTTATTATGTGAAGTGTACATTATTTTAGTTAGACAATATCGTTTGTATTGAGTAGTTGTGTATGTTCTTCTACGCAGAAATGAAGTGCCTTGAGGTAATTGTTAATTTAACATTTTACTAATTTAAAAGAGCGAATGATTAGCATTTCATATGATTAATTTCTAATTACTGTGCATGGTTTTTCTATAAAAAAAAACTTGGTTTCTTTGATACCAAAATCTTGACAGAAACAGCCAGTTTCCTATGGGAGATTAATGCACTTTCTCTCTCGTTGTGAGGGAACAAAATTAAACAAATCAACGGTAACTATCATAAATTACATTACAATTCAAAAAATTTTAAATTACATAAAAACCATCATAAATATTGGGGTCGTGAAATAGTTATTTATGTATCAAGGCACTGAAGTTTAACTTTTTAATTAAGTTGCCGAGGCCCGTACTGAACCATGTGAATTAAGTTTTATTTGAAATCAAAAATTAAAAATATTATTTAGGTTAAGTTTATACATCTGTCAGTTGTCAATTGGAACTGACACTCAGTGTTGCCAACCTCGAATATTGATCGTAAATAACACATATGTGTTTTGTCCTCAATTTTTTCATCTGAATTAATTAGTTAATTCTTTTTACATATATTGTTAAATTTTACGTATAAATTTACTACAATACGTCATATATCTATCAAAATTATGCTACTTTTACAATAATTATTTTACGGTTGTCAACACTGCGTTGCTCAAAATCGTCGTATAATGGATTACTTTAGTGACTATTTCTGAGCTTTTAATGACGATTTTTGAGCACTTTAGTGCTGATTTCAAATAAAAAATAGTATATACACTTTGTACAATTTACTCCGCGGGAAAAATCAGACACTTCTCCTGAATATATATTATACTATACCTAATAATTTGTCAACAAATTTTAACATAACTACAAAAATTACTGGCTGTCAAAAACAATTAAGTGAAGGACAAGTCAGTATTCTAAAGTATAGTAGATTTGTAGTAGTATGTAGTAGATGTAAAGGTACTAGTAAATTTAATTTTCAAAAGTCGCCTTTTTAAGTTAACTCAAAATTAATTTTTGCAATATGTGTAAAAGTAGTCAATGATATTTGAAGGAGATCAGCAATGCTTGAAATGTATGAATTTGGATGAGATTGACTGGGTCGTACTTATTATTATACTTATTAGTTTCTATATCATTGTAATATATTGTCTAGTTTGACACCTTCATGTGTAACACAGTTCATACTGTCACTTATATCGATAAAGTAATAGCCTTAAATTACAGTAAATAGCTGATAAGTACAAGCAGGTAGTGTTGTTTTCAGAATTTGTAGCGTTTTTCTTGAAATTACTCGGACATATCGGTCGAAGAGATATCGTGTATTTATTGTAGCTGTTTGTTCCATGCAAGATATCAGCAATCATAAATTGTGCAATTTACTTGATTCATTGTATACGTACGGCATGTGTGTGGTGAAATATAAGTTATTTACAAACTTGTTCAACTTTTGATAACAGTTTGCACTTTCAGTCATATGATGGATATTTTGTACGCCAAAAGGGTTTTATTTGTTAATTTCTCCAGCTATTATAGAGATAATTGATAGTAATTAATACTTTGTTGACTAATTAAAATATAAATTATTCACTAATGATTGGTTTTGTTTGTTTTAGGTATGTGATGCATTCCAAATCCAATTTCGATCGTCGCAGTTGGCATATACGGTAATAAACTTTTTATTATTTTGAAGGGCGCGCTGTAATACCTATTTGGCAAACTAGAGAGGAAAGCGCTTCTTTTTCCCACACTCAGCGCAACGAATGAGGCAATAGACACAACATTTTTTCACATGTTGCTAAAAACGATTTACTAGAACCTTAAATACATTTTGACAACACAACTGACATGTTAAAAGTTAGGTTATCAGATACAAGGCTGTGTAGCAGTGTTGCCAATGAAATAATCTTAAATATAAATTAAAGTTGTCAAATTATGATTGAGAATCCAGAAAAATAAAAATATTAGACAATTTAAAGTATGTATATCATTAAAAAAAGATTTGCAATTAAATTAGAAATTTATTAATAATTCATGTTGGTAACACTTCTATATTTTCCCCTCTAGTGCGGAAAAACACATTTTACAAGCGTCAAATTTATTTGAAAAGCTAAACAGTACGGGAATACTTTGTTAGTGTCCGGAAAATATATTCCCGTACTGTTATTTATCGTAACCTAGCACTTTGCGGTTCGACACCGTAAAGGGGTCAGTTTTCGTCCGATCAAAAAAAAAAAATTCATTGAAACAGTAACTTAGAAATAAAAATTTCCAAATTCGTTGCTGAAATCAAGAGGGCCAAGTAAAATAACAATAGCCTATAGCTATTGTTGGCTGTCACTTGCAAGACAGCAGGTGGAACAAAATAACATTAAATCTTATAACAAAAGCACTCACATTCCCTCCGCTGCGCCCCCCCCCCCCCCGTCGTTCTGTCCTTGGATTGGATAAGGCAAATCATTACAATAGCAATTATCTTTTGTTGACAATCCCAGAGGTGACTAATTGTACATAAATTTGAAAATTAAAATAGTTTTTGTTCGCAATATCTTTTTATCTTAGCTTACGTGGATATGTGCAGCCCATTGAAATAATAGCAGGACTTTTAAATCTATTAAAAGGGAACCCCAAATGTATTCGTATCACCTGAGAAATGTGCTATAATAAAATATATCCCCATTATATCATATCATTTGGCCCAATTAAGACCTTTAGAATAGCTTTAAAAAAATAGATCTGATTTAAGAAAGGAAAAATTATTGTACTCAATTTATTTGTATCATAATTTCTGTTCTTTTTAAGAACATTTAAAGAAAAAATAACAACTGAAATAATAACAAATAAATAATTTGGCCCAAGGGTATTGGCTAGTACCACGAACATTATTTTTAAATCTGATGATAACAAAATACAGAAATTTGTTTCAAATAAAGATTGTAAATAATATTATTCTACATCTTTTTCATTCCAATGAAAATTATCTAATTTATTTATTAAGATAAGCCCAAAAACCCTGATAGGCCTTCAAATAATCTACCACTTACTGTTGATGAATTGTTCCCAATATTTAATTAATTAGTAATATAAGCAATACGTCCCTTACATGTATGTATGTGCGAAAGGAAAAATATATGAAATTGTGAATTAAACAATTTTCCATTGTATGACTTTAACTGGGCCAAATGATTTGATTCTGGGCTCGTACTAACCATAATTCTCGACAGTGAATTATGATTCATTTGATTATCTTACGTTAAATTATTATCTGTGGAAATATTCTATGTTTAACAATGTAATAATGTCCACCTCTATACAATTAATCAATAATTTATCATTGCAATTTTATCACTGCTCTTAACCTTTATTTATCCATTTTGCTATTTTGTTTTTCGGCATTTGTTTGTCTCGCAATCGAATATCACAAGATATCAATGATGTAATTTAGTAACCAAGTCCAGCGTGACGTTAGTTGTTGATTTTTAATTATTATTATTAAAATCACATATCGCGGTTTCTAATTTTAGCTAGTACACTTCTTAAGTCGCTAATTTATTAATTATCTGTTAATTTTCTTAATATTCAGATTGCAGCTTCCGCCGGTCATACCTTTACTAATTAAAAATTAATAATTAATAATTATATACACCGGTGAATGGTGTGAAATTGGAACAAGTGAATTAATTTGTATATTTGGGTAGTATTGACCGGGAGATGAAAGGCGGGTGTCTGCAGGGTGCAATGTATTGGGTGCTCTGCGTACATTTGCTCAAAACGGGAATGCATCTAGAGATGCGTATAACAAAAAATTATTTAAATCTATTTTTGGTTAGGATGAATTTTTGTAATATTACTCATTCATGATTAGTATTCCAAATGAATGGTCTGATAATAAGTCAAGGGAGATATGAATGAAATTCAATGTTTCCTACGATAAATTTTAAATGGAATTGAAGTATTCGTGGAAATATAATAATTTGCTGTACAAATATTTTGTTGAACTATAATTAGATTATGAAAAATAAAGATTCTCCTAGCAACAGTCGAATTAGACAAAATACCTCGACCCTCAGTGATGTGCAAACTTTTTTATCGTTGTCCTTCGCGAAAAAACATATTTTTTATTAACCAAATAGCTGTAAACATGAATGTGATAATAGTAATTCCTAATGATAAATAGCTTAAATTCTAACAAACATCTATATATAAATGCATTTACTCTACAAAGAAAAAATAGGAATTCTTGTCGCCTAGCAACACTAGGCGCAAATTGTTTACTATCTAAACAAACAGGCCAACCCGGCAGTGTTATCGAAATTAGAAAAAAATGACGATAAGGCTTGAGTCATGTTAGTCTACCTATCACAGTTGGCGGGAGATTGGAACTATGTTGAAAACACGTTTTTTAACTCATCGACCTCTACGTTAGAAAACTGTTGACCGTTGTGTTATTTTTAACTCACTGCAATGGTATTAGAAATAGACTTGATAAAATACATCCAAATGTTACAAAATGTTAAAATTGGATTACACATTTCTAAAAGGAAGCAAGGAATCTTACAATACTTAAATCAATGGAATCGCAAAACTCAAATAAAAAAATGTGACGTGTGAAATAGGTTACATTCTGCACTTTATGGAAACTTTGTGAAAAAATTTTATTATAGCATATTTTAACCCTCTATTGCATACTGTTCCCGATCGGGAACATAAAATTTAAAATTTTTTTTTTCTTTTCTTATGCAGTTTACATTCATGGCAATCATGTTGTAACATTTGGGAACATTATATACACTTTGTCAATTGCCAATTAGGTCATTCCTTTCAATTTGACCAACATAAAAAAAAAGTTTGAACTGGAAAAAGGTTAATTACAGAAACTGAGATATAAAATGTAAAATTTGAAGGAAGTAGCTTATAACCTGCTGATATATTACAGCTAAATACACCTTTACAAAATTTCCAAAAAAATTTTTTATCTGATGTTTTCCTAGAAGAGGTTGTTTATCAAACAATTTTGTATAGTGCGCAAAGACGACCCAATAGACCAAAGTTCTATTGTAAGTTGAATTTGTTCATAATGTTCCCAATAGTGAACAAAAATAAAAAAAACAATTTTTTATTTTTAGAAAAAGATGTATATAACACACTTATTTTAAATATATGAATATTTCTTTTGTAAAAAATAATGTTTTTGAGCCTTTATTAAAAAAATAATAATTCATGCAATAGAGGGTTAAGAAGAATGATAGTTATTTATGTATCAAGGCACTGAAGTTTTACTTTTTATCACGAATATGAAAAATAAACCATGTGAGTGATAAAAAGGAACTTCAGTGCCGAGGTACACATTAAGTTTTATTTCAAATCTAAAATTCTAATAAATTGTTAAAAAAATACTATATAGGTTAAGTTTATACATCTGTCAGTTGTCAATTGAAACTGACAGTCAGTGTTGCCAACCTCGAACAGTGTAATTATTGTAAATAACACTCAAAATTATGTGTTTTGCCCCAATTTCGTCATCGGAATTAATTAGTTAATTCTTCTTGCAAATTTTGTTTCATGTTACGTCCAAATTTACTATGGTACGTCAATGTATCTGCCAAAATTATCATAGTTGTACAATAATTATTTAACGGTTGCCAACACTGGGTTGCTTAAAATCGTCGTATAATGGGTTACTTTAGTGACGATTTTTGAGCACTTCAGTGCCGATTTAAAATAAAATAATTTTATTTTAATTTAAAGTTAGGAAGAAATTTGAACGATTACACAGTTATATATTTAAAATTATTTTTTAACCTGTACCTGTGTCATTTAAAAGTTTTAATTGCTTTTATTTTCTTGAGTATTTTAATTATAAAATGTTATTAAAGAAGTTTCGTCCTGGAGGACTAAACTTTAAATTAAATTGTATGTGTGTAACAAAATATTTCGCCGAATTTATTTTTCTTCAAAAGTATTCGGGTCAAGCCGATCGTATCATAATTTTGAGTAGCTTGTTTTACAATATCCACTCTAGTTCATTAACATAAAGTTCTGATTATGTTGGCTATTATTTTCGGTTTTAGTATGTGTAAAGAATTAATATTGTGTAATATTGAATTTATTTTTTTGAGCACTTTCTAAAAATGTAGGGACATTAGTGTCGTAATTAGTTAAAATCAAATGTAAACAACACTTAATTAACGGAAAATCAATTTAATATTTTTTTAGTTCTTTTCCGTCATTAGTGAATTACTCTTGATACCAGTTGTATTTTCATTACGTACTGTTCCAGATAAAATAAAATATAGAGGTTGTCAATGATAAATGAACTTGAATATGTAGAAGACATAAAGCTAAGAACAAGTATATTATTATTAAATATTTTTGAGATATGTATTAAGGCTGTAAAAAATAATTGTTATTGATTTGATTATCATCACATTGTAGTTGATAACAATTTTAACTTATCTGTGATGTTTTATGTACATTTTTCTAGCACATAAATATTTGTTGAATTTATTTCAGAAGTGACCTGTAACTATGTACTAGGATAGATCTGTTCTATATGGCATCAGATTAAATTTTTTTATTTGAACTTTATGGAAAAATAGTTTGCTATCTAGTGTTTTTGTTTTAGTATAACCTTTGACTTTGAAAATTAATTTAAAGTTGTTTTGTACCTATTTCAAGTTCATTCTAATCTTATTATTTATCAGAATTTTCCTTATAGTTACAATAATACAAATATGAGCCCAGAATAATATCATTTGGTCCAATTTAAATCATACAAAGGATTCTACGTAAAAAAATCTGGTGTGGGCATCACACTTCTTTCTTATACAAATACATTGTTTACTAGAAAATAAATTAAATACTCTTCCAAAATTAACTTTAAATTTATTACTTATGTATAATTTAAACATGAATAAACTCATTGCTGTAGTACGCATCGTAATATGTCATATATTTATCGAAATATGGCGATTTGTAATATTTTTCAAAATACGGAAATTTCCCCAAATACGACTTAAAATTGTAAATTTTTTTTATTACATTTCTTTATAATATTCGCGCCAGGAAACCCATTGCAGCAGAGCGCATCGTCATATCTCTAATATTTTTCGAGATATTACGATTTTTTATATTTTCCGAAGAGCAACTTTGAGGGGCTGTAACTCGAAAACTACACAAGATATCGAAAAATATCTCCAGTTTTGGGGTTTTCGTGTCATTTATAATATATTAGTAAATTTTGAAAATTTTGAAATTTTTTTGAATTTTTTTTCAAAATTTCTATTGGAGATATCTCGACAAATATGATAGATACGGACTTGCAGTGTTCACCAATCGATTCAGCTCGACGAAATACATAAACCCTGAAAATTTCAGAAAATTCGTACAACCGGTTGAAATGATAGAGCAAAAAGTCTGAAAATGGCAAAATTCAGGCCAAACGTCAAGGGGTTCCTATTGACTTTTTGGACGAAAAACGCCATTTTCAGGTTTTTTGCTCTAACTTTCCATCCCGTAAAGCGATTTTTATGAAACTTTGCATACTTATGTATTTCGACGAACTGAATCGATTGGTGAACTCTGCAAATCTGTATCTTTAATATTTGTCGAGTTATCGCCGATCGAAATTTTGAACAAAAATTTCAAAATTTTAAAAATTTGCTAATTTGTTATATAAGGCACCAGAAACGCTAAATTGAAGAGAATTTTTAGATATCTCGTGTAGTTTTTGAATTACAAGCCCTTAAAGTTGCACTTCGAAAAATACCAAAAATTGACGTATCTCGAAAAATATTAGAGATCTGACGATGCGCTCTGCTACAACGGGTTTCTTAGCGCTTATATTATAAAGAAATGTAATAAAAAAATATTACAATTTTAAGAGGATATTCCGTGAAATTTTTTATCGGTATGTGAATCTGTATTGAATGATTAATAATTACAGTTTCTGTTATTTGTTTGTTCCCATAGCAACTAAAATTAGTTTATTAAACATATAATTCAGTTTTCACACACAGACATCATTGAGAAATTGGTCTTAACGGATTCAGTGGACGTCAAAATATGTATTTCCCCAAAAATCTCGTCAGCGATTTTTTCGTGATTCCATACTTCCTTATACTTTGTATAAGAAAGTAAAAAAATTAAGGTTTTTTATATTGTAGTTTTATGATTATTCCTTAAGAAAACGTGACTAAAATCATGTGCTGAAAATCATAATTCGTGGCATGAGATTCGACTCTTATTATCAAAAAGGAAATTAACGTAATTTCAGTTTTATGTCTTTGATACGTGATAAAGTTTTAATAATGTAATTATAATGTTAAGCGGGATTTTATTGAGACTTGGTTTGACTCACGTAGAAATACTCATCTTATATGAGCGCCGTAGTAAACTATTTATAATATTTTTACAAATCTTGTACAAAAACCATTGTAGTATAAAAAATAGCAGAGATATAAATAAGAAAAAATTATGTGGTCTGTAGAAATGTACGAATAGATGATGCAAATAGACGTGAAAGCATAAGAAATTTTTGATTACAATTTCATCATACAAGTTTGTTTAATAAATTTAATAACATTAAAAATATTATTGTTTTAATGACACACTTTTCCAATCGATAGGTAATATATTTATTTAATTTATTTAAACAAACCAACGAATGAATTTCATAAAATTCATGAAACGCAAAATTACTTGAAATTTCATTGATAAAACTTTACCAAAATACGAAACATATTCAGAGATTATTTTCAACATTATTTAGTACTCTAATTATGGGCGGTAGGTCATCTGTTGAGTAACCTTTGACCCTGAGGTTTCCAATGAAGTAAAAGTAATTAATAGAGCTAGCACGCGGCTACAGACACAGTGGCACATCTCTATCATTAGACTTGTGATTAGCACTAGAGCACCAGTGACTAATTAATTTTTATCGAGTGAATTAGTTAGTCTACGCATGCATCCAATTATTTGTCTTGAAATCATTTTAGTTTTATTTGTAATTCGTACAATGTTACGTGCCCAGAATCATATTTCACTCGAGACTTTTAGAATAACTTAAAAAATTGTTCTGATCTTACAGGGGGAAAATTGTTGTACTGAATAATAAATTCTGGTATTTTTAAAACTGTTTGAAGGAAAAATAACAATCACTAACATAAATTTGGTACCTCAAACACTGTTACAAATATATTACAATTTATCTAAAACTTAAAGGCCTAAAATGGTACAAATTACGTATTTAAAAACAATATTTTTGGTTTAAACAACTGAAATTTAATCTATAAAATGATAATCGATTAAAAAATTTTTAGGTTATGTATAGCAATTTTTATTTTCATTCCTGCTGAAATCTTTGTTGAGCCGTATCTCTAAAACTAGAGAAGATATTTAAATTTCGCGAACAGCGTTATACGCGCCTTGATTTAGAGTTACTTTCAAAATATAACAGAGTTCAAAATGTTTTGTGGTGCAGCGCTGAAAAATAATAGAAAAACTCCTGCTAAAAATATTTGATTAGCCATATCTCCAAAACTATAACAAATATTTTAATTTTGTTGACAGTTTCGGATTCAGAATTAAAAGCTTAATATTTTAGTAGAGTATCGTTATATTTTATTGAGGGATAATGATGAAAATTGTACTCAATTTATTTGTATCTTGAATTCTGTTATTTAAAGAATATTTTAAGAAAAATTACAACTGAAATTATAAAAAATTAACAAAAATTATTAACATAGAAGTTTCATTTGGCTCAAAGGTACGGACGCTGTTTTTGAATATGTTGACAACAAAATATAGGAAAATTTTTCAAGCAAGGATTGTAGGTAATATTACTGTACATCTTTTTGATTCCAAAGAAATTTTTTATCATATTTATTTACTAAGATATACCTAAAAACCCTGATAGGCCTTCAAATAATCTACCACTTACTGTTGATGAATTGTTAAAAAAATCTAAACAATTCGTAACAAAAACATAATACCTCCCTTACATATATGTATGTACGGGAGGAAAAAGTGATAGAATTTAAAGTATAAATATGGTGAATTAAACAATTTTGTTTTGTATGAATTTAACTGAGCAAAATGATATAATAGAAATGATACCACCCATTCCAAATTATTAATGAATTGCATACATTATTTTGGAGTTCTTTCGCGATACATATTTTTTTTATTTTGATCACGTTTCAATTTGATGTCACATCCTTGCAATTCCTTATACGTTTGACACATTTTAATTCAAATAAACTCACTGAAAACACCTGTCGTCCATTGTTTATTTTTTCTTTTGTTCCGTAAGACTTGTTAAATAAATTTAGCATTAATCTTTTATTACTTCAAAGTCATTAGTATTTTAGATCATCACAAGAAAAAACGCAACAAAAAATCTACCTTGTTTGTAGTGCAATTAAGTTGATTTAACTTAAAAAAATGTAGTCCAATTAAAGAAGAGAAATTACATGTGTGAGTCATTTTATTGAGGCTAAAATGATATGAGTGTTATGTTGATATGGCCGCGGAAGTGGCCTGTTGTTTTGAATAACGAAGTTTATAATCTAACACTAAAGTTTTTATGGTTATTTTCTATTTTAAGCAAGCATTCTGCTAAATTGTTTAACACAGGCTCTAGAATGCATTATCAACTTTACAATTATTGTTTCATTGTTGACTCATAATTATAATCAATATATTTAAAAGGAATTCTATTAGTTTTAGATAACAGAAATGTACAAATAAGTTTGAGAAATGATTCAACTATACAACGCAATATTAAATTGTATTGTTTGGGGTTCTTCTATAGAGTTACAAAATCATTTATATTACAAGAGACCCAAAAATATCGTACTTGATATAATAGAAGTTTAAAAATATTATTAATAATTAAGATATTTGAGTTTTAAAGACAGCAATTCTGGAGTGACGGTCTGTTTAAGTTTCTCTTTCACACATCTATTCTATTCTAAATTCTTTGTACTTCTGTTATTATTGAGCTGTCAGATTTTCTAAGTGTCAAATGGTTGGCACCTAATTTGAAGGTTTTACCAACCAAATAACACAAATCACACTTATTTGAGAATTCTAAAATTTCTTACAGTGTAATTATATTACTTCCTGGAGGAAATTTTAATTATTTACCCAAAAAGTTATTTTATCCAAAACCTCTCAATAAATGCTCTATAACTATGGCGATTTTAAACAAGGAAAGTAACAGATTACCCACTACTGGATATAATTTTGAGACAAGTCACTAGTGAGTATTTTTTTACATATAACAATAATAATAACACACAACACCTTGGTAACTACTTCGATTGACATTTTAATTTAAAAAATTTTTTGTAGCATATGTCACTGTCAAATAATATTTCTTTAATAATTTTAGCATTTTTAAGAGGTATTGGATAAAACGTTATACTTCACACGTGGGCAAATTGGTATTATCCAATCGATAAGCCTTCGGTTTCGTGTGCTAAAATTTCTCTCGTGGGTAATTCCTTACTTTGCCCACTTGTAAAGTAAATAACTATTAGTTCCATTTAAATAATTTTCTAAACAATAATAAGATTGTTTGAGATCCACTACACACAATTCTGACGTAAATTTAAAAAAAATCATTGCAGATTAAATAGCAATTATAACTTTTTAAAATTGCAGATAGTCCTCAATTTAGATAAAATTTCATAAAAGAAATATTGAAGGACTCCATTCATTGTAGGTACTTCATACAATAATCAGTATGCCATTATTTGTCCTTTTGCAGCCTAGATAATAAACAGTTTAGTCATCTCAGTTTAAATCCGTGAATGCTTGCTTATACAATATAACTGATATAAAATGAAATGTCATACTGAAAAACAAAGTGTTGTTTTGTCGATTGTTGTAATCAAAAGATTTTATTATTGTAATCAAAAACACTGATTATTGTAATCAATTCAGAAAATGAAATACAGATACCGTACAAGCACAAAACTTGACTCATTCTTATAGTCATGTATGTATGTATAAATACTACATAAAATATTTATAGAAATACTTAGTTAAAATTACTAAAACTTCAGCGGATACTTCAATAGGTCGGCGGATTATGTGGTTAACCATAATTCTTAAAATAATCTTTGAAGTCTTTGTTATTATACTTCTTCCGTTTGAGTTTTCTCGATAACTATACAAATCCTAATTAAATAGTGTTTGAAGTTAGATATCGTAAACAAAACGGCTTCAATAAGGACCGAAAAAAATGTATACAATGTATTTTATTTGAAATCAATACTGAAGTGCTCAAAAATCGTCATTAAAAGCTCAGAAATCGTCACTAAAGTACGATTTTGAGCAATCCAGTATTGGCAACCGTTAAATAATTATTGTACAATTAGGATAATTTGGCAGATATATTGACGTACTATAGTAAATTTAGACGTAACATGAAACAAAATTTGCGAGAAGAATTAACTAATTAATTCCGATGACGAAATTGAGGACAAAACACATAATTTTGAATGTTATTTACAATAATTTCACTGTTCGAGGTTGGCAACACTGACTGTCGGTTTCAATTGACAACTGACAGATGTATAAACTTAACCTATATAGTAATTTTTTTACAGTTTTTTCGAATTTTAGATTTCAAATAAAACTTAATATGTACCTTGCCACTGAAGTTCCTATGGTTTATTACGGGCCTCGGCGACTAAATTACATATTCGTGATAAAAAATTAAACTTCAGTGCCTTGATACATAAATAATTAGAATTTAAGAATAATAATAATAATAGTTTATTTACCAAATAGCAAATACATGCATGATACATAAAAATTGTTTACATAAAAAATATAGTACTGAATTTTTCGTCAGGCAATACGCTAGAAAAGAGAACAGAAAACTTATTAAAAATTTAATTTAATTTAAAGTCCAACTCAAAACTTTGTATCTCTTAGATATTCTTCAATACTATAGTAGCTATTATTTATTAGTTTCTTGGATATAATATTGTTGGTATTGTTGAAAGAAATGATTTGATTCTTGGTAAAAGTGCAGTAATATGTGACCGGGGCTTTTGACACAAGTGCATAAAGTTTGTGGCTCTCCGGATGACGTGCATTGTTGTTGCCAAGCAGTAGTTGATCAGCTGACGCAATCCGCGGAGCGGTCAACGATCAACCAATGAGAAATCACATTACACCGCCCCCACTCTGTAAAGTTTCGTCGCTCGAGCTTTGTTCGTCAAGTCAACTTGCCGGCCGCCTAGTCGTCTTTTCGCCGGCAGTTCAGCAGGAATTGTGAGCTAGACTGAACTAGTATGAACTATAATTGGTGCAGTGTTTATAAATTATCAGGCTTTTTGTGAATAAACAGGCACCTGTGCTCTTGTACAAATAGAATCTTTCTATTGTTGTAATCAACTGTCATTGATTGTTGACATTGTTGACATTGTTGGTTGATTGGAAAGTGTTTGATTGTTGTTTAACCACAAAATCGCTAAAGTGAACAAAGTGTTTTGTTCCTCTTTTATTGTTTGAAGCGTGTAATGACCACAAGTTATTTGAACTATATCGATATTAGTGAAACATACCGCAGTAGTCAACTGAGGACTTGTTGGTCAGAGACAAGTGGGTTTTCTTGATAGTAAGAATTGAAAAAGGCTCGAAAATTCCTGTTGCTAAGCAGTGCCTCGGGGTTGCCCACGAGGGCACCACCATGGGGCAGATTGGACATGATGTAAGTCTATTTTCATATATTTCCTTCATTGAAAGATCCCACAATCATTTGGCCCAATTAAGACTTTTAGAATGACTAAAACATATTTTGATCTTACAATTATTGTCGTACTCAATTTATTTGTATCTTTGTAGTTTTTAAATTAAATAATGTATGTACACTTCAATGTATAACACTTTATTTATTGGGATATGCAATTTCAACTGACGTTAGTTATTTTTATTTATTTATATTATTAATGTTTTTATTCACAAAATACATAACTTGATTTTTATACTGTAAATTGAATGAGTGCATTCTTGATTATTTTCAACAATCTTAAATAGTTATTTTTAAGAATATTTTAAGGAAAAGTAATAACAAATTATCAAAAATCATTAACATAAAGATTTCATTAGTCCCAAAGGTATTTACTGGTACCACGAACAATATTTTTGAATCTGATGACAACAAAAAATAAAAAAAGGTTTAACTTTACATATTTTTGATTCCAATGAAGTTTGCTCTCTCATTTATTTACTAAGATATACCAAAAACCCTGATAGGCCTTCAAACAATCTACAACTTACTGTTGATAAACCAATTCGTATTCTAAATATAATACCTCCCTTACATACATGTATGAGCGGAAAATAAAAACGATAGAATTTAATGATATGATTCTCGTGTTGTATAATAAAAGCGGTAAATTCAAGAATGATCTATCTTCGTTTTTAGGTTAGTTTATTATTAATAATCTACTATCGTAACAGTGCAAACAATAAATGATTGGAATTTATCAATGTTATCTTTTTATCAGTAATAGACAGCAAAATCAACAACTGGTGATAAATATTAAGTTTAATAAGCATTTAATATTAAAAATCTCATGGACTAAAATGTAAATAGTAATCAAGCATATACCACACAATTATTTTAAAAATATCAAAACGTAAACAATAATTAGTAGAGAATGTTATTTGGTGCAAATATCTGAAAGTGTATTGCACAGTATATCAAGTACTTATTATTGTAAATACCGCAAATTATATACACACATATGTTTCGTAAAATACAAAAATATACAGTTTCATCATTTCGTATTGTCGTATTTCCCAGCCTGTTTCATCACCCGAAAATTGAGAGAAACTGGCATACTTAAAGAAAAATCAATACCTTTTTAGCATCTCTTCGTTTGAGAGGAGAAAATCGTAAAATTGCTTTAATACTGACCTGTAATTGGAACACTGAAATAACCAATTAAAGATATAATTATGAATTCAATTCTCGGTTAAATATACCTTTATTATTATCTACACTGTTCAACAAACATAACGTTAATAATTTTATAGTAATAGTTTTGTCTTCTTTCTTTGGCTTCCATCATTGATTATTCTTCGTGGCTGTTAACCTGTTAACGGGCCACTTGTTGCTTTCCCAGTGATAAATGATGCAATACAAAATTCATATTTCAGGAAAGAAAACATAGAATTGATATCTAATATATATTAGTCATTGTATTTATTTGTTGATTTGTATTTTTCTTGGAAATGATTTAAATATTAACCGGTTTTTACATATTTCCATACCTGATGCAAGAATTGAAATAATTATCGCCTGATATTCATAAGCCAGTTTTGGTAATCCACATTATTGAAAATAAAATATACAAACAGTACTTTTGGCCAATTAAACTTTAGAATAACTTAAAAAATAGGAATAATGTTTGTACTCAATCATCAATTCTGTTATTTTTAAGACTGTTTTAAGGAAAAATAATAACTGAGCACTGTAGTAACACTATTATGAATATATTACAATTTTTCTAAAACTTAAGGGCCTAAAATGGTACAAATTACAAATTTAATAACGATGTTTTTGATTTGAACAACTTAAATTTAACCTATAAAATGATAATTGAGAAAAACTATAAAAGATATTTAAATTTCGCGAACAGCCTTATACGCGCCTTGACTTAAAGTAACTTTCAAAATATGAAAGAGTTCAAAATGTCTTGTGGTGCAGTGCTGAAAAAACAATAGAAAAACTCCTGCTGAAAATATTTGATTAGCCATATCTCCAAAACTATAGCAAATATTTTAATTTTGTTGACAGTTTTGGATTCAGGATTAAAAGCTTATCGTAAAAATTTATAAGGTAGTAATTTTTACCTCCCGCCACATCCTGTAAGGGAGGTGTAGGAGTCATGCTAAAAATTCGGTAGTGAGTTTTCAGTGGATGAGCACGTTGTAAGGTCCCTAGAATACGATTTAAATAGTTTTGCAAAGATGTCTGTGTGTGTGTTTATCTGACGGTCTGTGTGGATCTCTGGAGTTACGATTTCTCAAAAACTACTACTCAAAAAGCTTTGATATTTTGTATGTATCAATTGTATCCACTTGGAAAAAGCTGACTAGTTTTTGGTGATAATCCAATAACCGGAAGTGTTAAATAATTATTAGAATAATGTTTCAAATATTATCTACAATAATTAGAAACATTTTTTTTGTCACCATTTACGAATTACAACTCGGTAAACAAAAATTATATTTTGAAACAACAAAACAATGCTTAAAAATGTCATTTTTTGACATGTGTCATAATTATTTTAAGGGATAAGTGTTCTTGATAATAGTGTGATTGTTTGATAAGAAATCTATGGCGGGAGGTATTGTGGTGCTCACAACAATACAAGATGTTTAAGATTCAGTAGAAGAATGATGATGGCATCCCAGATAAAAATAAAATTACGTAAATGACATAATAACATTCATTATAAAAACAACATTGTTTACTAAAATAATATGTAATTAGAATGTCTCAATGTACTCAATTGTTTACGAGGCGGAAGAGTATCAGAGTGGCCTAGTTTCTAAAATACTCGCTAAGCGAATCCAAATCGTTCTTTAGTCTCTGTCTGGTTACAGATAAAACATCGATGCTGCGATGTTTTCAGCCATTAACGAATCTGTCAAATGGTTGTGTTGTTTTTGTCGTGCTATCAGTCAACGTCCCCAATTCGTAGGTCATCGTCTTGGAATCGACATTTTTCAAAAATCACTGTGGACTATCAGCCCTGTGCTGTAAAAATCGCGATACTGCTGACCTCTCGTTATGGCTTAAATGAATTAGTAATAAAGCATAATTATGTATGTAAGGTTAACTACTTTGTACAATAATCTTTTGTAGTCCATTTACGCCGTTAATAATTATGTTATTGAGTTTTTCTTGAAATTATTTGTAGTTTTAAAAAGGATTGAATGCTGTATTAAGTAGTGTATTGATTCCATAGAAATTCTAATCAATTCAATGGTTAATGCATTTTAATTAATAGAAATTGTTTGTGGAGCGCTGACCTGATGAAAGTAAAAATTCAATTGAGTTTTGTATTGTTCTTAAAATAGTATTTTGTGATAAAAATTAAAAAGTTGGTTTCTATCACGAGAAAAAACCAAAATTGTTGTTTAACGACCTATAAGGGTCATTAGTATGCAGATAATAGTTAATAAACAACAATACCATTAAAATTGTTTTACTAATTGTAAGTAGAGCAACCACTGAAATATAAAATACTGGAACGCGCAATTGTAGTCCTTTACGAATACAAAAACACAATTCTTGTTTGTAGAAAGGTTGCTACGTAAAAACATTGTACAACAAAGACTAATAGCCCTTTCTTGGCTCGCATTTTCAGCTTCAGTGAACATTTCAGTATTATTATATGTCAATGGGAGCAACTCACATTGCACTAAGCTTGAGAAAAATATATAGTTTCGTAATTTTTATTGGATGTTTTATCTTTATGTGTAAATAAACAATTCATATTTTGGTGGCGTGATTTCTTGTACAATCAACAACAAATATTTACAAAATTGTGTTCTATTCTTGTACACGCTTAACTATGCCAAAAACTATTTTATTTGAAATCGGCACTAAAGTGCTCAAAAATCGTCATAAAAGCTCAGAAATCGTCTCTAAAGTAACCCATCATACAACGATTTTGAGCAACCCAGTGTTGGCAACCGTTAAATAATTATTGTACAATTAGGATTATTTTTGGCAGATATATTGACGTACTATAGTAAATTTGGACGTAACATGAAACAAAATTTGCAAGAAGAATTAACTAATTAATTCCGATGACAAAATTGAGGACAAAACACATAATTTTGAGTGTTATTTACGATAACTTCACTTTTGAGGTTGGCAACACTGACTGTCAGTTTCAATTGACAACTGACAGATGTATAAACTTAACCTATATTGTAATTTTTTTACAGTTTTTTCGAATTTGGATTTCAAATAAAACTCAATACGTACCTCGGCACTAACTAACTACTAACAACAACTAAATTCCATATTCGTGATAAAAAATTGAACTTCACTGCCTTCATACATACTTGTGATACCAGCCCTTATATTTAAATATTATGACTCGTGAAGAATGTTACTCATTTCGCACGAGTTGTGATATTTTCTACACATGCGTGAAATAGGATAACAAAACAAAACAAATAAAAGTAACAAGTGAGCGTGTGAAACCAGCCAATCATCAGTTAAACATCCAGCCTCTAAAACACCGGTTATAGATTAGAACAGTGTTATTAATCAATTAATTTTCATGAAAAATACTGATTTAAGTGCAGAGCAAATAGTCCAAGCTAATGACATAGTGGCAGCCGGTAGAATGATGTTAATTTTATCCCGACTGCTTAATTAAATACATATTTAATAATCTCAGTAATCTGTACGAGCGAGAGGAGATAATCGCTATCTATGACAGCTAGTTAAGGTCACTCACCCAGTATTATCTATACTACATACATTGCTGTGTTACTTTACTTGCAACAGTCAAAACAAAACATTCAATAATACTTACTTTTATAATACAGCACTTTAAATGTTTCATACTGGGTGTAGAATTGAAATGTGACAAATACATATATTTTGTTACTGCTGTAAATTTTTACATATTCACTATAGAGCATAAATGAACATAAAAAAGTAGTTCAGAATTTAAAAGTGCATGCTATAAGGCCCATTTGGTTACAGTGTTGCCAACCTCGAGAAATGAAGTTATCGTAAATAACACTCAAAATTATGTGTTTCGTCATCGGAATTAATTTGTTAATTCTTCTTGCAAATTTTGTTTCATTTTACGTCCAAATTTACTATAGTACGTCAATATATCTGCCAAAATTATCCTAATTGTACAATAATTATTTAACGGTTGCCTACACTGGGTTGCTCAAAATTTTACTTTAGTGACGATTTTTGAGCACTTTAGTGCCGATTTTATTTTTTGACATGTGTCATAATTGAAAACTAAATTTTTTGAAGGGATGTACGTTTTTTGATAGTGGTAGTCAGTGTTTCTGCATTGTTCGATAAGAAATCTATGGCGGGAGGTATTGTGCTGCCCACAACAGATTAAAAAAAGAATGCTTATGATCTATTTGAATAATACACTACATCTTTTTGAATACAACAAAATTTACTCTATCTCTTTTATTTATTGAGTGCCTAAAAATCCAGATAGATTTTCAAATAAACTAAACTGTAACAAAAATTTAATAGAGCTAAAAGGGACCAATGAAATTTACAAAACTCGTAAACTATGGTATTACGAGATGATAATCCTTATATGTTTGTCCTGGAATGATAATCTCCCTTCAAATCCAAATGTAATACGAATCTAGAATAAGTAAACTCAATGATTCTTGCAAAAAGAGAATGGATGTATCATGGCCTCCCTAATTCGTATGCAGCTGCATAAATAAGTAGCATGAAATTAGCATCAAATGGCAATAATTCTCTCAGGTGCGAAAATACTCCCAAGCCAACTAGTGCCACTTGCGTTTGTCATTGGCCAAGCAAAGTCTACAGCTCCTTGATGTTACAACACGGAGGCATTCGGGCATTTGTTTCGTAAGAGCTGTTAATTAGCGAATTTCAAAAAGCCAATTTGAAATTTGTGTAACTTTATTCAAATGCGGCAATTTATATTCCCCAGGTGGAACAGGGTTTTAATTGGACTGAAATGAATCGGGCTTGACCCGATGCCAACAGAAATGGGGAAATATATTTGTGTGCGATGGCCTATCTTTGTTATAAATGCGATGCTAGTAGGTCTAGAGTACGTTGGGAGTACTTTGTTATTTTGTTTTGCAAACTAGAGCACGAATTAAAATATTATGTTATTGGGGACTGTTTCATAATATACCGTAATTATTTTCTATATATTACAGAACAAAAAATACTTGATAGCAAAATTGTACGATATCAAAGTGTGACCTAATTATAAAGCAAGATTTTTTTTTATATTAGTAGTTCTCCATTTGCCCAATTAAACTTTAGAAAAACTTAAATAATTGTTCTGATCGTACAAAGCAAAAATGGTTGTAATCAGTCTTAAATTATATTATTTTTAAGACTGTTTTAAGGAAAAATAACAACTGAAAACTGTAGTAACACTGTTATTAATATATAACAATTTGTCTAAAACTTAAGGGCCTAAAATGGTACAAATTACAAATTTAAAAACGATATTTTTGGTTTGAACAACTCAGATTTAACTTATAAAATGAAAATCGAGTAAAAAATTTTTAGGTTATGTATATCAATTTTTATTTTCATTCCTGCTGAAATCTTTGTTGAGCCATATCTCCAAAACTATAAAAGATATTTAAATTTCGCGAACAGCGTTATACGCGTCTTGACTTATAGTAACTTTCAAAATATAAAAGAGTTCAAAATGTTTTGTGGTGCAGCGCTAAAAAATAATAGAAAAACTCCTGCTGAAAATATTTGATTAGCCATATCTCCGAAACTATACCAAATATTTTAATTTTGTTGACAGTTTTGGATTCAGGATTAAAAGCTTAATGTTTTAGTAGATTATATTTATATTCTATTATGTAGTAATTTTTTTTTAAATTGGAAAAAAGGAAAATTGTACTCAATTTGTTTTTTTCAAGAATATTTTAAGGAAATAATAACAATTTAACAAAAATCATTAACATAAAAACTTTATTTGGCCCAAAAGTTTTTGAGCAAAGATTGTACATCTTTTTGATTCCAATGAAATATATTCTTCTCATTTATTTATTAAGATATGCCTAAAAACCCTGATAAGCCTTCAAATAATCTAACACTTACTGTTGATGAATTGTTCCCAAAATCTAATCAATTCATAACATAAACATAATACCTCCCTTACATATATGTATATGTATATGTATAAATAATTTTATTGAATTAAACTAGTTTCATTTGTATGATTTTGAAGCGTTAGTCCTATATATTAAATAATATAATACAGTATAACATTTATAGATCATAAAAGCAACATAAATTAAAAACGGTTATTCGTATAACGAATTGTCAATTTCTTCGCGATTATTAATTATTATTTATTACCTCATAATTATTTTCTTTAACATGAAGCACTTTCATATTAATTTACTGCCCGTAATAAAACTGTATATTTACAAATAAACAAGAATTTATTTTCTCAGGTGTTCGAAAGTGTAATAATTATTTTAACATTTTAAACGGAAATGTATAAATTTATCTAATTACCCATATGAAGTTTATACCGATACAAATAACAAACAATAAAAATAACGTCACTGAATTTAATTACTAAAGTTTCCCGATACTAATGAATCTGCTCCCTATAAATTATCGAATTGTCATTAATTAAAATTATTTAATGAGACGTGACAATAAATAAAATACTAGAGACGCACTGGTTTGAACAAGATTCAATTATATGTTCGTATACATAGGTATGTATGTATGTTTCATCAGAAAACAACCTTAATCAAATTCGAGGAAATTATTTTGATAAGTTATCTCCGAAATGATGCCATGTGCAGAACACATCAAAGATAATGCGAACTGTTGTGACTTTGCGTGATACAATTTATATAATTGAAATCATATTGATTTGTGATTGATGTTTCAAATCTGCTTACCTGTGCTTTTTGAAAAAAAAAAAAGGCATTTTTTGTAATGTGTCATAATTGAAAACTATTTTTTGGAAGGATGAGCGTTTCTTGATAGTGGTGGTCCGTGTTTCTGCATTGTTTGATAAGAAATATTTGGCGGGAGGTATTGTGCTGCCCACAACAAATTTTTTTATTATGGAAGCCGAAAATTTGCTCGGTTTTTTATAATAAATTTGGACAGAGCATGAAATTCTAAGACCAAATAATGTTAAAAAGTTAATATTGTATTTTAAGTTTACGAAATAATTACTTCTAAAGTTTTGAAACAAAATCTAATAAGAGTACCTACCAAGTTTTAATAAAAAATTATGTACACATTATCCAAAAACAAAAGACAGTCTAAAGGAACAATTACACTAGAATAAGTTTCATTTATTATTAAAAACAATAGATTTTACACTCGCATTGTATATTAAATTTTGTTCGCATTATTTTTGTTTCAAGTACAGTTTACAAATTCTATTGAAAGCGTTC
The DNA here is from genome assembly GCA_963942605.1 of Poecilus cupreus. Classification (NCBI taxonomy): domain Eukaryota; kingdom Metazoa; phylum Arthropoda; class Insecta; order Coleoptera; family Carabidae; genus Poecilus; species Poecilus cupreus. The sequence continues at coordinate 14,588,021 of OZ012730.1, forward strand.
TTTCTGTGGGAGGTTGTGTGCTGTCCACATCAAATGTTTGTATGTACAACGACCAAATGAATGAGGTTATAAGTCAACATTCGTGAGAAATTCATTCAAAATATGTATTCTTAGCTTTTATATTATAAATATTTATATTTATACGGGTATTTACACTATTCTAGTTCCATAAATTCTCAGTTTTATGGCATATTTTGAAATAATTTACATAATATAATACCTATTAATAATAATTTAATGTTTAATTTATTTAGTTTATATTTAAATTGTTAAGAAAATTATGACAGTCAGCAAATTATAACCTACAAAACTGAACTGAATGCAGTTCTGTGTTTTCTAACATAACAGATTAAATCTTCTAAAAATAATAATGCAAAATTGTCTGCTTGTCCCACTTAGCAAATGTCGAACACGGGAAATAATAAATAACAATTTCATTACTCAAATTCTCTATTTATCCATTCCATTTCCAAGTACCTAACATCAACCACTTATAAAACTCAATTACAGAACTTTTCAAAGCTTTCAAATACCCAAATCGGATTAAATTCTTATTAAATTCAAAACTGAAAAACAAAATGCTATCAAGCACAGCACACCACAACGCCGAGATCTGTGACTCGTGTTTGACCTCTGTTTGATATTGTTTACCTCCATTCCACAGCACACTTCGATGCCTTGTTTCGCTGTTCCATGGCCAACGGTGATTGGAAAGTGGCGCCTACATGTTTATGTTGATTTTCATATGTTTTAATGGTGTTTATCTCATTTGAGAATTGAATAATAGCCTACTATTTTTTATTATCCTTAAAGCTAGTTACCTAGCTAGAATTATTGCTGAAACAAATGAATGGATTAAGCTCCCGATTCGCGATTGTTTCGCACCAAAACATTTAATATTCACATTTTACTGTCACTGAGCTTATCTTGAATAATTTTTAATATTAATTAGATTTTGAAACATAGCAATTATTTGTTGGTTCTAAATATAGTTATTATCGAATGACAAATATTTTTTATAATATTTTTCTATTGGCATGTCTTATTTACTATATTGTTATGTAATATGTTTATACTTTAATTAACATACTTATATCAAAAGATAATTTGTACTGTGAAATAACAAACAGAAATAACTATTTTCTAGAAAGTGTCTGTATATTTGCAACAAGTATAATTGAAGGATAATACAAGGTTTTAAAATGTTCTAAATTTTATGTCGACAATTTCATTTTTATTTTATGTTAAAAATATAGAGGTTGTATATAATTCTTGAAATACAATAATTTATTATTTGCGGTTGCTACGTAAAAACATTGTACAACCCTCAAGAGATGTTGGATAAAACATTATACTTCACACGTTGGCAAAGTGGAATTATCCACTCGATAAAATTATCATACTCAGCCTTCGGTTTCGTAAGCTAAAATTTCTCTCGTGTGTAATTCCTTATTTTGCCCACTTGTAAAGTAAATAACAATAATGTCAAATTGTGTTTGGCATGGATTAAAAACATTTTACAGCAACTACTTGGATTAATTTTCTACTTGTCAAAAAAATTAAGTCAAATTATTTTATTTGTTTAACTTTGGGTGGGCGTAGATAAAATATTGTACAATACACGTGTGATAATGCATTATTAATATATCTATGTGATTATACAACTCTTGCTCTTACCCCACTTATATCGTAAATATCTATTATAATACAGGACATAAAGAGTCGACTTGTTGACCAGGCAGTGGTCTCGCTTTTTGGTATTTATGGTCCAGCGTGGATAAAT